>CACRXP010000010.1:839527-895822 GCA_902702965.1 Spirometra erinaceieuropaei
AGGCATGGTGACTTCAAGAAATGCTGTCTCAAGCAGAGAACGGTTATCTCTATGGTAATGCACTCTGTTATGCCGGTTTGCTGCAGCACACCCAATACGTCCAATCACTCGTCTGAAAATCCGGACGGAAAAGTTTACAGTTGAGAAAGCACTGAGAGTACATTATCCTCAACATGATGCCCAGAGGTTAGGCGGTGACGTCGACGAAATCGAATGTCGAAAAAAGTATTTACTGTTCTACGCAACTACACCCGGTGAACACAACTTAACTGGATTTTTAGCGGGCCGAAGGGCTAGTGTTCGTGTGTTTCGGTTACGCTTGTAAGGGACCGATGATGCAGAGAAGAGGAACATCCGAAACTCCATGAGGTGTGATGAATAAATAGGTGCGAGTTCTGGCTGTCATAGAAACTAATATTTATATGAATTGACTGCGTATACGTGCATTAGAGTAATACGTAAAATCTAATTCCTCAAGCGTTGTGTCCCCTTATATATGCTGGTCATCTTGCCTTCCAGTCATTATTAAAGGGAGCTAAGCCGTCCTCTCTTCCTTAATAATCCGTTTTCTGATCCGAAACGGTACTGGTCGAAAGCTAAGAGAGTAGGCTTCATTCGTAATTATTAGGTTGCGTCGCGTGATGGAAGCAGCCCTAGAGGTCCGTGTAGGCGATAAGACAACATTCAATAAACTGCACACATTTCAGTGGTCATTTGCAGTTATAAGACAGTGTCCACCATGCAATAAAACTATAGCTACTTATCTATCATACGGCCGAAATTCTAGACGAGCCAGTTAAATGCGTTCCGATTACAAAGGAACAAGTAATGTAAGAAATTACTGCAGACAGGGAAAGTGTTAAAACAGCAGCTATCTAACACATGATGGCGGAAATTTTTTGAAAAGCAAAACTGGCTCGTACTGCAAACAGCGACAGCTCAGTGAGCGGCTGGTAGTTCGAATTCCAGGCAGAGCGCCCCTTAGAAATAACTTAACAGCGACATTCGTATTGCGTAAAGAATACACTTTACGAAGTATATACTTCGGTCCCGTCCTCGACATAAGTTATAACCAAACACAAGTGGGGACAAGGTGATCCGGCTTATTCTTTCAAAGGTGTGCTTTGTCACTCGGTAGTAAGGATGACTTTATGTTGGCCACGGAAATATGAAATCTTTCGTCGGGACAGCGCATCATCATAAGAAACATGTCTATTTGTAAATAAGACAAAACTGTTTGCCAATTACGTGGGTTAAGAACCATAGAATGGAATAGGGAACCCAGATGCAATGTTGAATCTGTGTCCGGAGACTTAGGAAGGCAAATTTGTAGCATTAAAAAGACAGAGGCGCATATCGGTAAATATACCCGCATGCATGAGAAAATAAAAACTGTACATAGAGTGGGGTCCAAATGGAGTGATCAAGGCTGCCTTATAAAATATTAATAAAAGCAGGCACTAATATGAAATATGGCGGATGCTGAAAGTGGTTATGGCTCAGCGTTAAGACAACATCCACAGCGACCAAGCAGGTATGTTAAATAGTTTAAGGGGCCCGGCAGCGAAATTACGAACTAAAAGCATCTCAGTCTGACCGAGCTGGTCAGTTTATATTGAGAGACGCTGAGTTGTGTGGTTCTAGACGCATGCGTTTCACAAATTGTCGAACATCCCTGAATAATACGCCATTTTTTACAGGTATAAGGGAAGATACCGAATCCAAAAGGCGCCAGGACGCATGGCTGACATCAAGCAGAGAATATAGCAGAGAAGTGACTGCAAAGGCAACAAAGTTTAAATGCATGCACTGAAGAAGGTAAAGGGGGGATGGAAACAAGCGTCTCCAGTAGTTGTCGGGAATAAGAACAACAAGAGACAAATAAAACGTCCGAATTTTACGATCGCCACGGCCATCTTCAAACAGTACGTATACAGGAGATTGAATCGCAACAATTAATTCACTACTTAAAAGGAAGGAAGTTGTAAAACAGTTGGCCTCGTTTTCCAGCCACAAGATGCTAATTACGCCAGACAGGATGTGACCGACAATTTGGTAGCCAACGTGCGGCAGGATGCTCATGTGAAAGGGACGCATTTCCGAAATCGATCGACTAAGTTACTTACTCTTGCAAAACGCTGGCCGAGCGCGACATCAAGTGATACAGAAAAAAACCAAAAAAGACCGGAGAGAACATATTAGCCAAGCGTCTTCGGGGATGATAACTACTTTTATGAAAAAGAGCATATGACTGGAGAGTATTTCAGTATAATTCAGCATATTTAAGGGCGATAGGTACAGCCATTGAAAAGCCTATATACAGACCCAAACTGGAAAAACGTACATACGTTCGCGTAAATGTACGGCTACATTTTCACAGTTCTTATCAAGTAAATAAAGGGTCATCATATAAAATGCCATCATGCCTTCGTTTCGATGTCTTAACGTTTTCCGCCAGAATCTGGTAGTTTGTTGTGATCCTCAATCCCTCGGCGAGAGAAGAAATTCGCTCGCGCTTCAAGCTTGGCGCACTTTGTCTTCAGTTTATGTTTTTGATCTCGGAGATTTGTCCTTTGTGTTAGTTCAAAAAATCGGCCAGTTTGAGTGCACAAACTACTCCTCTGACTAATTTGAAGACCATGATCATGCCCCCCTGTTTTGCCTACAATAAAGAGGGGAAGTTTGAGCGTTTCTAACTGTATCTCATAAGGTAGGCTCTTCAGCCCGCCAACAAGTTTATTCGTTCTTCGATGCGCCTCCTCCGAAAGAGTGCAAAACGGGTTTATCCGGAACGCCATGCCTGAATAACATATTCCAAAATCGGCTGGATAAATATTCGTAACGTTCGACCGAAAAGCTCTTTGTCGAAGTTAAGGAAGTATCTCCTGATCGCTCCCAGGATGCCCATAGCCTTCTTTTTTTCTCCTGTAAAATTAATCCAATCATTTTTAACTTTTTGTCTGGAGTTTTTTTTCACCCCTCACAAATCATGTTTCTCAATGGACTACGAATTCAGAAACTATGAATTGCATTTTGAAATGATTCTGCCTACCTCGTCTATAACTCGCATGTAAATTTATGTTAACTTGCTTTGATGGGACCTCGACGGGTCTTTAATAAAAATTATCTATCTATCTATATTGGCGCAGAGAGAGGATGGTTTGTGAGTGGACGTCATCCATACACCAAGGTCCTTTTCCTCATTTAAAAACTCAAGTTCGTGGCTGACGAGGAAATAGTGATATTCAGATCCCAAACCCTTTCTGTAGCTAGACCTTAGTCTGATGAACAGTTATTTGTTGGCATTGAGGTTTAGACGCCATTCATCACACCACTGCTGCAATCAATCTAAGTTTTTTGGAAGTTTAGTGCGTCCTTTGGCTTTTCAGTTGAACTTCACATCGTCATATCATCAGCGAACATTACCTTCTGGAAGGTTAGGCAGTCTAGCCAATGGTCCTCATATATCAAGAACGGAATGGGACCCAGGACGCTCCCCTTTGGAACACCGCTGTGAACAGTTTCCCACTCTGATTCGGCATCACGATTGCACACCCGTTGACGTCGGCCTGGGACGAAGTCGGTCAACCACTTGAGAAGGTTGTCAGTCACGCCCATATGACGCAGTTTAGAGATGAGACGTCTGAGTGACACCCTGTCGAAGGCTTTGCTGAAGTCAACGTTAGCTGCATCTACTGACAAACCCATCTCTAGGGATTTCATCCCCAAAGTATAACTTATTCCGCGATTTCCGATCAACTCGCTCAACCGAATTATTAACACACCTTAATTCCTACGACTGGACTGATTTCTTCCTTAGTTCGGATGTAAATGTTTGCATTGCAAATCTGTACGAAATTTTGGATCCGCTTTTTTTTCGTTTTGTCGCCCGTAAGAAAATTATTAATGTTGGGGATGAGGTTTTCCTACCCTTACCCTTTCGTCGCAGATTGCGCAGGCTTTATCGTCGTTTCCATCTGCAGAACAATGTTTCTGTTCTGCCCTTGATTTGTGATATTTTTGAACGAGCTAAGAGATTGTCAGAAGAAAAACAGCTAGCCGAAGAGGTCCAGTTTACCGAAAGCCATTCGGTAAATGTCTCGAAACTTTTCTCTAGAAAAATACGAACTCACCGAAAGACGCAGCATCCCATCCTCCGAGAAGTTCTCGGAAATCCCATAGTTGATGCCCAGTTAACCGCTGATAGCTTCAATGATTTCCTGTCCAAAACGTTTATTGAAGACTCGAGCACTACGCTTCCGACCATTTAGCCATTGACCAGGGCAGTTCTAGAAACTATAACTTTCCCTCTGTGGGATGTGACTGTTGCGATTCGGCGTTTTCCTCAATCTTATAGTCCAGGCCCTGATGGTGTCCCTGTTAGCATTTTAAAAGCCGATGCAAACACGATCTTCCCATCCCTCTTATGCAAGATATTTAATCTTGCTCTTGAAACTGAAACCTATCCTACCTTGTGGAAGGAATCACACATTTTGCCCATTCCTAAGCACGACAAATCTACATCATTTGATGACTTTCGGCCAACAAACACCCTCCCCGCAGTTTCGAAGATCTTAGAGACATTGATCAAGGATAAGATGATGTGTCGCTTAACAGTGAATAACCTACTGAGTGCTGCTCAGCATGGATTTCTCAAAGCTCGATCTTGTGACACCTGTCAACTCTCTTTCTTTGACTATGTTCTCCAAACTATGGACAAGGGTTTTGCAGTTTACACAGTATATTTCGATTTTACTAAGGCTTTTGATCGTGTTGACCATGCTCTTCTTCTCTTGAAAATGTCCTCTTTCGGAATAGGTGGCAAAATTTTAAATTTTATATCCTCTTACCTGGGCACTCGTACACAACGAGTTAAGATTTCCAATACTATCTCCAACCCCACACGTGTGAGGAGTGGAGTCATTCAGGGTAGTGTACTCGGCCCACTTCTATTTTGCCTTTTCGTTAATGATGTACCAGATTTATTTCAGAATGGTAAGCCTTTCATGTATGTCGATGATCTGAATGATGCATATCGATGTAAGCCGGCAGATCATGACATCGTGCTCGAGCTCTTTAAGAGCGATCTACAGGCTTTAGCCCAGTGGTGCCGCACATGGCGCCTTTCTCTATCTTGGCATAAGTGCTCTGTCATGGAGGTCGGCGACGACCGCCAACCTCAACTAAGTATTGAAGGTCACGCCATAAATGTGCCAGGGGTTATAAAGGATTTGGGCGTATCATACTCCAAGAGTCTCAATCTCTCGAAGCATTGTGCCTTGATAATCTCCAAAGCACGTAGAACGACCGGGTTTATACTTCGAAACTTTAAAACTAGGACATTAGAATGCGCCTTTTCAACATGTACGTTAGACCTGGCCTGGAATACTCTTCGTTTTCATTTAGCCTCATGCGTGCTACTGAGCGGAAGAAAATAGAATCCCTTCAAAACTTTTTACCGAGAGAATTTTAACCCCGGAACAACGACATTTGTCTTACCAAGAACGTTGCCGGCTTACGGGCTTTGATCCTTTATGGTTCCTTAGATTACAAAAGGGACTATTTTTGCTATTTAAACTCTTATACTATCACACATTTAACCCACTCACCTCTTTAAGACATCATATCCACCCAAGACGTAACAGTCACCGTGAGGTCTTTTTATTTCTGCCTCTGGCCCGTACTGTTAAATATTGTCGGTTCTATTCTGTAAATGAAATTGCTATTTGGAGTAAACTACCCATGAGTGTGAAAACTCTGCAAAATTATCCTTTATTTAAGAGAACTATTACTCGATTTTTGCATTCAGAAAAGCTATCACAAATTTTGGGTTCTGAATCCACTGATCGACTCTACCGTAGCGATGGCGTTTGTGGTCTCTGAACACTATGGCCGGACTCGCCAGCTGTTCCTCACCGTCCCTACTTTGACTATCCCCAACTTTATGTAAGGAATTGACGTCTGATAATCTCCGATACCGTGCAACCCCGCCCCCCCCCCTTCTTGACGGTCGAAAATCTACCACCAGCAGTTTTTTCTCCTGAACCCTCCAAACCATGAAAACCCCCATCAACTATATTTTTTTTCTTTACCTCAGGAGGTTTTTTTCCCTGTTGGTCGGATTTGTGTTTAACCGCTTCCCTTGACAATGCCTGTAAACTGGCATTAATCAAATTATTATTATTATTATTATTATTATTATCCAGCTTTCCACGAATATGATCAGGTTAGTGTGGCAGGATCTACCACCTCTAAATCCATGTTAATGCTCCATAAGCAAGCTTTTCTCCTCAACATGTCTTATCAGCTCCCTTTTCACGATTTCCTCCATTATTTTACAACAATGCTTGTTCGATTTATGGTAAAAGCTTCTTTCCTCTTTTCAGCGTTGCGCGCCCAAGTGAAAATCGCCTGCCCAGTTTTTATGAAGTTAATTGACATCTTGTTAAAGTTTTCTAAGATATGGAGGCAGTGTATCATTCCACCTTTCAGAAGATAACTATTAAATTCTTTCTTATATAAATGTATCTAAAATAACTTATGAAGTCGGAAATCATTTTCGTCCATTATCGTTTTCATGGTCGATGATGTTTAGGTGTCTTAATGCTTGCCCAAACTTATACCAAACAAATTATTAGGTCTCTTTTGCAGTCTCTTAAGCTGGTAAAATGATAGAAATTTTATTGTAGTCATTACTTCTTTGTCTCACTTATGCGCATGCTGAGGATTGGATTTAAAAGCTCCAGGCCGCATGACGACAATGGATTTCATTTACATATTTGGTAAGGATGATAGGCAAGGTCTTCGAAGACCCCGCTGATTACACATTAGTACGTTATATACAACTGTACTCTTATAACAAAAACTGTCCCTATTTAAATGGTACTCGCGTGATTGAAGAAGCACTGTTTCCAAAAGTAGACTTCCTGGAGTTCACGAGGTATTTAGCTCAGGTTAAAGCTATCGAGGGGAATCAAGCGACACAAATAATCATCCAGACGTTTCTTGAAGAGCCGCAGGGACGTCGCCTCCACGACTGACTGAGGGAGATCGTTCCATTTCTCCAATACCCTTTGTGTAAAAAATCCAGAGCGGAGATTCAGCCTGAACACTTTGGTGCGTAGGTTCATCGAGTGGCCACGAAAATTAAGCGATAGGTGCTACCGATACATGTCCTCAAAGATATGTCCATGCTTAAGGCCATGTATTTTCTTGTAAAACATGAAAAGCTAACCTCTTTTCTACCTGTAACGCAGAGGGAATAAATAAAGGCTGTTGAGCCTTTATGTGCACATCTGGTTTTTTAAACTCTTTGCCAGCTTTCTGCACGGCGGTGTACTTAGCCGAGGCATGTTTGGTCCTTTGTTAGACAGATTCTATATGAGGCCCTGCAGAAGTGCCGTAAATCCTCCCAAAATAATCATTGTCAAAGGTCACAAACACCCTTTTGATCGCATGGAGTATTATTATGGCCTTTTTTTACAGTCCTGGTGTACTGCTGCCGGTTTCAGTTTGCTCTGTATCCAAACGCCGAGATCCCTCTGCAATGATTCCGCGTGAAAAATTTTATCATTCAGGTGATAAACCCTCATGCTGTGGTTTGGATTAGAGTCGGTTGGACGCAATTGAGGGACGGCACACTTCTGTATATTAAAATCTAGAAACCATTTTTGGGCCACGTTCGTAGTCGGTGCGGATTATCTTGAAGGGAACTCTGATCATTCGGACCCCAAAGGACTTGCCAGAGCTTGGCGCCATCAGCGAGAACTGAGCCTAAAGGCACACCACTTGTCACTTTCACCCAGTCTGACATATAATCTCCGGTACAGACACACTGTTTTCGACCAACCACAAACGTCCTTATCCAGTTCAGAAGACCTCCACGGATGCCGACGACACTTAGTTTATGAAGAGGGCGTTGGTGAGGGACAGTATTGGATGGTTTGTTCATCATAGTGGCAACGACAAGAGCTTTCTTCGCTGCAACAGATGCCGAGTGAGCTTTTGGTGAAATTTCGGTCGGCTTTGAGTGAGACTTCAGAAGATTAGTCAAGGGAACTAGTGTTTTTTCACAGTTGGGGATGAACCTTCGGTGGTATTTGATGAGACCTATGAAATGTCGCAGCACAGTAAGTGCCTTGGGAGCAGGGAAGGAAATGACGCTCGGTACTTTTTCTATAAGTGGTGTGACTCTATGCTAGTCGACGAGGTGAGCAAGGGAATCGAGAGAGGAGACGCCGAAGACACATTTGTCAACGCATGATTGCAAACTGTGATGCTAGAAACAACCAAATATCCGGCGTTAGTGCGAGACATTTTCCTTTACCGAATAGGCTGCAACGAGTATGCCATCGATGAAAACAAAGGTGAACGAGAGACCACGCAAGACCTCATCGATAAAGCGCTAGAAGGATGAAGTCGCGTCGCACAAGACAAAAGGCATGCGATGAAATTCCAAAAGGCCAAAGTCGTTGTGATGGCGGTCTTGGGGATGTCTTCTTCAGTGACCGGTATCTGATAGTATGCTCTCTTTAGGTCTATTTTGTAAAAATTGTTCTTCCTGCCAGCGTGTGTGAGAGGAATCGTGGATTTGGGGGGTGGGGAACCAGTTGGGAATATTGGCTTTGTTGAGAACGCGATAGTCACCGCATGGTCTCCAATCATCAGTCGATCTCTTGGGCACCATGCGGAGTGGAGAAGCCCATGGGCTGGAGGAAGGGCAAATAATCCCTAAACTCATCATTTGTTCAAATTCTTCCTTCGTTATTTGAAGCTGTTCAGGGTGAAGACGGCGAGCAGGAGCCTGAACGGTTTGCCCCTTGGTAACGATCTGATGTTTGACCGCATACTGAACTTCCTCGGTGAACTGACAAGGTTTAGGAAGGGACGAGTAGGTCCTCAAAATGTCCGCGAAAGACGAGATCGATACGGTCAAGTGGATGCAAAATAAGGGTTCAGAAGCGGCAACACACAATTTGAAAAGCTTGGTTGTGGTATCGACTAGTTTGCTGTGCTTCAGCTTGACTGCAAGGCCAAAATTTGACAGGAAATCTGCCCCGATAATTGGACATTGAATGTCATTCTGCGCAAAGGCCCACCGGAAACGTCGCTGGGGACCGGTGTCAAATGCAAGCGGGCGTTGTCCTTAGGCGTTGATAGTGTTGCATTTGACGATTTGCAAACAAAACTGCGAAGGCTTGAGGTGGTGGTTCCTAGAAGGCGGGCTGACACTGATCTCAGCACAAGTATAGACAGGAAAACGAAGACCACTTTACTTGTCACTGATGTAATATAGGCGACCGATTAGCGACTGGTCGGCAGACGCTGTCGCAATTGTTGGCTGGGGTGGTCATTTCCCTGTGGCAACACCTGCAGGAATGTGCATAGTGGGATGGACCTGCGTGCTTTCGGACCGTAAGTAAGATGATGCCAGCACAGAGTTTGCGAGTGATGTTCACGTGGCTTAGAACTACAGGGTGAAGACGAATGGTTTCGGGCCGACCGCAGGCTATTTATAGAAGTACACATGGTGCTCACTTGTGTTCACGATAGACGTACAATGTCCCTTAGGTTTTCATAGTCACTTCGCTGAGGACTGTTCAGCTCTCTTGAGAGGCTTGATGACGTGGTGACCCTACGTGATGCGCAACAACAGGATGACAGTCCCACACGAGAAGCGTCGCGTTCTAACAAGGGGGTGTCTTTGGGACCAGAAGTGGCGACTATCCGAATTGCTGTCGGGAGACGATGTCTGCCGAAGATGAGCGCACAACGCGCCGACCGGCTAACATTATCTGATTCCGTCTGCATTGTAGACCACTTTCCCTAAAGAGGTATTAGTGTCCAGCATGGCCAAGTCCTGCTGCATGAGAACCGGCAACTTTGCTAACCAAATTTGCCGAAAGATTGTATCGTCCATATCACGACCGGCGAGCAACAAAACAATGGCAAAAAGCAGCAGACGGACACAAAAGCACGCGCAGTCTCAAACCGAAACCAGACGTGTGTATTTTAGCAAATTTTAAGGACAGTACAAACAAGTTCGGGCGTACAATACAGTTCAAAGTGAAAAAAGAAAATGTACATAGTCAATTTAAGTCATCTTATTAAGTCAATGAGGCTTTCGCCCTTGAGCTCCCTATTCATATCTTTAAACAGGAATAGAATCCATTGTTGCATCAGCAAATGTGAAAATTCAAAATTTCACGGTAGGTGTGAGCCAGGTGCAGACCACCGCCGCTCAAGCAATTATGATTATATGTACAGTACAGCAAATGCGCGTCTATTCTACATTTAAGGGATTTAAAAGTTTCCGAAAGAACCTGCAAACCTAACCTTCCCTATCTGGATTTTCACCGAGAAGTGCAGTATTAAGTTTTGACCAGAGTCTCCTATATTCCTGATGAAATGTGCATTTTCATGCCATGGATCGCGCGCACTCGAAGAAGGACTCCTTGACCAAAGTCATTCATTGTTTGTGGCCCCTGAGTATAAGAGGCATCTTGTGTTGCGTGCGCTAGTTGTGACCTTGAAATTCTCCCGTCGCTTCTCGTCTCTACCCCAAATGTTTTGTTGACATGCTTTATTTGAAGTCGGATGGACCGAGCAGTTACCCCGCTCTTAGATAAGGAGAAACAGTATAGGTAATGCTTCTTGATGTCTCATACACTTCCATGCTTCCCTTATCGTCAACTGGTGCACTTATGAATTTATATATTTTACGATCGTGCATCTTTACGGCGTTTTATTATTATGGGCAAATTATAATTGAGGGATTCCTCACACTTCTATCTTAATGCAACTTCCTTCGTACAGTTCAAATTCCCTGCGTGTTTACGGTCGCCTAGTATACCATTGAGAAGATCTTCTCCATCGATGGATCGTTTTGGCAAGTGGTCGCAACTAATATATTTCCCGAATGAAGGCGAAATTTCGAGTTCCAGGTGTATGCATAAGTGAAGAAGAAGGGTCAAGACAATAACCAAAGTGTTCCGGTGCTCGACTTTTCTTCTTCAATTTATTTCCCTATTAGGGTTCTGCCATTATCTGCATGGCTTAGAGTTCGTTCTGTAGTCGATTTACACAAGCATTTCATGCGGACTGATGGCGTTTTTAGATAGTGTATTCTGTAACGCAGAGGATCGTGACTTATATGGCCTTCTAGTGGCGTTCCTTCTCATTTGTTCAGCAGTCTTTGTGCTACAAGTCATCCGCGTTGCAAAAACTCTTCCACTTAAGATTGACGATGGGCGGACTGTCATGCAGAGTTTAGATTACCTACGTGCCAGACAGGAAGTTCACACTCGCTTTCGCCTCACTGTAGAACTCGACTTAGTTATCAGAGTCGGTTGTGTCCGCCTGATTGCGTGCCTGAAGATTGTACCGCAGACTTCGGAAAGTTGAGGGTAACTATACTTGACTAAAACCTCCAGGGCGGTCGATATTCTCAAAACGTATGGACGGTTAGTGCATTTATGTGGTAAACCTTCGGCATACTCGGCCAAGTCCTCTTGATGGTCCGTTCCTGGTTTACACTTTCTCGATTTATTTTTATGGCAACAGGCCTCAAAATCTTGTCTACGAAAGAGCTGGCAATCATCGCATGATTGCAATCGAACTCAGTTTCCCGAACATATCGGTCATAACCTAACGTAACACCAGTATCCTCCGTAACACAATTTAAAGTACCCAATCCACACTTTAGATATCTTTTGGAAAACTGCCCTTACCAGGTGGTTTGTCGCTCCTTTGTTTCTTTATCCGAGGAAGAATTAACGTAGCCAGAGGACCATAACTGCAGCTGCTTTAGGGGGTCGGGAATTCCGCAAATTGGGTCCTCTGTCGGATTCAGGAATTGTGAATTGTAAATTTTCCATTTGATTTTTTCAGCGACACTGAAACCCTATCTTATCACCGATGGCTAGAAAGAAGAAAGTTACCGAGGCTGGCTTATCAAAATTTCGTGCAGACACCTCTTTTCGCCGTTGACTGAAGCGCGTTTTCACTATGGACATAACTGCACCATTTTCGTAGCGGGCGTACAGTCTTATGAAAGTTACCTGCAAACAATGTCGTTCTGAAAATAAATACCTTTGGCCAGTTCGCTAGTTGGATCGATACCCCGTATACCCACCCACTGTGACTATACCCAAGAAACATAACCGGTCAAATGCGTGTTTTAGTTCGAATCAGTTGCCTTTGACCATCTACTCCTGTCAGATGTCTGTTGTTTGTGACTGTCGACAGAAGCGGTTGGACAAAATCGTGCAAGATTTCTCGACAGTAGTAAGATACTTGAAACCCAGCGCATAATGCGTCATAGGGCGTTCCCTTTCTAATACACGTAATTTCAGTTCTAACCAAACCACCGCGGAAGTATAGTCAGGGACATCCTCTTTCTGTGTCGAGGCATGTTGCCGCCAAAGACAGGCAGACTAAATTGGCCATATTGGATTCTCTTTTGTAATCAGCTAACCATAGAAAAACCATTGCCGGGAGGAGTCAGGGCAAAAAATAAACACCCGTTGCCGTATTAGGTATACTGGTGAGCACAATGTCTACATGCCTTTAAAGCAACTCAAAGACAGCTTCAGAAGTGTTAATAGGCCTCTGGACTTCTTACGAGAACCTAGACTCATGGTCTAATATTTATTTTTTTTTCACGGAAATTGGTATTGACAGCAGTCAGCAGATCTTCCGTTGTATTCGGCGAACACCACAATTGTCATCAGTCTTGCTCTTCTATATCCTTTCAGTCATGAGTGCAAATACTTGTCCACGACCTTTTGAGCTTTGTACACTTATGCAAGCATTGGAACACGCCCGCAAGCTTCAGTGTCAGCAGCTGAGGAAACTAATATGAGCATGCTTTCATCACATATATGCGTGCCATCGTGAGCTTTACAAGCATTAGTACCTTAGTTGTCCATATGCTGACTACGTCTCCAGCCGCAAGCCTTCCAAGCCATGTGTCCTACGATCTTTATGCTGGTTCAAAAGTCAACCTTGCGGTTGATGTGGTCGTAGGTAGGCTCGCGTCCACAGTGTTCCGAAAACTCAGCTCTTTAAATCAACCTTATATCTACCTTGATTTACACAACTGACCGCTCATTTTCATCTTACGGGGTAAGTTTTCCACAGAATACAGTTCTTCTGCAGTTGCCGTCGTCCTCGTGATGCCATTGGCAGGCGGAAGTCAGGCTAATGTAGTTAGGTTCATGAGAACTTTTATCACCAACGATACCACCACTGAACACTGAGTACCAGAATACGGGCAGGGACCGCGTGATTGCACTTCGCTCACAGGATGTGGGACACAGCAATGCAACACACCCGACCCCATGATGGATCGTCAGGGTCGTCATAAAACGATCTCCAGGAACATCAACAATCGCCTTTTATACTTCCCCACTCATGAAATCTTGCCTCCCCTTTACTTGTTTTACTGTTCCAGGACGACCGTTTATTTGTATTCTGACACCGTAATTTAAGGCCTGCACAGTTTTCTTAGGCCAAATTACCCGACTCTCGTATACCGACATGTATTGTTCTTCTGACCGGTTTAGACATCACTATGCTTCTGACTCTGTCATGATAGCCTCGGTGTCGTACCTTGTGACGACCGTACCTTTTACGCATGAAATAAGTTTTTTTTTCATGCACGAACTTATGCCGACAGCCTTCTATGTGATTCGTTCTTTATTCCTCTTAGGAGTCTGAATGAAGAACTGAAACAAAAATCAGACCGACTGATTAGAGAAGCTAATGAAATCATCGTGTGTTGCTGCACCTGGCTGTTTTCTTACCCTTTATGTTTTCATAGAATTCAGCCAAGCTAAATGTTGAGGTTCCAGTAAGTGCAAAGCCCGCTCAGCATCCACCGGAACTTCCCCAACAAGCAATAAAATTGCAGGATTCGGTAGGTGACCCATTCTATAAAAACCCTCAGGACTTTAAGAAACGTAAGTCTGCGCCCTTATCAGGTCGTTCGACCCTTTTAAACTCCGTTACAGTCACTGGCTATAGTGAAAATGCCCTGCCCTACATAATGTTTGGCTATTTAACACATTCTCCAATGACGAGACACTCGGCGGTTTATTTTAATTAACCTAGCTAGTGACCTACTAGTTAACAATGGGCATTCTGTGCAACTATCAGCGAATTGCATCATCGTTCATTGACCTCTGTCTGGCATCAATCTATTCTTGTCGGGGCCCTAACTAAAAACTGGTTAGCGGCAAACGACTCCTGCTAATTAGGAGGCAACCTGTACAGGCAATAAACTAATTGATATCACAGGAATAATTGCGAGCCCCATGCATCCTTAATCATTTTCGT
Organism: Spirometra erinaceieuropaei; assembly: GCA_902702965.1. Lineage (NCBI taxonomy): Eukaryota > Metazoa > Platyhelminthes > Cestoda > Diphyllobothriidea > Diphyllobothriidae > Spirometra > Spirometra erinaceieuropaei. The sequence goes on from CACRXP010000010.1 coordinate 853,865, forward strand.
CGTTACTTTGACACAAAATCCTCACACCTCTTCTCATTTTTTTTCGTTGCAGTTGGATAGCGAATGTAATGGGGATAATGCTGCCGCTTCCGCCGCCACCGAGGCGGAGGAGGAAGAGGCCGTACTGGGGCCTGTGAGGAAGTTGGGCACGCAGGCGAAAACACGTTACTTGGTTGCAAAAGCCCGTGCTTTGGAGGAGGACAATGAAAAACTTCATGCCGAGTTGAAAAACGCGGTGAGCGACAGTTAACTGCGACTGACTTTGGTCCCATTTGGTTACTGTGGAACGAAATTAGTAGTTTGCCGACTTTTCTGGTCTTTTAGGACTGTTTTTCTATAACAGTATGCAACCACATTTTGAGTAGTGTGCCAGATCCAGCCGCTTGAGAGACTTCGGACTCCCTTCATTTGCGCATTTTCTGTGAATACTTGTGGCTAGGTTTACTTACCCCTTCCGGATAGTTGTGCATGTCACTTACACAGTCTCCTAACCATCGAAAAGCGCCTGATCTGGGACGTTTTTAAGTCAGTACATTTATTTATATTCTGACTGCAACATGGTTATCAGAGGTTTCTCCAGTGTAACTGATGCCTCTTTAAAGTTAAGCTGTTTCCCCAATGGGTCCCACAGTCATCCCAACAAGTTTTCACTATTGTTCTGTGCTAAATTTGAACGGTTAGGTCCGTCAACTTCCTTCCACCAATTTCTTTGATTAAGTGACCTCACTTGTTTGCCATTTCCATGCAGGATCGCGACATCTTGGGGTATCCAGTTTACAGTAGTTTCGGCTTCTGAGGTCTTTTGCCAGATTGGACTTCCTCCTCCTCCTCCTCCTCCTCCTCCTCCTCCTCAAAGAACACTATATAATGCCCCCTACTTCCAGTATTGTAATCTCACCCTGGCCTCGTATCTTTACAGATTAGGTGAAGAAATGTGTGGGTGCTGCCGAAATGGATCGGAGGAGACTTTAATTCTGATGATCCTTAAATGAGCAAGTAGAATGTCAAGTGAACCCTGACTGAAAAAATTATAATGGTTTCTCGCGACGATTGACATTGGGACTAGTTAGACCAGCTTTGTTGATTGTTTCTGTTATTCTGAGCTGGCAGATTTGTCACGGTGCGCTGAAAGCCGCAGTTTAGAAGGCAGCCAACTGGCGGGATGACATGGTCCTCCTTTCCGGATGGAAGAGTCGGGCTACAATGACACCACTTTAACGTAACCGTTATGATACTCCCACTTGGTTGCGATCGGAGCCGCCCTCGTTCGTGTGGAATCCTGATCTATCGTGCGCGAAGCGTGGTGTGGTGACACACCTAGATACGGGTTCACACCGCGCCACCCACCGGCGCCCGCCCCGTCTTCCGATCGTCTTGACTTTTTCATGACACCTGGATAAGGAGGGTGAGGAGGAGAGAGCGCACTGGATGCAGCCCAAGTCAACAATCACTATAAACTAATTCATGCACAAGTCGCCGTCCCCTGCTGTTTGGCACACGGTGGTTTTCATCGGAATCGACGGCCAGACTGTCGGGTTGTGGTTAGCCTGGCTGTTTTAAGAAGCGAGACCTCACCTCACATTCACCTCTAAACGGCCGTTAGATCATGGGACCAGGTGGCTGATGTCAAGAATTACGTTAGTCTTCACAAGAAGCCCACAAGAATCTTCACAAGAATCTTCACAAGAAGCTTCACAAGAATCGGCAGATATTATGTCGTAATCATCCCCAACACCACCACCACCATCTGGTTCATTACCACCACCGATAGTAATATGGACATCGTTACCGCAACCACTGTTTTCGCCCACCGATATCTCCATATCGATTTCTAAGCTGCTCCTCATTGTTGTTTTTGAAAGACTGATGAGATAACTCGGTTGACGGCACGCCTTCAAGAGATCGAAACCGATCGTACCAAGTTGCAGCGTCTCGCTGGTAGTCAAGGTACTCAGTTGGATCGCTTGAAGACGGATCTTGAGGAGGCCCGCAACCGTGCCGACAGTCTTACAAACGAGAAGAATGCATTGGAGCGTCAAGTGGAGACGCTGAAGCGAGCCAGCGACCAGCAAACATCTTCACAGAAGACCGTAGGCATCCGGCTGAATCGGGCTCTCGAGGAAGTTGAGAAACATCGCGGCGAAGCTGAGCGCGCCCGAACGGCAGCCCGCGACTCAATGGAGGCCTCAAAGCGACAGATTGACCAACTAACCACCGATAACCGTCGCCTAGAACGTCAGAAGCAGGAGCTTATTGTGGGCTTCAAGAAGCAGATGCGCCTCATTGATGTTCTACGAAGACAAAAGGTAGCGTTTTTGTGACAGTTACCAATACCCGGCGCATATTCAGTTTTCATGAAGAGTTTCATGCATTATATAGTTCTTGCAGTTCGAAGTAGAAGGCTCAAAATCTGTGCTTCTTAATTAATCCGGGTTTCATAGTAAAAACATCCTGGCATCTTTGGAAAACCGACGAGGAACGAATATGGCAATGTTACTGTCTCAGTAGAAGGTACATTCCCCAGCGTTCCTTGCCCAAAATCTAGCACTTTTTGAAATTGCGGAAGGCCATTGAACTTCGGCCGCTAGCCCCGAGCACTCATCGAGAAAAATGAATTAGAAGATTCATTTCGTGGTAGCAATGTCATTTCATGTCCCTGGTTAGAGTTTAACTCTACCAGGGCCACTAGGGAAACTTAGACGATCTCACTTAGTCAGAAGCCCTGTTTTCATTGCACGTGTGTAGTCGTTATTTCGGCCTATTGCATCGTTTCTGTAAACGATGTAAGTCAGCTCTTTTCTTGTACAATAGCAGGCTTATCTCATGAAGTGTTAGTCGAAATTCCGAAATGTGTTTTCGATTAGAAAGGATTACTTAGGTGAGGTTGTATGATTGATTATCGTGAGGCGTAAACGCAAGATATTTCGAGTTGGGCAGAATACCAACTTTTGAACAAGCTTCTCCCCGGCCGCCGGGAAGAGCTGTACTCGGTAAGAAAATGACTGCTTCGTTAGTATGAATTTTTTCCATTGATATCTTAATGGCGTAAACAAATGTGCTATTTGCCTTACACAGAAAGTATAAGCCATGTAGTTTAGAAACCCCAAGTGCAAGTGCAACTGTAGATCGTAGTCAAGGTTATTTGAGAATTGGATAGGTTTTCTAAAACCGAAAAAGCGTAATTCGCTACCAAATGAGTGCAATAAAGAATGTTTTTGGGCACTTTCCCATAAAATACGTTCGAATTTGTAAGGGCGTCGAATATACATACGAGAAAGTCATACTGCATCAGTATTCATTTTTATAGGAAGTAGTTTGTACAGATTCCCGAAGAGGAGCTCATTGTAAGGTCTGCCTCCTGTCGTGACCAGCGTTAAAACGCTACCTAAGCGTTTCAAAATCTCGGTGAACATTTTATGGGATAGACCAACTATTGTATATGCATCCGACGTGGATAGGACCGCGCTGACTAGGCAGTTTGTTTAATATGCCCCTGGAACGTTGGGCTCCTTGTTTGAAAGGACTGACTTTTTACAAAGCTTTTTCTCGTTTTTTTTGTTGCGCAGATGCTTGCTGAGGCCTCTCGAGCCCTGAAGATCACAGAGGAAGAGTTTTTGAAATCACTCGACTGGCAGACCAAATAGGAAACCGAACACATTCCAAACGTTCCTCCCTCAGTCGACTGTTTCACTTTCATGTCCGTTGACGTTATTTTCCCCTTCTTGTTGTTTCCTTTTTTTTCTTTTGTTGCATTTATCTCCCGTCCGTGCCTTTCCTTCCACGCTCGAAGTCACTTTTAACATTAGTCTTTACGCTGCACTCATCCATACGCCTAGGAATAATAATATATGACTTTCGGAAGCCAATTTGTTGTCTTCTGCCTGCCTGCCGCCCGTCCCAACATCTTTATCCACCTCTACCCTTCAGGTAATTCAGTGACCGTCGTCCTAAGCTCACCTCCCACTGATCAAACCGGTCACTAGCCAGTAGCTAACCCTATTTTTGGTTTGACCCAGACCATACCCTATATTGGCAGCCCGCAGTATGTCTCCGGCCAAACCGTTCCATGTGGCGTATTCACAGAAGCTTTTCGTATAGCTTCGCTCCAAACTTTAGACATTCCCGGTTGTCAAATTAATGCTTCGTAAGCTACCGCCAGGCAGTATCCCGTCATCCTTTTCATCCGCCACGGTCTTTTAATAGGCTATTCAGTTAGCGTCGCAAAATCCATCCAACTTCTGGTTCTCAGCTTACCACGACGATAACTAATGTCATTTCATAGGGTTGGCGTATTGACTTGCTGACTAATCATGCTGTAGTGTTGATCGCACACATCCAGCTTCCAGTCGTAGAAGACAACCATGAAACAGTAAACTGCGGGGAATGTTTGTCGTCAGTGGCAATAGACTTTTGAAACCTTTGTTTCTGTGATGTCGATTGTTTGACCAGTGGATTTGGGAACCTACATGTCATAACTCAGTATAAGTCGTAGCTGAAGAAATGGGGTACGGCGTCACCGACGAACTCCACCTCAAGCTGCTGCCTCACACTTTGTATAGTAGGTCTTCGATTTGGATGCCCGGACGCAGTAGGCGGGAACTCATGTGGTGATGCGGTCGCTCCTCGAATCTGCGCTCTGCCCGAGGACCACGTCCCAATGACCATCTTTGACGAGCGGGCTGAGAAAGATGAAGATATGCAGTGTGCATGCTTCCACACAAGGGGATCCCTTCGTTAATCCCAGTACGTTTTCCCTCCAGAAGACAGACAATTCCGAAAGTGACCCAATCGAGCTCGGATCGTTCCCCCTCTATAAATGCTGCACTGGACTGTATCATCACGCTCCAAAATGCCTGGATTGGAAGACTACTAACAGACAAACTAATTATGTCCTTCGTCGGAAGAAAGGTCAGACTGCTGTAGCTACTTCGTGAGGGCCTTATATCAGCCCATTTCTACAAACGCCAAACCCCGGTGTGGTACGTGTTAGACTGTGACTGTCCATCACTTGGCGTCAGCCAGGGCGTCCTGCCCCAGCCAGTTGGACTCAGGCAAACCACTAGTACATGGGAAAGGAAGGAGAGGCCGAGGTTAATGTAACCCGGTCCTGAGGCTTAGTTCCCCACTCTAAACAACGATAGGTTTTTTTGGACGTATCGCGACGCGCCAACAGTTGGGGCGTGGAAGTCCCCAGTTGCGGCGACAATCGGTTTTTACTGAGGACCGAGGGACAATCTGGACCGTCTTCTTGATGTGACTTATACGACAGTCACAATTGAATGAGATCCGAAGTACCTCACTGAACGGGGTCATGGTACGTGCGAAGTTAGGAACCAGGTCGCGTGTGATACACATGAATGAACAGTTTAACTTTGCCAGTCACTTCACACGGGAAATCACAATCCTCCCAATTTTTGACCGGAGCCGGCTAGGATGGACCTTTATAGTCACTAAGATTCCTGCCTTCGCCTGTTGTTTCGCGCAAGGCCCCTGTATTCTGTGCTTTCATCGTTAGCGAAAGATCAAATCCCCAGACCTGTGGTCATCTAGTACAAGGTGGTTGCTCAATCACATAAACTCCCTTTCATCTGGCACCCGCTTTAGCGAGAATATTGTTGACGGGCGGGGAGAATGCAGAATGCACGCCCTTCCCACCAGTCAAATCGAAGAATACTCATGTGCCTGACTGGCCGCTCCCGTGATGGCAGATTGGGAGGGGGCGGACTTTATGTCCGGGTCGCAAAAGGAGCCACTTAATGTCACGTGACAACGGCGTCCAACGATCGAACCTGATTGCAGGATTGAAGACGGGTTCTTCGTCTCACCTTGGAGCTCAGATCCGCAGCCCTAACAGATAATCGCCATAGCGAAGAACATTCACCAATCGATAACCTTCACCGAGAGGAACGACTGGTATGGACATTTTGGGCTTAGTTACAATCGTCGGTCATCTACACCCCTAGATCAGCAGTTGACTGAGCGGTCGATTGGCAGTTGGACAGACGCCTTGACGCACGTATAACCATCCCTGTTAACGGTGATGCACTCTAGCAAGATAACTGTGTTGGGGGCCAGTTAAACGTGGGACATCTGTTTCGAACTTCAGTAAACGCCCGTCTGTCCAGTGTAATTCTAAGTGGTTTGAACACTCGCGCTATTTGTGGACTTTTCTGATCATAAATTTGGTTGGGTTAACTTCTGTGTCACCGTTTCTGCCTCGCTTTTCCCACCAACTTGCTGTTGTTGCGTCGCCTAATGGGTTCCAGGGTGAATGAAATTGTCCCAGCAGTTGAATCTCCTATTTGAGTGGCATCGGGCCACCAGTTATCTCTACCGTAGTTCTAACGGTAGGACTGACTGATATGGGCCCCCTAAACGGGACATGAGAACAGGTACTGCCTACAGTGCGGGTGGCTTTAAGCCAACTTCCAGTGTAATCAGGGCTAGGTTCAGGGTTAAGGTCAGGATTAGATTTAAATTTAAAGGTGAGTTAAGTCAGGATCGACTATAGGGTTAAGGTAGGAGCTAGTGTTAGCTGCAGCGTTAAGGTTTAGGATGAAGTTAGGGCGAAGATTAGGGCAAGAGTTTAGTTTTATACGAGGGTTATTGTTGGGGTTAGGACACGGGAATATTTTGCCCTTTTCGGAATAGTGCACAGGTCCACCGTTATTACTTGGACGGGGCGTGCCTATTCCCGTGTCCTGTTTATGGGGCTAAATAAGTCAGTCCTACCGTTTTAACGAGTATGAAAAGGGCTTCTGCGTCACATGCTTCAAGCGCATGCACCGAAACAGTGTTTTAGTGAGTTCATGTGCATTGAAGGGATTTGCCCTAGTCAACCAACAAATCTTCGACTTTGCCAGATTAAGAAGCAGTCGCTTATCCCCGGGGGGTCGTCCCCGAAATCCGGCACAGGCTGTTCACATAGAGTTTAATGTGCTGTAAGTTCCGTTTACCTTGCTTAACGAGATTTGTCCGTCTGTCCGCCCAATCACTAGATTTATTACGAGGACGCGTAGGTGACTCTTATACACAAACACACGTTCTACCACCGTTTTCCTGGAGTTTACTAACTCAAGAGCAAGACTCGATGGATACTTTTGTCCATATTGTCGGACTGGGCATTTATGCTGGTAGTATATTCGATAATTCGTCCATCGTGATGTTTTGCGTCTACGTTTGACTGGGGAGGTAGCGGTGGCATACACTCGAAATTCTCTATAGCAGGGAACACCTGCGTTTCATCTGCTTTTTCCCTCTATTTCCACTCTTGCCGTGCTCCACTGAAGATGGGTGTGGGAGCAGTGCTTGCACTGCCATGTGCCGTTTGAGGCTTGGCCGTAAGCGCACACAAATTAGATCTCAGTATCACGGCGAAATTTGCCTGGCAGTCATGACTTAACTCATTACAGTAGTTAAAACGCGTGTCCGATTTGATGTAATTAAGAAGAAAGGGTTGGACCGACCGGAATTTCTCCCTCTTCTTCGATTGCGAACCAGTAGTAAGTCAGAGTTAAGCTGATTACAAATTAGATCATGTGCGGCGGCGGACGTGGCAAGAGGCCCATCTACGCATGACCCGTCCGTGCTGGTTGTCACATACACGAACTCGGAGCAGATCCCCCACCGGCGTCATTGGAATCTGACCGTCAGTCCGGAGTAGGACCGAGTTATTCCTTTATGAAATTTTCTTAATAGACTTTTGCGGAAACGAATCTTTTATATGAGTCCATAACCGTACGGTTGTTAAATACGAATCGTAGATGTACGCCCTCAACCTCACCTCTACTATAACTATAAACTTAACTGGTCTCCTTGGCTCTTGTTAACCCTAACTTCACCCGTAGCTTTTCCGGTAAACGTCTCCACAGTAATTGGAATATTATAGATTGGAAAATTGAAGCCGCAAGTGGTGTTTAGGGAACCATTTCGACCGTCTACAAACCCGGTTAACATATATTCAACTTTGTGTTATTTTACGATGTACTTCTCTGCCAATTCACTCAACCCCTCCGCCTGCTCCAGCATGGATAATTCAGCCGGCGACACTGTCGTGTCGGCATTTGACGCAGTCGTCCCACCTCCTCACCCTCCCGGCGAGCTAATCCGTCAGGGCGCCGAGGCGCGCATATACTCAGCCCAACTCCTCACGACGATGCCCAAACCATGCATTGTCAAGGAACGCTTTGTTAAGACCTACCGGCATGAGGCCCTCGACGCCCTTCTCTCTCTCAAACGGATGCGTGCAGAGGCCCGTCAATTACTTAAGTGTCGCCAACTGGGCCTGCCCGTGCCGGCCATTTACCACGTGGACATGGCTCGACGACAGCTCTGGATGGAGGATGTGGGCCCAAATGCGGTCCCCCTCGGTGCCTGGCTCTCCTGCCTCCTACAGGATGAGGATCTGGACCGGGAGCAGAAAACAGAGAAGCTCGGTACAATGGCTCATCGTCTGGGTGCCCTGCTGGCCAAGATGCATGCCAGTAATGTGGTCCACGGAGACCTGACCACTGCAAACATTCTCGTTCAGATGGTGAGTTTGCTCAGATTGTTGTTGCTTACATTATGCGGCTGTTTATATTTCCAGCCGATCTTTCGTAGCGATCATATGTGCCGAAAAGCTAGATTTGGCCGTTCCGATCAGCTAGAGGGGCGGTTTCGGGAATAATCAGACGGATAGATTTAATTGATCACACTGAGATTCGGAAGTTGATTTTACTTTTTAGACGAAGTCTCAGTATTCGAAGATATTTCTGAAACTGAGTGACGTTTGCCGAGCGCCTTTTTCCACAAAAGTACAATGTCATGGTTGGGGGCTAAGGGCCAGATGCAGTCCTATAGCATGAATGCTCTAGGTGTAAAATGCCAGATCCAATTTAGGATAAGTACAATTTTAATGAATGTCATGCGACTCTTTGTGCCGCCCTTTTCGTTTAGATCCACTTAACATTTAAGAAACGAGTGACCTAAATTGCTATTTCTGCTCCGTTTACTTGTTATCAATCAGCCATTTCTCATCCGTAGACCAGGAACATTAATTTGAATTTGTTACATCTGTGATCGTGCCGGTCTAGGTGACTTTGGTAGTATAGCTGGCTGTACCTCCAGGCATGACAATTTGCGTCGGCGAATCTAGTTGTCTCCACCCATCCTCTTCTCCAGCGGACGATGTAGAATCTGCTCAAACGACCTCAGTCGTCTTTCATGGATAATCTGGAAGGTCCTCGAAGTGTTGCCTGAGCGAATACGGACTCTCACATTTCAGACGAAGTTTATTTACTTCACGCGAGGTATGGTTCTCAGATCAGGAACGCCTGAGACTATGGTTAATACACTTCCATAATCACATTTGACAGCATTAGTCTGTGGTTTACCTGGTAGATCGTTACAACCAAAGGCCACTTGAGCCTAGACCCCTCCGACCTGCCGTTAGGATTTGGCCAGCTGGCAAAGGAAGTCGGAATCGGCTGTGTCTCTCTTCCTTGTCTTCGTCAGTAATTCTTTTCAACTATCGAGCGTTTGTCTTACGCGACTTGCTTTTTTGTCTGCCTCTTGGTAAGACATTTTTGGAGTCCGAATTCCTTTGGGAACCATAGAAAGCAGTTTTTGAAGAAACATCAATGAGCACTTTCCTATTTCTCGGTTGGTAGATGACTTGATTCGGTGATACAAGTTTTGTAAAGCCCATCGAACTCTTTTTCAAAAGGACTCGGATCCTCGCCTTATCTGCTTGAAATTCCGGCTTATAAATCGAGTCTTCCTCATGTATGGTATTTTCGACACAAAAATAAGTCGGACTTATGTGCGCGCGAATTCAGTCGTAACCCAATCGCATTTAAAAAAGCCCTTATTTTGACATCTTCCTGTTACATTTGTTCTATGTTCTGCAACAAGGCGGGATGCAAATCTTTCTCGCCTGGAGGAGATAGAAGAAAGTTAGTCCTTTTTGCACCTTCCAAATGATTTTGGAAAACCTGACTAGACCTCTAAAACGAAAAAGGTCTAACAGCTATGAAATGACTTCGGAGATGTTTGGCTATATCCATCTAAATACCTCATAATGCGGATTTAGATATATTAAGACCAAGGACCAAATAATCATCAAAAGCGGCCAACATTTACGCTCAATTGAGCAAGCCAGGTCGGCGCGCAATACCGTTCCTCCGTCGCACATCTTTTCACCCACTATGAGTAAAAATCAGTGATCATAAGTCACTATTAATTCGTTATCAGTAGCTCTTTGTTTTTGTATGTTTAAGTAACCACCCCTATCGTCCCCACGGTAAGCCGTTACGTTAGGTTCCTTTCACACACAGAGCGGCGGCTGACTTGCTGACAAGGAGCATATATTATTTCCTCCTAATTATTTTCTTGCTCTCCTGAAGGATATCTCGGGCAAAAAATACTCCGACTACCGCCTCTTCCTCATCGACTTTGGCCTCTCTTCCATCAATCCCGTGACTTCGCGCTTTCGAGAAGAAGTTGCCGTGGACCTCTATGTACTCGAACGCGCCTTGGTCAGTTCGTTGGCTTGTCGAGAGGAACACAAAGAAGACGGACTTTTCAGCCCACAAGCCTTCTTTGCAGCATTTCTGGCCGCCTACTCGGAGGCTTATGCGGCACAGGTAGTTGCTCGTGGTAACGACGGTGGTGCTGGCGCCGGTGGGAGGAAGCAGTCGAAGAGGAATAGGCTGGAAGTCACCTCACCAGTCGCGGCACCCACTCTTGAAGATGGCCGCCGGGAGTTGGAATCCATACTTTCTGCCCTAAAGGAGGTGCAGGCTCGTGGCAGGAAACGGCTTATGATTGGCTGACGCCGGTTCTCCCAAACATTACTCTTTAAAATACATTTCTGTGCTTCAGCATTGGGAGCCTTTTCCGTCCACCTCAAGTTTCTAAGTAACACTATAATGCATAAATGGTCTGCATATGTACATATTTGTAGAAAAGTTCGAGTCTCAGAGCAGAGCGTTCCGTGAATTTTCGAACAACTTATGGATGCTGCCATCGAAAATAACCTTATTCACCGACAGAAGAATGTTATTCGTGGAGTCTCCTATGACAATTGTCTGTAAATAGGTTAGTTCTACTTGGTATAGACTGGGGAACAGATATCTTGTCTTAAAGAAGATGAACACACGGTCTCTGGGACAGTACGTGCATTAGTCTGAGCTTTCGATCTCGTACTGGAAGTCACCGTCAGAGACTGAGGATGTGGCGTCAAATGAGCAGTTTTCGTAGTCAAGCCATGAAGGGGGGGATAGGAGTGCAAGGGGTGGTGTTCGCGATAAGCTGAGTCCATGCCTTCTCACAGTGGCGTGACTGCGTGCACCCTTGGCTGGGAATTGGGTCTCGCCTCTTGGCCGCAGGACCGGAGCGCTTGATAGCAAGGGGGCATGTCAACGTGTCTGTTGATAGAGTTGGTGTCAGACATCCAGGCCTCCAGCAGTTTTCGCCCTGTCTTATTGCTGGCCCGCACCATTATCCACGTGCTCGCGAAGTTGAATTCGTGGCCTCCCTCCAGGGTGTGAGTGGCGACCTGAGACAACGGGTCGCCGCTCCGGACCGCCCGTTTATGCTCCGTTATTCGCGAGCTAAGCCGTCGTCCGGTCTGTCCTGTGTGATGGCGAGGGCAGTCCTGACATGGGATCTGATAAACGACGTCTGATTGTTCTCCTACATCTAGTCGGTCCTTCACTCGTATGATTTTGCTGCGCATGGTCACCGTCAGACGGTGAGCGATACCCACGCCGAGCTCTCCAGCGGTAAGTTCCACCACTTCGGACACATTACATATGGCAGAGGGTTCCAGACTGTTGGCGGCTCTCCTCCGTTTGGTCGCCGTGGGTGTGTGCGGAGGCAGCGGCTGACGAAGCTGTGTCTTTCGGCTTCCGATTGCTTCGTGCCTCCTGGGCGATTTGACGCACGTGGACATTGATTAAAAGAAGGATGGGCTACTGACTTTAAACTAATTTTGAACGTCTTAGACCGTAACTATGTTTTGCAGAGTCTTGGTTGCCTTACGATCGTTCCGGCCAAACCAAAACATTCAATTGAGGAAAATTGTGTCAATGGCTCGTTAGGGAAGCTAATTAAATCCTGACGCAGACTCAGGACGACAATTTCACATGATGTATTGAAGTATGACAAGTCCAAGACCCGATGGGTAATTGTGGCTAGAACAGGCGAAAAATAAGTTTGCAACGACTTCTCTAGGTAGTTTGAATCACTGCTAACGACTCTCAGTAGGAAGTTAGAAGAAGGGCGAAACCGAACCGACCCCGGATACCGGGTAGTAATCATTCATCCAAAAGGGTGAAATCACTAATTATTTGTAAGTTCCCGTATATCTTTCAATTAGAGTGTCGCCAGGAGTATTGTATTGTATTGTATTTTAGGGTAATAGGCAATGCCCTTGATGACCCTATTAAAAACGGTACATAAAATATAAACGTTAAATGTACATCTTACTAAAATTTTGTCAGTAACATATTTGTTCACGGGAAACTTTCACAATGCGGGACTGCAAAGGGTGCGGCAGGCGGTCTTCTCAGTGTACACATGAAATTTTAAGTGCAGTTATATACAATCAGCATAAAGTGCAGTCATTTGCATAGTTTGAGAGGGGGCATCTCATTAAGAGTCAGAGGTGTGTTAAGTAGGGATGAAATCAAGAAATGAAATTTATGGCTGGCCGCAGGTAGTCCTGTTGTGAAAGTCGTCGTTTATCAAATATCAAACGATCCAGCTGCCTTTTGAATACAGCGACTGTATCAGATGTCGTTGCTATATAATCCCGCTACAGGATCGTGAACTCACCAGTAGTTAGCATGAAAAGTCAAATATTGGATCCAATGTTAGTAGTTCTTCTGAGTCATTCATTGTGACAAATTATATCTTGTTGACTTTGGCGGCGTTCTATACACAGCAAAAATTCCTATGCCCTACATCACCGATTATTTGTAATTGTATCCTGTCGAGGACTGTGATAAAGAAGTTTTGCCTTCGGCAGGGAACTAAGATTCGTCCAGGTCCTTTTAGCTCGCATCCCATTTGTCCACTCTATTCATTTGGGCCGGTTATCGTAGCGAACCATTGTTAAGCCCCGTGTGTTTAGGGATTCGGTGATGTAGGTCTCAACTGCCTCCCAAACACTCCCCCAGTAGAAGCCAAAATACACCAAAGAAATTTTCAAGAGGAGTTAGTTTAGTAAAGCCTCAGAAAAGTGTCTTTCATTGGCTAATTTCGGGAATAACAGCCTAGAAGGAGGAGAGAGCGATGCACCTCCAACTTTATTGGGAGTATGGCCTTAAGTCCAAATGTCGGGACTATGACAGCGAAGACCCTGCGTTTGTGGGACCTCGCGATAAGGAAGGCCGATGTGGATACCGGGTCTCTTCTACTCCTCTTCTATGTTTGAGCGTAGAAGGAGAGGGCAAGGCAGTATCTGCAAGCTGTCAAAACCTCTCTCACAAATGCTCAGTCTGACGTCGTCTGGGTCACTAATTATGCCTCTGAGTGGGGGGTATGGGGGGCGTTGAAACGCTGCGAAGGCGGTGTTTCAGCAGAGCCGTTGGTGAATAACTAAACCCCGTTCTAAACTTGGCCAATACGTGGTTGGGATACGAATCTGCCGGGCCGGGCTGAACTACCTGGGCTAGTTATTTGCCTCTGTACATGGAGGATTACGACTTTGACGGCCTCAGTCTACTCATTTATTGACCCAGACTGCCTAAGGCGGCGAAATATTGCCAATAGGAATTATAAGAGGTCAACTTCCGTAATATTAAACTTCGAAGTCTTGGTGAGACGGGAATAAGTAGTAATGACAAGGCAGACTAGACCGTAGTTCGCGATTTGGTTGGAAGTTATCCTCTCTTCCTTGTGAGCGGCTGCTAATTAGGAGCATGTGGTTGCTGCGTTTTTCTTCTTAGTGCTTTAAGCAAAAAGCCACAGAGCTGCTCGTTCGCAGGAGTGCAGGTGGGTCGGACTGAAGCTTCCCTGATAACTGCATTTTCTATCACCGATCGGTTTCTGTTTGCTTGCTAAGGGGTGTTAATGGAAGTACGTGAACGGAAATGAAGAATGCTATAGGATGAGGGCAGACAGTGTGTCCCGTCAACTAGGTCAGAACGGAGGGATTTGAAAGGTAACAACCGACCAGTTGCACATCTTAATGGTACCTCGGCTTGCCTAGTCTCACTTCATTAACTTGTATCTGACATCAGGTACAACACCAGGCTAGGATATACTTTCCGTTTCTGGGAAATCTGCTTTTCTGCCCTGCTTAAGTCAGTTTTACTGAATAGGGATCCCGTGAAGGTGAGGCTGATTGTAACTTCATAAGGCCTTCAACTGTAGCGACGGCAGTAGTTGTTACGTAGATAATAATTGCAGCGATAATAGTAGTAGAGGCAGCAACAACCAGCTGCCCTGAGATCGGCCTCCCACTGCTGCATGTTTTGACTGACATGCCCAGGACTGGCAGGCCCGAGACTAGTATCGAAGGTGTCTTTGTGCGAACGAGACAGCCCTGAAGCGACTTACATGGTGACAGTCCCCTTCCTGTTGCTACCGCTGCTCCTCCTCCTGCTTTTACACGTGCGAGCTCACGTCGCCAAATTAATGCATTCCGCCGGCGTGGCACGTGGTGTCTAGGTCGTGTCGGTGGTGGCTGCCGCAATGGCGTTTGGGTCACTGCCGCGTGTCGGCACACGCAACAACGCGGTCACAGTCCGCGGACTGGTGGCCGCGCGCCGGGCACAGCCGCGATGCACGCCGGACCCGGTAGCCGCACCCCCTCCCCCTCCCCTACGAGAACACTCATCATGCGTGCGGATGCGTTAGTACGTCTAGCTTAGCACCACATCTGAGCACAAACGCGCACATGCGTTATGCTCAAGCGAGCACCACGCCTGCATGCGCTAATCTGGCGACCTATCTGGAGCCCGCGGATGGAGAGGCAACAATCCGGGTTGCAGGAATAATGTCGGCAGCCCATTCATGGCTTCGTGGCTTCTCGTTTTTGAAAGCTCCGAACCCAGAAAACCACACTTTCTGTCTGACAAGTTGTGGGGGGCTGAGGTGCAAGGGGGGAGATGTGGTGATCCTTTTCTTCCAATGGTCTTGCACTTGTTGATGGACTGGGGGCAACGATCTTCCCACTCCATACTGCGTGCTAAAACTTCGCCTAGACGGAGTAACAAGCCATGCGGGGAGCGCAGAGGTGAACACTTTTCCCAACACCGGGGTCGGTGCGTCAGATGGTCGAGCAATCATCACGCCAACATCCAACGCACGTGATGAAATTGCAGCAATTATCGACTCGAATGTCGGCCATCAAGCAATGATCACACCAAGTGCGACGATCCCGGATGAAGGGGGGAGCCGTGAATGTTCATAGGTATGCGGTAGCATGGCTACGGCATCCTATAAATACCGCAGCCCCTTGTGCAGCAACCACCCGTTTCTGCTTTTTTGTCTCTGATGATGGATTCGAGTAGGAATCCGAAACGTCGGGCTAGTAAAGCTCTTGTCCCGGCGATCGTGGCTCCTTCTTCAAGGGATATAACACCCTACGTGCCTTCGGGTTAGATCGTCCATTTAGGCCCCGGACACCTGTTTTATGGCTGCAAATATGAACAGCCCCCACCTGCATCTTCTGCATCCAACTTCGAGAAGTGCCTCAAACTCAGAAAATTAATGGAAATTTAGATTACGAAGCAGAAAGAAGCAGCGACTGTCCACACCCTTTCCCTCTTCTTAAACCAAGTTCCTGCATTTTTGTATGAAATCTTTGTGACCCAGTAAGTTGACACACTTCACTGCGCAAACCAGAGCTAACATTAGTTTATTTTTTAGCAATATTTCCCCGGAATGAATTTAAAGCAAGCAAGGACGGCAGAATTTAATGTTACCAGTAAATTTCGCGACGGCTTCTCAACTGCAGCCTGTCGTTGCATAACACAAATAACAAGTGAGAAAGGTACAGAGGTTTGAATTTCGACAGAGAAAATCAATGTAAAACAGCAAGGTCAACGTAGACTAATCAATAAAATGATAACTTCAAAATGCAACATAGAAAAGAAAATGGGGAAGTAATGGGCATGTTTACTTCCCCATTTTCTTTTCTATGTTGCATTTTGAAGTTATCATTTTATTGATTAGTCTACGTTGACCTTGCTGTTTTAAATTGATTTTCTCTGTCGAAATTCAAACCTCTGTACCTTTCTCACTTGTTATTTGTGTTATGCAACGACAGGCTGCAGTTGAGAAGCCGTCGCGAAATTTATTGGTAACATTAAATTCTGCCGTCCTTGCTTGCTTTAAATTAATTTATTTTGTTCAGAGAAGTTGGCCAGTCTGGACCGCCTTCTCGTTTGCGCAGATTTCACTTGTTCAGCAAGCCCTTGTCAATCAAGTTGCCCGGTCATTTACTCTCTCTTCTCTTTCCCCCTGCGCCTTCGCAGAAGAACGGAACAGGTGAGACGTTCGCACTTGCTAATTATATTGTTTCGGGCCGTTTTACTTAGAAAATATAACTTGGTCCATACCAAGGACCTTCATTGCTCCACGTCATGGAATCATAAGTAGGAAAGCGGTCAGTTAGAACCCAGATATCAGGCGACGTGCGGTAGACCGGTATTTAACCGGGGGAAAAGGACACCAGTATATTATCGGGCAAACACTTAGTTCTTTGCTAGAGGACCCACCTGTTCAATACACCAGTGACCAAAACCACGTGGATGAGGCAAAAGCACGAGTACTCAAGGTGATCCCGCGATAACAGTCACGTTTGCTTCCAGCCTACTCGATTTTTGTTCTTTTCAGTGTGTGTTTGTGCTAACTTCAAGAGGGGGTGGGACACCTGCCTTGATAGGTGACCTTGGTCACATGGAAAACGTGGCGCACAAGGGCTCCTGATTCTCTTCCACTGCATCAACCGTGCCCGGCTAGCCGCAGGAACTGAGATGATGTACTTTAACAGCTGAAAGGCCGTCCTAAAATGGACCACTCACGAAGCTGCTTCATGACCGTCATCGCGGACGCTCAAACGCAACTGGACAAACTTGAAATGGCGAAGCAATGATTAAATTTCACTTCAATATATAATCATAAACCAGTACTCACTTAAAACAGGCTGGGCTGGAGGTGAGATTTAGCATGCCAGAGAACGAATAGAGCCAGAGGCGCTTGAACCGCAGACAGGTTATGGACGCACGCTTGCTGGCGGTGCGGACACTCAAAATACTCTCTTATTGGTTCTGAAGGTGGACCTATTTTTGCTTTGAGAGACCTGGCTGCCGAAATTACAACGGCGAACCTAATGCTTACAGAAGAAACAAGCGCTCGTGTTTGTAACCGCGTCATAGACTTGAGGCAATCTGCGATTTTTTTAATGATTGAAAAAATTGTCCATATACGTGAGAAAGCGAGACCGTGATAGTAATCAAGAGACAGTGTACCCGTTTGTTGGGTAATTAGTCTTAAACTCTAAAGTGTTCGGTCTCGCTCCGACCCCATCTCTGTTAATGGGCTTGAGTGGGACTTCGAAACTTCGGGTCAACAGCTCTCTTATTTCATCAGCCATACACAGTTCTCACCTAGAAACATATTAGAGGTTAAAACAGACTGGTGTCAAGAAGATGAACGCGCGATCACTGGGACAGTACGTACCGCCCCAGTGATCGCGCGTTCATCCTTGCAACAAAAACCTGGAACTCGCATATTCGTTTCCATTGAATATTCACACATCCAGCAGACTTTTCGTCCGTAGTTCAGAAGTAAAGCATTCGGTACAAAATCTGGAGGTCGGCAACCCAATTCCGTCTAAAGATACTTGCCCGTTGATTGTGCGAGTTTCCATTTCCCACACTATACTTTAATTAAAACATGTATGTTTCACAGATCAGCAGAACTGCAGACCAAATGAAACCCCTGATAGGCTTAGGAAGCTACTCAGTTGCTGGCCTCGCCTAAGAAACTAACCTAAGGTTCGGACAGTTGTTCTACCTTGAGCTGTGCACGCCATATCTCGTGTCTGAGCGCATCCTACGCCCTTCGGCTCCTTCATACGCCCACCAGCTTCCATTATTACCTGTGGACTAGAGGTATATTGCGCGAGGTCTCTCGGGATGGAAACTAAAGAACACCGGCTTATTTTTTGTTCAGCTCACAGATTTTTTCTAGGATCACGGGGGGAAACGGATGTTAGCAAGCTAGTACGATTAATTCTCACTCCTACGCGCAAACAGGACTGTGAAATAACAAATGCAGCCTGCCTTGACTAACCTTCTGACTGTCAGAGGCGCCGTCAAAGGCGTCCATGGCGTATCATCACGAAGATCAGTTCTCTTATGTGTGCATTATACAATCCATTATTTATTCTTCTGCTCCGTCTGATATTCTCTTCAAGGGAGAAAGCTGACTGATTTCTCCTATTTGATTAATATCTGTGACCTCGCCCTGTCAAAATCAAGTGGGACTCATTTCTTTACTTCGCCAAGGACGGACTTGCTACTACGGGGATTTTACTTCATTTCTGCAGAACTATGGTATTGAAACGTCTCTAGAGACAAATAGTAACGGGCACTCACACTAAAGACAAATGTAAAGGGTGACTAAAAGATCGCACAAAGTATTATTGAGATGCTTCCCTCAAAATGCTGACTAAATACCGACAGTAGTATTGCTGTCAGGCGTGACCGAACTGCAAACTCCCAAAAGCCTTCACGAATGCGTTTTAGAAGTTGAATCAAGCACTACTGGAATAACAGTATTACAAAGGTCTCTTAAGCAAAAGCTTGTATGAGTTCAGCAATGTAAAAAAGGAGGCAAACCGCCACATACGGTGAAAACGAAAAAAGACGTAGCAACTCAGGTGAAAAACAAGTGGATCAAACCGAATCCTTCAAAATCTGCCAAGACTCCTATTAATTAAGATTGAACAGGACAAAGTTTCCAAAGTAAGCGAGATTTCATATTGACCCAACTGTGAAAAACTCGGTGCCTCGACGGGATTCGAACCCACGACAGCAGGGGGAAGCTTTTGTACAGCCAACGCTCTAGCCCCCTGAGCTACGAGGTCCCACCGGAAGACGTGAGTTTAATCAACTTTGGGTCAAGTTACCCGTCCAGCCTACTGTAATGTCTGTACAGTTTTTCAGTTGGGTCAACGTGAATAATTCAAAATCTGCCGAAACATCTATGAATTGCGTAAGCCTGGTAGACCTCTGGTGGATTCTAGGTAAATTACTTAGGAAATCCTGCTTGAGTAGTCTACTTACTGCATCAGTTTGGGCGGATTCCAGACGCTGCAGTAAGCTGGACAGGTAACTTGACCCAAATTTGACAAAGCCCACAGCTTCCGGTGGGGCCTCGTAGCTCAGGCGGTTAGAGCGTTGGCTGCGCTAAAGCCTTCCCCTTACTGCGTGGGTTCGAATCCCACCAGGGTAGCCGAGTTTTTCACAGTTGGATGGAAATTACTTTTTTTGCAAATAAAACAAATTTTCTCCTTAAAAGATACACAACACGGACGTGTGTGTACAGAATAAAAATTCCACACCAAGCGTTAGAACGATAAAGAGATAGGAATAACGGATTTTTGTTCCTTCTGTCTAAATTTTTACAACAAAATGCCTTTCTGTTGGTTTGTTTCATATTTAAAGCATCCTTCGGATACTTTTTTATTGCAGGTTTTTTTTAGCTAATATGTACTGGGTTTATGCTCACACGTCTTCCACTCTCTGTGATAGAATCTACCCCAAGGCATCTTTGCTGATCAGATGTCTTCTGGTTGGGGGATCAGGAACCTCTCCGGTGTCACTCGCGTCCCTTTATCTAAAAGCTCTGACGAAGTTTTCAACAGGCTTGCAGCACTTTCTGATTCATAACAAGTTTCCCCCCACCCGTTTTCAAAATTGGAACTGTGAAGTGCTACATTTTTTACTTGAACTTGAAAGAATGTTTTCGCCTTCATCCCGAAATATAGCTGCCTACACCAAGCATATCATCAGAGTAATGGGTTTTTATTTTTGCGCCAAATTATTTGTTCTGTAGTAACCGTTGTCCCTCGGACAAAATGCTCGCATTATCTTCCACCAGACGATCCTACATTCTTTGTTTACTGATCGAACCGAATGCTCAGTTATCTTAGTTTGAACTCTGATTTATGAAAGTTCCCTGAAAGTGATTTCGCGGCAGCTTAACATACTGGGAGCACATGCCACGTCTGAATGGGTTGGTTAAAAGGCACTCTCATGCTGCAACGGCGGATGGTACGCTTACTTGTGAAGAAGGAGACACGACTGCTGAAACAAGAGCTTTGTTAACCTGACTCCGTCCATGCTGACGGATTCGAGTGAGAATCTGAAACTTCAGGCTAATAAAGTCCTTGTCCCCTTCACGCCTCTTCGCTTCTACTTGGTACGCCTGCTCTCTTCCCCTGCTGTAATATTTCATCTTCCTGTTCTTTTCTCCTTCCTTTTTCCAGAACCGATCATAACTGTCTCTAGGGGCAGCAGGTATTGGCGCCTTCTTGTTCACACTCCCAACAGGCTCGCACCTTCCCTCTTTGACCTACTTTTGTTCCTGATTATCTGACTTCTAATTTCTTGCAGGGCTCGCTCTCTGTTCTCGCTTCTCGCTGACCACTATAGAGTTCGAGCGCTAGACAGGGACCTTGTCACTGGGGTTATTTTAGGAGAAAGCAAAGAAAATGTCGTGTCGTTGGCCTCACCGTCATATATGATCGCGGTAAGGGATTGTTGTCGGAAGTACTATATCATATGAAGCCGCATGAGAATGACACTCAGTGGTGGCGAAACGCAGGAACCACATTTTGTTTTGAATGAGAGATTTGGATCAGGATTCCGCGCAGGCGGTAACACAGCGACAAGCAGTCAACAGTTACTCAACTTTATCGACAACGCACGCGATACTGGAATGGTCCTGCTGCGCTTAGCAGGTCGTGGGCATGGGACGCAGCGTCAGGGCGTTTGTTCAGTGGGCAAACGAACCCGGCTCAAAGCCTCAAGTACACCCCATCTAGGATGGGGATATGGTTGACTGGTGACGACGAATAAGTCCCAAATAGCGCTTCTTACCACCCCCCAGTCTGGGCAGATAACGCTCATAGGTCACTGATTGTGAAGTCTCTTACCCCCGAGTCCCGAGCTAAAACGGAATTCGCTTAATCCGTCCGTCGATCAGGATAGACCTGTGAACACCATTCACACCTGACCCAGAATATTTTTGGTCACGACATAGAGGACGCGAGGTCGTGACTCGGTTTTATGGCGTATAATTCAGCGACCAAACAGGTCCTGGTCTTCTCGACCTGCGGTGGGTGGCGAAAGATGAAAGTAAGCCGGAGGTAGTCACGCCAGTTTGTCTTGGTTTTTTGTCGAAACTTCCGGTGTATGCGATGTAATACTGCTTTACTTAGGAAACCGTAGACAGCTGAAGAAGAAAACCTCAAACGTAGGCGGTACTCCCAGTTCACATTCAAGATCATTTTCGAAAAGTAGTTGGTTAACAGAATATTTTTACCCGTAATAATCTGACCCTCCTCTGGGAGGCATCTATGACATAAAGAGAAAATTCCGACGCCTTCATTGTAGTAGATAGAAAAGCCAGCAACGATGGGTTGTGTAATCCCACGCTCGTGTGATACGGAAATGATGGTGATAGGGGTTTTATGGGTTGGGCTTCTTCGCGGAGGGGGAGCGAAAGGCATGCAAAAAACTTAAAAATAGTTCGATTTCCGCTGAAATTCCTTTTTCGCGTCTATATATAGCAACGGAAGTGAGTGGACTAATTGAAATGTAAGCCATAAACAACTCCCATTACATAAAAGGTAATCGAATAATCTGCCATTTGCAAATTTGTGACAGCTCGGGAACCAATGGAACGAACAACCAAAAGGAGAAAAAACGGTAATTGCCAGGTACTTCAACTGTGGAAATAAACTGCGAGGCGGCGTAATGCACATAAGCATTTGAGAAGTAATGAAAATGCACCTAGTGAACAAGGAGAAAGTCAGATAACGCAATTATGAACGCCTGTTTATATCTTCATATAAGTCAACTGACCACTGTAAAATAAAAATTTACGGATAATAAATATTTACATGTAAAATGTAGGCACAATAATAGAATGCTTTTATTAACGGGGTAGGTGACAATGCTTATTTTTTTCCTTTTAAAACGCAAACAATCGGCTTCAGGTCGCAGAAAAGTCAAACAACCCCAGCTGTACTTTCTGACCAAAGCGGAGGAAATAACCGAAGCTATAAACTCGAAGGCGGTAGAACACTGCCAAGCAAGGGGACTGCTATCTAGTGTGGCAAAGGGCCAATGTGGATACCAAATGCGCCAGCAAGCAATAAGGCTGCACACCGACGGATGTGCTGCAATGCGAAGGAGGAAAGTTCTAGGGGTTCCGGTGTCGCATCGGGCAATATGGACTCACGTAGACGGGGTTCGCTATCGTCTGCTGTTTTGCCTAGACAGCGTTGGCCTAATGCAGGCGCGAGAAATTTCCCTGCGGCACATTGCGGAAGCATATCAGGCGCAGCAGTTTCCCGTACAGAGAATCTGAAGGGCTCCTTCCTGAGCGCAATTTAACGACCATTCGTAAGTACACTATTGTACATAAATTCGACTGAAGTTAACTGTTTTATTATTGATTATGCAAGGAATTGCGCACAAGTGTTCTTGAAGAAGGAAGTAAGCCATGGCGTACGCGTTCTACAACAGAGACCATTCGAAGATATCATGAAAGCTGAGCGTTTGTGCTATAACCGAGTCAAAGTAAACCAAAACGGGGCGTACGATCCATACAACACGCACTGCATTGGAAGTACAGCCATGATAAAAAAGGTGTGTCTACGCTTTTGGAAGAAACAGAGTAGGAGAATGTGGGCGAAAACCGAAGGTCATCTCATGCCAAATAATTTATCACTAAAAAGGCTATACCGAAACAACCCGGTGCTTATGGTTATATGAGTGTACTAGGTAAAATTCAATAGGTAGCTACGAACTAATAAGATAAACAAGGCCTTCTAATTCAACTATAATAACTAGTTGTGCCTATTAATCCTAGTGAGATTGTCCAACCTATCCTTTCCGAAAAGCCTAATCACAAATGCTCAAGCCATCAAGGAAGAATTGAAAAATTAGGCAAATGGCAGACTCAGGGAATCAGACTTCGAAGTCCGCTCCGGTTTTTGAACGATTCCCGTATCTAGGCCGTAATTTTGAACTTTGGCATTCACACTAAAGGTGCATATTTCTTCGTCAAGGCAAAGAAAGTCAGATTTACAATCCGCTCCATGCTGGCTGTCCATTTTTTTACTCGTCAGCATTTTGCTTTGAAGGACTAGCTACAAGTGGAGTGGACATGCAATTTCCCTCACTGACTCCGTTTTCACGCAAAAGCTTATGTTGTCAGATTGCGCCCCCGATGCAACACCACAAGCCTGATAGAAAAGTGACGCAACGCCTAGATGCCAAGTAGTTTGTTAAATTTATGCGATACAGTCTGCCGACCGATGGCTGGAAATTTATCCAAACCCTGAGGATGATGGTAGGTGAGCTAATGAGTCCTACATATTACTCAGTCGTGGTTTAATGAAAGGAGACGGAAGACAGCGGGTCAAGTTTTGCCAGCATTTAGGCGCCTTCCTCTCTTCCTCCTGCATAATTTTGTCGAGTTTTCCTGTTAAAAAATCTGCGGGCTATTTGCCGCAAGTTTAACTGAGTTTGACTGAATGAAATTTCCCACAGCTGTCTGATGAAAGCTCGAGCTTTCATCTAGTGCACAGAAACCTACGTCACGCGACCTCCCGCGGAAGTTCTGAAGAGGGGTTTAAATGAAAAATGGAGCGTCAGATTGGTGAACACGGTCCCCTGACCAAATCGGTCGGCCATTAAACTAACTTAACAGATGGATACCCACTCAAACCTCTGATCATGGCGCCCTGGGGTTGCTTGGTCTGGGAAACGCAGCGACTAAGACTGAAATTATTATTTCGGCTCCCATTGCCCTCATGAGTAATGTTTTTTGGTTGCGCATTCTCCTACTTGCACATCTGACTGGTTCTATTCCGTGGAAGGGGAGAAAGCAGATTCTAAAGGCCAAGATGGAATGCAAGCATTCTCATTTATTTGCATGACGTGACCGATCTTGGTGACTACGCGAACTCATTAACTCTTCCAAACATTAATGGATTGCCTGGTGGGGCAGACTTCGTGCGCAGGGCTCCACAAAAGAAACGTCAGGTGTCTGTTGGCAGGATGGGAAACATTAAATCACCGGAGTCCTACTTTAGCGGCCATGACAATCCACGACAACAAATTTCGTCGACAAGCAGAGATTTAGGAAAGGAAGAGTAAGAACGACAGAAAAGAGTAAATAATAACGAAAATGGTTTAGAGTTGAATGGCGCAAGAGAAGATATTTTTGCTGGCATTCTCGCTTTGTCCATGAACTTTCCCTCTAAATAAGTAGAGGTGGCCTTAGGACTGATGGAAAGGATTTTACCGTGGGTTTAAGCCGCCTTTGAAACGGTAATCATACTTTTATATTTGATTAGTGGTTCTTCGTCCAAGGTCTAAGAAAAACACATTTTTTTCAAAAATGGGTCGTGTGTCGACGAAAAATGAGGTAAACAATTTGCTACAGAGGTGAGAGGGGAAGGAGCAGGATCTTAACGGTCTAAAATGCACTTAATGGGGGGGGGAGGACTAAGATTCTTCCCAAGGGCTAGCAGAAAGTCTTTTGTAGAAAACATGACTACGACAGGTATGCGTAAACGTGCCACAGTTGATAAAAGGGACAGGAACCTTTGCTTCGTGTAGGCAAAAAAACGTGCTGCAAGCGGAAAAATAGGGTTAAACCGTAAATTTTTTTCCTTGACTACCCTCGTGAAATCAACAGTGTTGTCAGAAATACGAGGGCCCATAAAGGAACTCGCCGTACTTCTCTCTTGCTAACTTACTCACGCAGAGAGAACTCTTTGGCTTTGAGGTGAGTCACGAGCGGGCTGGAAGTGGGTCAGTTGTGACAACGGTTCCCCGTAGAACAATTTCATTGGCCTTTTAGAGAGCGCCTTTCCCTTACCTAACACCATAGGACTGATAACTGAAAAAAAGAATGCTAAAAACGGTGCTAGGTGTGGCTTATAATCATTGAATTGTCGAACGAATCATCCATCGAACTAACAACGGACGTAACCAGGTCAAAAATGGGTGAGAGACGTGCGGTCAGATCAGGGGAGGGAAAATGTCTCCTAGTGAGTGCATCAGTCAACAACATTTTAGAGATATTCTGTGTACTTTGCCGTAGACAAATTAGTTTGGAGAACTGAATTAGATCATGAGACAGTTAAAATTTTAAAGAAGGATTTCCCAGTTCCCTAGTTCAACCGCAGAATTCGACTGTCGCAGAGACTGAAAAAAACGTTCGTTATTATCAAGTTAACTTGGTATACTGGTATGGCCTGTCCTTTGGCAGGCGATAGCTTATGGTTAATACCTCAACAGCTTCTATCGGTTGGATTTGAAGTTGCCTCTAGTACATGCTGGGAGAGGATGTAGAACGAGAGGAGGCCGACCGAGCTCTGGGGCAAAATTGGTCACTATTAAACAGTAGTGCTGAGCTAAAGCCGTTGTCTGGAAAGTTTCCGACGGACGAAATAACTCCAATTTCCTACGATCTGACGATCAGGCTGTGACAAATTATTCGTAGTGGGATTCTTTTAGAAACTTCCTTAGGTAGAAAATGCTGGGTCTTTTGTTCTAAGTCTGGTGGGCCTGTGTGTGAGGACCTGCATCTGCGTAGGATGCGTAGATCGGGATCCCAAACTCATGCCAATGTACAGTCATCTTGACTTTGTCTCGCCATCGGAACACGATGGGAGTGGGAAGTGGCAGGATGTTCAGTGCAGAACCCGGCCACACTCTAATTAACATGCAGGTTACGATTGTTTCGAGCCCTTAGATGGTGAGAGAATTCGCAGGATTTGACGAACAAACTAGCATTCATGCAACTGTGTCACTAGCTTTGTGAAATGAGGCATTAGGCCTTTTGCGAAAATCACAAAGCTACCTCGGCAACTTGTTGATTAAGAGCTCAGTCACTTCCCGAACTAGCTGAGTTAAAATGAAGGTTTTCGTTTCGGGAATGCATCTATTCAGTCGGGAAAAGAAAGTTTGATTTCCGAAATGCAAGGTATAATTATTTGAGGTTTCGGCTTCATGCTCGAGTTCGTCCTCAGAGTTTAAGGCTGTGACAATTCAGGACCTAGTTGTGGTAAATCGATATGATCCGGCCACTGGAAGGTCTACTTCTTAGTGGTTGCTTGCGCCCTGATGCGAGGAGAATGGGATGATCTAACAGATCACATGGTATCTGAATTCAAAGCTCCCAGATGTTGACGGGGCAATTCGTTGCTGTTGTTTACAACCTACTCCCTACCCATTCAGTGTAGCAGCGCAAGTCGGCTTCTGTGGGGAAGGTTCCCTTGCATGACTATGACAGAGGTTGAATCAGGGTTAAACAGAGTAAACTAATATCCGAGGGAGATCATTTTGACTGGAATTGCTGTGCAACTCTCCTTTTATTACTGAACTATGCTGCGTGAAGTTCCATCATTTGGAAACTTGAGATACGGTCAGCACGCCGTATAAAAACAATACCAGGGGCATTTGCCTGGTCCAAGTTAATGACTTAGCGCCGTCTGGGACTGCTTTTTGAGCGTATACAATGCCGAGGGAATGACGAAATACGAATGATGCTCATTAGTGCAGGCTTTGACTAACCACAGAATCGCTTGTTCGACACGGCTAAATAGTTAACTGTTTTTGCATGACCATGAGACTGACGAAGAGCTGGGCAACCAGTCTCGAGAATCTAGGCAATGTAGGTTATTCTTCACAAAACATCTCACCTATTTCAAATCAAATTCTTTGGGATGCCCGTATTCCAATATATATAGACGACAGATCTACTAACCAACTACTTCCTACAGACCCCACCAAAGCGCAAGCTTCATCCATCGACAAAGTGTTGAAGCGTCTCACAGGGAAGAAACAACTGTCAGAAGACATCGCTAAATCGCTCAAACAAACTGAGCCGACCATCGCGAAGATCTATGGATTGCCTAAAGTCCACAAAACCGATGTCCCACTTAGACCGATTGTATCACTAATCAGTGCGCCTAACTACAAAATTTCCAAATGGTTATTCCAGAAGCTTCATCCGCTCACGAAGAATTGTGAAACTTCAATATACAACTCGACAGAATTCCTGAAAAAATTGCAAGGGATCACAATTTCCGCCGATGAGATAATGGTCTCTTTTGATGTCGTTTCCCTGTTCACGTCAATACCGTTGGATGTCGCAAAGCAATGCACCGAGGACCTCCTGCTGTGCTACGACACTGATGTGCCCGTCGCCGCTGTGCTCGAACTGATTGACTTGCGCTTGGAAACTAACTTTTCATTCGACCAGCAATGCTACAAGCAACTGAAGGGAGCCCCTATGGGGTCACCCATTTCTGGTTTTATCGCTGACATAACAATGCAGAAATTAGAGGCGACGGCACTCCCGTTATGCACTCCAAAATTGTGGCTGCGATATGTGGATGACACATTTGTTATCTTAAAAAAGAACCAACTAGAAATGCTCCAAAATACTATCAACTCAACAATTTCTGGGATTCAATTCACACTTGAAAAGGAAGTGGACAGCAAACTCCCATTTCTGGATGTTCTCGTGCAGCGTAAGGCCGACGGAACGTTACGCACATCCGTTTACCGGAAAGAAACTTACGCTGAAGTCATTCTACCTTATAAGAGCAACCAGCCCATTTCTCACAAACGGAGTGCCGTAAACAGTCTGCTTAGTCGAGCCAAAAGACAGTGCTCGGATGAAGAAGGCTATCGAGCCGAACTGAACTACTTGTACGAATTATTTTCGCAAAATGGATACCCTAAGGATTTTGTACGCAGATGCATGAGGCAGCGAGAATCAAGGGAGAAGGAGCCGGGTAGTTCCAGTCAGACGCCTGAACTAAGCACTTGGCGAACTCTTCCTTACATCAAGAATGTGTCTGAACTCGTCGAAAGACACTTAAGGAAGCACCAAATTCGAGTGGCGCACAAACCTACGACTACTTTGCGCTCTCAACTGGTACATTCTAAGGATAGGGTTAACCAGCTGGACAAGAAAGAGGTCGTCTATAAGATACCGTGTGATGCATGTGCTGCCTCTTATTGTGGCCAGACTGGAAAATCCGCCTCAACACTCATCCATGAACAACAGTTGGCAGTAAAAAGACGAGACCATCTGTCTCAGGTAGCCATGCATACTCTGGACACCGGGCACACGTTCGCTTGGGACAAAGCTCGCGTTGTCGCGGTCTGCCCTTCCAAGAAAGGTCGAGAATTCCTCGAGGCAATGCACTCTGATGAATCATGCATCAACCGGCATATCGAGTTGGATGCCGTGTACAGAAACCTGAAGGAGAAATGGAAGAGAAGGGAGCCAACCAGCTCAGGCTGACACACGGCAGCCGCCTACCGGCACACACGCCATGCGAGTATCGATTTTTTTTGCACTCTTGACGTTAGCTGTTTCTTGCTTTCACATTTGCTTTCCGCTTGCGTCTGACGACGACCTGGGGAACCGGCGTCGAAAATTTACGCAATAAACCCTCCTGTCCCACAGAACCCATCTCTTTTCAACTTATACCGCTTGGGATGCCTACCTTTCAATACTTACATATATATATATATACATATGGTGGTAGGGGGGCTCGGTAATAGCCTTCTGCCTATATATATATATATATATTGTGCGTAAGTATTGAAAGGTAGGCATCCCAAGCGGTATTGGGTATGGCTGGCTGACGACGGCTAATAAGCCAGAAATGGCCATTCCAGTCTCCCTTGTCTTTGTCGGTAATATCATTCTGCCTATATATCATGCGCCGCTGTGCGGCTGCTGGTTGGGCTCGAGAGAGAACCCTTAAGGCACAACGGAACGAGTGAGTTCCGTATGAACGATCGGTGAGCGCCCCCTAACATTATATATACATATATATATATATATATATATATATATATATGCGAAATGGCATTACCGACAAAGAAACGGGAGACTGGAATGGCCATTTCTGGCCTATTAGCCGTCGTCAGCCAGTCGTACCCAACCCCGAAGTGTGGAACACTCGATGACCGGACTCGCGACCTGCTAGTTAGAAGCCCACGCCTCTAACTACTGGGCCACGAGCCCGTCGTCCTGTCATTTTCGTTTCGGTATATACAACGGTACAGGGGCGCTCACCGATCATTCCTACGGAACTCACTCGTTCCGTTGTGCCTTACGGGCTCTCTCTCGAACCCGATAACGGACGTCTGTGCTAACTCATAGACCAGAATTGACAAACTATTCTGTTGTTCAATTGGTTGTCATTTCGCATACTTCGGACTATGCACTGGACTACGGTTTTAATCTCATTTTGACTTAAATGAAGCCCAGGACGTGGTAAGATGTGGTTTGGTAGCCCCAGCTAATGGACACAATACTGTTGGGGTTGGGGTTAAGGGTTAGGTGTTAGAGTTATGATCAGGGGTTAGGGGTTATGATTAGTGTTTAGGGTTGTAGGTTAGGTTAAGGGGTTAGGGTTTAGGATTAGGGATTATAGCTAGGGATTAGAAGTAGATTTAGGGGTTATGCAACTACTTCTCAACCATTCAAAATACAACCGTGCATTCGCAATAGTTTTGCCTTTACATACAACTACTTGGCCTGGTCGCCTGTGCTTTTCCCGGTCCCACATGCAAAACCCCTGTTACCATCGGTCTTGTATTATATGTGACTGGAGTTTGTTTACTTGAGGTGGGGCTAGATAACCACATCCGACCCAGAACGTAAGTTATCTCATGTGCAAATGTCCATATGGATGTTATTAAAGTCTTCAATGAACAGGAAGTCTTCAGACAGCCCTGGCGCTCTTCATTCTCATTTGATTGCTCAATGAGGTGCATTTTCCATAATGCGAGACATTTTTTTAAATTTTCGGTGTCCTGATAGTTTCCTTAATATTTCTAGCCGATTGCAATGAATCATTCGTTGTTTTATTTTGCCCGACGCGTCTAAAATTAGGTAATTTTAAAAATTTGCTAAGCCGACTGTTCATCAAAGAGAGACAAACATTGACCCAGTTTGCTGATGTAAAAATAATCAAAGCTTTGTGATGTTTAACTGCACACAACTGAAGCAGAAGCGCGTCTGATTTCCAGATGACAATACATAAAGTAAAGGGTGCCGGGTAAACGGATTTTGTCATTTAACCCACCTGGTTAAGACCCCATACGTCCATTTTGACAAATATTGGGACGAATGTCAGCGAAGGCAAACTGCAAAATACGCGGACTTTGACTTTTGACAGATAAGCGATCGCAGACCTGCAATGACACCGTACACAAGGGCGTTTAGAGCTGGAGTCTGACATACAGACAGTTTTATACAATGTTGTTGAAACTTACGACAGCCGTGTGTCATAATGACTACAAACTGTCGTCAAGTAGCATCACTCACAATTGCCGCTTTGTGATTAGCTTCCAATGAATCAAGCGTTAGAGGAGACAAACCCTGTCCTAAAATGTTCCAGTAATTAAAAACAAACATAGTTACCAACTATTACTGTTCGTGCCGCGAGCTTCCGCAATAACGCACGCCCTGCGCAACCATGGTCCAAAAATGTGGGCGAATGATGAGTTAGCAGCGCTGCCCAGTCAGGAACAGTACTTGGTGTTAAATGTTGAAGTGAGCGAAGGTTTCCTGGCCCTCGTACCCTAAGTCAGAAAAACTTAGTCTTCGATGAGACAATGTGCATGTCCGGCGTCAGACCTAACTCAGAATCCCACAACAAGGCCTACGACCGGTTCAAACTCGAGGTTAACTCCTCTGGTGCACGCAGTTGGCGAACACTCCCTCAGGGCAGGCAGCCCAAGTCCTTGCAAGCCTGTGACAAACTGTGCGACGGTCCAGCCTGCGTGTGACCAAAGGGGTAAGAACCTTATCGTTCCCCTCTGTCTCTTAACATCAGCTGTCGCTCATCGTGATAAATAAGTTGAGTTTACTGTTGGGAGGGACAGGGGGGATGGGCAAATGACAGTATCTTGGAGTCAATTATAAGGGAGAAGAAAGTGGAAACGCGGTTTCCGACGATCTTGAATGGGCTATTTTTCCCCCTTGGTGGGGGTGCTCCAACTAATTATTTGACGACAACAAATGAGACACAGTTTTTAGGGTTCTCCTCACTAGGCGCCTCTATCCTCGAACTAAATTACGCTCTAGTTTGGTGTTTCCTGCTGGGAATGCAGGCAGACATTCGCGTTCACGGATGTCGGCTTTCGAGAACGAGAGAAAAGGTGCAGTGACATTACTTGTCGCCGATGCGCAATTCCCCTTCGCACGGGACCCCTTCTACTTCTCTTACTTGCGTAGTTCTCGCGAACTCTGGCCTGGCGTAGGATACACGCGTGTAGGTGGATTGGAGAGAAGATACGCACAGGAGAGGACAGTTCTCTGCTGCCCTCATCAGGCCGCTCAACCCACATGCACACACACACACACACAACATCGACGCCCTGATTGATCTCCTAGGGGTCGATAAGGGTGCTTCCCCCCATCGCCATCACCTCCTGGTCTTCAGGACACCAGAAGGCTCCTAGAACGTGTGCTGTGCCGGAAGCAGGGAGTGGGGGGGGGCGGCTGCTGCTGCTGCCGTTTTGCAGGACCGGACAAATCCGACTGCAACACCAGTCTGAACTGGCTTCAGGCTGCGGTCAGCCCGAGCACACACACACGCTCCGGTCCATTGTTTGTGTGCGAGTGCAGCGCGTGTGTGTTCGCGGGCGCGCTGTGAATAGTGTTCTTGTGGTGATCAAAGCTAACCCAAATTGTGGGGTGAGCGAGAGAAAGAGGTGGACCCAGAAGCTTTGGTGAGTGTGTGTGTGTGTTCGCACACCTACCACCACCACCACCACCTCGTGGGTCGCTGTGCGTGTGTATATGCTTGTGCGAACCTCGACTAGTCGTGAGTGCGCATGCGAGCCCTCCTGCCTCCACAGACTCCAAGGCAGCGGCAGCATTCACTGAGCTGCGCGCATTGGTTGCCTATGCGTGTTCTCCTCCACTGACACAGTGGTGCGCAGCCTACACCTCTGAGAATAAATCCAACCTCTGCGTTCGCCGACCAGCACTCTGTCGTCAACCGACTTGCACCCTCTGCCTATACGTAGGATCTAGTCGTAACAAAACATACGCACACAACACGTGGTAAGTATCAAGGTATTTTCATTGCTGTTTATTGTACAGCAATAATAACTAACCCTGGGAGGGTCTACAATTTTGATATTGTATGCGTCCTTATGCGACAATTCCCCAAGCGTAGGCGACGATAACTATTTTTGTCAAATCGTGTTTGTTTGTGCGCTAGAAATGCATAAGTATTTGGGTTTCACTTCTATTAACGTTCGTAGTTGGACAGTCAGATGTCTGCGAGAGCGAACGAAGAAAATATAGCGCTTTTAACAACTGGTTCGTTTCAGGTTCCATAAAATTGTAAAGATGGCCGTTCATATGAGAAATGACAGTATGGCGTTGGCAAGCAAAAAGTTGTACTTACGAGCAGCATCACATGCACGTATCCTTTCCCATACCGTCCGCCAAAAATGAGACTGCATTCTGCATGCTGATTGGCGTGCTATTAGCAAGAAGTAACCCAAAAGACAGTTGTAAGGCGGAAACCTTTTTCTTTTACATACGCTGCTCTGTAGCAGCCAAGTTTCGACGGATATTTGCGCGCGACTGACCCGGTGTTGATTTATGTGACTTGATTGCAAAATGGAACACGTCAGAAACCAGCCTAGGTCCCTTATTGCCATTATCATATCGGGGAGCGATCTTTTGACTAAAGTTTTTAACTAATCAGGGCGGGATACCTAAAAGTGTCAGCTCTGCTTTGATCGCTTTTACTGGTCAGCTTCTACCAATAAAACCAGGCCTACGCTTAGATGGCCTCTTAGCACTGTTTGTGATAGGGATATGACTGGCTGGTGATGACAGAGAAGCTAGAAAAAATAACTCATATGGTATTCATTTGCAGTTAAAGTTTAAATGCGGTCTCCCATCATCATCACATTGATGTAATTTATGATTGTAAACATTACGTGGCCACCTTACCAGACTTGAGTGTGTAAGGCCAAGTTTTTTATGCAAAGATATTGCCGGGACCGAAAAACCATGACGTAAACTTCCTGTTAGGAGTTCTTTTTGCAAACGCAAGTCAACGTATAGAATTAGAATATACATTCTCTGTTCACCCATATACCATATATGCTCCACATTTAACATATATCTGAATGCGAACTGGGGAACCAGTCTTAACGAATTACAGATTGGGCGTTCTTAGTTCCGAACTAATTTGCTTATTTCAAATCATATTTCAAGGGATGCCTGTTTGCTTGTTTGATTCGGTAGGCAGATGGATCGGTGTGCTCACATTCCTGTATGATTATAGATGTAATGGCAGAGGAGCCATAATGCACATATATACATTCCGTTGGAAATGGACGCGTGCCAGTGCTTGGCTGAATGAGGTAGAATATGTCCGAAGTATTTCTGTGTCAACCGACTCCAAACCTCTGCCTCTTTCCTCCGAGGTATATATATGTATATACACACATATCCATATATATTAAAAGGAGGAGGCTCGTCGGAAAATCGAGATATACTCGTGACGCGTATAAACGATCATAAACTAGCCATCCACCGACGTGGCCCCTTGTCACTCGTGTTTGCACGCGCCCTTGAATGCGACCATCGCTTTAATTGGGAAGGAACTGAAATTGTTGCCATGGCAAACACCAAACAGTCCCGATAATTTCTCGAAGCCTGGCCCTGTAACATGACAAGCATCAATCGCCATGTCGATCTGGACGCTTATTACGAAGGTCTGCGTGGCCGGCTCATTGATTTGCGCCCACGGCCTAACAGCAGCCGCTAATCCATACTGGGCCATGTATAATCGCACTATTTCGCCACCCCCTACCCCAGACACAGCGAATCGCAACTGCAATCCCTAACACCCCTACGTTGGCTCACTGACCTCTGCCCGCATGCCGGATCGACGACCATTAAGTCCACTGTCCGTAGTCACATGGAATCTTCATTCCCCCTACCCTCCAACACAGGGAGTCGCAACAGTTCCCCCTTCCTTCCCCGTCATAGACCCTAGCCTAATTATGTATCCACCCTCCAATTTCATAATTAGTTGTTTGCCTGTTAGTGTCTGCCGTGCCACGCCAACCAATTTAGTCTGACCATTTCACTTCCCCCTCTGTTCATTTCGTCTGACGACGGGTTGGTGTCACCTGCTCGAAAATTCGCGAGTACAACTCGATTTTTTCCGACGAGCCTTCTATCTTCATATATATATGCATGTCAAGTGGGCGTTTGACTCTCACTGTTGTGGTAAGGATCTCGCTCGATCCCATTCTGTACGCCCGCCAGCTTGCTACTGGCGACAACGAACGCTGTGTCATAGGACACATACCACATATAATACACTGGCAGCTCGTTATTTCGCAGTAGTCGATTGTCTTCGACTCCAATGTTAATTGAAATTTCGGCTCTGACCCTAAAAACGTCACGTCCCGGAGACTCCATTAACTGCACTGAGTAATTTCAGAAACTATTCACTTGGTTATTCTCTGGAGTTCATATTCCAGAAATCGCATAGAGAACGCTGGGGGTCCCAGTGAAGAGCCGAACCCCTCGCAGCTGTGTCACACAGCGGCAGAATATCGGCGAAACACGTGTCTGGGCTTTTAGCAAGTATCTACGTCGGGAGTACGGTATAATACCTCCGTCTGTGCCTGACGACGACTCGGGGAACCGGCGTCGAAAATGTGCACAATAAACTTCCTTTCCCAAAGCACACACATATAAATATATATAGGCAGAATGGCATTACCGACAAAGACAAGGGAGACTGTAATGGCCATTTCTAGCTTGTTAGCCGTCGTCAGCTAGTCATACCCAACCTCGAAGTATGGGACACCCGAGGCTCGAACTCGCGACCGTACTGTACTCCCGACATAGGTACTAACTAAAAGCCCGGACACGTGTTTCGCCGATATTCTGCCGATGCGTGACACAGCTGCGAGGGGTTCGGCTCTTCACTGGGACCCCCAGCGTTCTCTATGCGATTTCTGGTATATGAACTCCAGAGAATAACCAAGTGAATAGTTTCTGAAATTACTCAGTGCAGTTAATGGAGTCTCCGGGACGTGACGTTTTTAGGGTCAGAGCCGAAATTTCAATTAACATTGGAGTCGAAGACAATCGACTACTGCGAAATAACCGCTTAATGCCCATTTTACAAACGAGTGGTACTAGAAGTAGTATGAAGTGTATGTATCAATGATACTATGCCGTACTCCCAACATAGGAGTTCATATAACAGGAACCGCATAGAGAACCCTGGGGGCCTCACTGAAGAGTTGAACCCCTCGCAGCTGTGTAACACAGCGGCAGATTATCGACAAAACAAGTGTCTGGGCTTTTAGTTAGTATCTATGTCTGGAGTACGGTACAGCATCCTTGATACATAAACTTCATACTACTTGTAGTGCTACTCGTTTGTAGAATGGGTATTAAGCGGTTATTTCACAGTAGTCGATTGTCTTCGACTCAAATGTTCATTGAAATTTCGGTTCTGCTTTTTAAAAAATCACGTTCCGAGATCCAACTCCATGTCCCTTATTGAGTAATTTCCGAAATTATTCACTTGATATATATATATATATATATGCATATATACGTAATGATAGACGGGCGCGCATCGATTGCGTTACGGGACTCACTCGTCCGTTGTGGCTTAGTTATTAGGGGCTGGACTTCTAAACATTAGGTCAAGAGTTCAAGCCTCAGGAGTTGCGTATCTCGGAGCCGGGCATGGCTGTTTGATGAGGCTAACAAGCCAGAAATGACTATTTCAGTCTTCCTTATCTCTGACGGCGATGTCATTCGGCATGCATGTACAAATGTGCTAAAGGGGCGTTCACCGGTCGTTTTTACGGAACCCACTCGTCCCGTTGTGCCTTACGGCTCTCTCACGATCCCAACCAGCAGCCCCACAGCGGTGCATGATATAGGCAGAATGTTATTATCGACAAAGGCAAGGGAGACTGGAATGGCCATTTCTGGCTTATCGGCCGTCGTGAGCCAGACGTATCCAATCCCAAAATATGGAACATCTGGGCTCGATCCCGCGATCTGTTAGTTAGAAGTCCACGCTTTTAACCAATGGGCCACGAGCCCGTTGCCCTGTCGGTTGAGATCGGGAATATGCAATGGTAGGGGGGCTCTCCGCTTCAAGAATATTGTCCTATATGTATACATATGCAATCGTAGAGGGGTGCGCACCGAAACTCACTCGTCCCACTCTGTTTCTTGGGGCTCAGTGTCGAGTGCCACCAGCAGCCACACAGCGGCTGGTAGTATAGGCAGAATAACATTAGCAACAAAGAAAAGGGAGGTTTGTCTATGTTATAAACATATAGCCTCGAAAGAAGGACGCAAATATGAAAATTACTGAAACATCCATAGACCTAGGGGTTGCCTCTGCTATCGGTTACTCCCACTGACTGTCTATTCCTGCTAACCATTCGACCTGATGTCGTCTTTTGTGGGCGATTAATATGGACACGTCTCTTAGTCCGTCCCTTATCTGTTTAGCTCGTTTACAGACAGACGTGATCGAAGAGAGCAAGCCATGGCCTGCCAAAGTATTTCACCAGTTTCTGCAGTGTCGTCGATGAAAATGAATTAAAGTATGCATACCCACGGGTAAATAGTTTACCTCCTCTCTCAGTAGTTGGAACCCCCACTAACATCGGAGAATCTGAAGGACTCTGCCATTCGGTTGTAAGCGAGAAGGGTCAGTCGTCAAAGTCTCGGGTTTTGAGTCCTGCAGTGCCCCGCTGCTGCTCTCCCGGCCTCGTAAAATCAAGGGTAAGTTGGGTCTTGTAAAATTACGGGACGAGACGGGGTATGCGACTGGTTAAAAACAAGCAAGGGTGCTCATTTACGCACGAATACTTTGTGTTCAATGTAAGCTAGAATCGTTGGAGAGAGACCTTTAATCAGCGCACTGAATCGACTTTTGTAGAATGCGTGAATAAGGCTGATTTTATGTAGGCACATGGGTTTAGGATTGGCTTCTCCATGTCTTGAGGGAACTGCTATACCTCGCAAAGGAAGGCTTTTGAGTTTTGGCAAATTAGGGATGAAAAAACGGTGTTTACGTCCTTTTACTCGGAAAGGAAGGATTCCGCTGTGCGTTTCGCGCTCCAGCTAAAACCCTTTCCCATAAAATCGAACCCAATTAAGAGATGAGAAATAGCCTGAGGGTTGGTTTCGGGTAGCTGCCCGAACATATCCGCAAAAAGCACAAAAGCTTGCAGGTGGAATCTTTTGGACAATATGCGTCTACTCAGAGAACTACAAAAGTTACCTCAGAGAGACGGATGTTCATTCTACTGACATAGTTTGCCGGGACGATTTTTTGTAATTTGCACCCTGGTCATGGTGAGAAGCGAAGAGGGAAGCATATCGAGGAGAAGACTTAATGAAAGTCGTTTTTCACGAATTAATTCCGACTAACAAAACAATGGACTGCAATATGTTCTTCAGAATTCGTTTGAACGGTAACCCTTAGATTGCGGTCTGTCATCTCAAAGTTCTTTGCTTGAAGATTCTCCGCACAGGCCTTCGTTCTTGGGTGTAGGTGATTTACTTGTTTATTTTACTGAAATTTCTTAACAAATGAGCGACCTTTATTACTGACATCCTGTATTTTTGCAACAACTTGTGAGGCCTCTCGACTACCAGCTAGGGCAAGGACGTTGTATTCCTTCCTATAGTGAATGTTTGTTAGTGAACGGCCCTTCCGGATGTGTAGTCTTTAATTGCTATAACTTACTGCCGGTCTTCGAAAATCAGTGCGTGTATTTAAATGAGACCCCTGTTTAAAAGTGAGGAGGTGAGACTTTCAAATAATATGCCTTCACCATGGGCTGTATGACATCTACTTTAGCGAAACGCATATGCATAGCGCTCCTTCACTTATGAAAAATATGACCCTTCTATTTTTTAGGCAAGAAATCCAAAAGAGATTGGATAAATGCTCATCGGCAGCGCTCCATTTGACGGTATGGCGATAACCCACCCGCTAAAGCAGTCGAAACCCTCCAGTTGTATCAATGGTCTGGGGGAGGCAAAACCCTTCACAGCCATCACCAGCATCAATGCCAATCCCTTAATTCACTTTGCCAGCACACAGACCGCAACCAGTGAGCGTTTTGGGAATGGATCCGCAAAGGCGCAGGAACACACCAAGGAGCCAGAAATGGCCCAGCCTCTCTCAGGAGGTCCCACAAAGGTGCCTCTGGGTGCTAATCCAGTTGGTGGACCTGAGAAGAGCGAGCAGTCGGTCGAACTTCGTGAGAAATTACTGACAGCCCTTCAGGCCCTGATTCCACACAAATCCTCTCTCACTGTGCGTCTACTTGTAACTTATGCTGTGGATGACGGTGCATCAGACGTGATTGTGATCGATGAGACTCTTAAGCGTAAGAATTCTACCCCAAAATCTCCCACCCCCAATTCCTGCGAACGAGAACGAAGTCCGATCCGATCACCATCTACTGTCAAACAGCTGCCTATCAATGTGCTGGACTTGTCACAACGACAAAGCCCTGCTTCTCCCTCGAAAAATTCCAGTACGACTCCACGTCTGGCGGCTCAAATCCCAGCTGCGGATCTGCTGAATCAGACTGATTTTTTAAACTTCGCCAGTGGCCTGTTGGGTGCTCAGATGAACAAGCCCACCCGGCTGGCAGTGGATCCCTCTCTGCTCGGCCTGCTTCCTTTTCTACAGGAGCGTGTTCAAAATCAGATCTCCAGTAGAATGAACGGTGGCAATTGCAATAATGGCAGTTCCGGTATTAGTAATAATAATGGTAATCAAAACCCAACCACTGGCCTGGTTGCACAGCCAAACACACAACCTCCTACGACCCATAGCACTTTAACACCTGCCCCACCACTTCCTCCGCCATCAGTCAATCCAGATGCCCTATTCATGCTACAAACGCTACTCAGTACGACAAACCGTGTGGGAACATCAGAGAGCCCTTTTATACTGACTCAACCGCCTCATGTTAGTATGCCTCAGTCCACCATAATCACCACTGTTCCCTCGTTAACCACCGTGGGCCATGAGTTCACAATCAGTCTGCCTACCACCCCACCCAACAACGCCCGGCCAACCGTGGCATCCTCCGGAACAGCTGGTCCTCTGGCAGCAGACGGCTTGTCGTCCCAATGCTTAGTCTCCGAGTGTGCCACCACTATCAGCGCGTCGTCCAGTTCAAACTTTCTGGCCTCCCGTCTCAACCCAGTCGACGTAACCGGAGGTGGCACGGGTTCATTTCTGAGCCCCGATACCGCCATTGCCAACAGCATAGATAATACTGACGTCAGTATGGATGTCCTCGGTGTCAAATCAGTCTCCTCTGGTGGAAGTACTGGCAGCGGGGGCAGCCCGAATGCACTCAATCGTCGTTTCGTGCACCCGCGACGCTTTATGTGCAATCAGTGTCGTGAACACTTTCCCTCCTTGGCTGAACTGAACAGACATACCCTGGAATTGCATAATTCCTTCCGCTGCAATGTTTGCAAAGCCAAATTCACCCAACGTTCTAACCTGCAGCGACATTCCCTCAAACACGTAGGATTCAGACCATTCTCTTGCAACATATGTAAGAAGGAGTACTACAGGAAGGACCACTTGGTTCGTCACATTGAGGTCACACACCCAAATGCGGACCCGCGAGCGAATATAACAGTTCTCTTATCCTCATCCGAGTGCCTGGACTTTCTCGACAATCTCCAGATCCATCCGGAAGGTACCACGATCCCATTATCTCTGTCAACATCCGAAAATCTAGCTAAAACTAGTCCTTCTGCAGAAAGCATGGAGCCGCTGGAGGCCAGTTGTGAAGGCCTGTTAGATGAATCTTGCGAGGCCCTCAGTCCCGCGATGTCAAGTCTCACCCCTGAGCAGAACGATCAACACATGATTGATCTGCAGCCGAAACAGGATGAGGAAGCAATGCAGCCCACCTTGAAAATGTCGGACGACAAACCAGAGGCTTTTACAGACGAAGAGGTCTAATCAGCGCTTATGGGCTGGAGTCAAAACGAAGTCAAGGATATTCTCCACGACGCCTTGATGAAAGCATATTAAGTCCACGGAATAATGCATTTTAGCCTCCCCATCCCATAGTAGGAAAACGTTTACCCTTCCTCACGTGTATACCTAGGCATGTAACTCCTACATGTCAAGAAACCAAGGGAAGACTCAAGGAAGCCTGACGATAACGACTTAACCTAAATTTTAGTTTGCCTTCCAGAATGTGGGAGCCTCCCACTGTGCATGCACAGAACTGTAAATAAACGTAATTTTATGCCGATGTTTTCTGATAACTGGGGTGTTTATTAGTCGAGAGTACGAGTTTCTTTGTGCCCAAAGACTCTAGACAGCGTCAATTTTCATACACTACTCAGTGGGCTGGGGCTTGTTTGAGGCAGTTTTTAAGAGAATATCGTCGAAGCAAAGGTGCTCGACGGCTTTTCAACCTAGCAAATGAAATACTCCGTCTATTAGAAGAGATTTAGACCAGACAGATAAAACACCGTCTTGAGCCCTTTCACAGCACGAAAAACGACCTAGCATTCTGATGCGATTAAAAGATTGCTTTTTGAAAGCTTAATTTTGAAGTTAGTATGCAGTGGTGTTTTGCAGGTAACACTATGTAAATAGGTCGAAGGCATTTCAGAATGAATAACGACCGAGGCAGGGAAATAAGCACGATACAAGCACTTTATCTTTTGCCATCGTATCTGTGAGAGAGAGTGATTTTTCAAAGAACTTCAGTGACTGAGCTTCAGGCGATGGTGCTGAGAATCAAATAGCCGAATCTCCTGAGATTGAGCAGGGCTACATGGTATTGTGGCAGCGAGAAACAATTCTTCCTCAACCATAAATGTCTCAGTATTGTTTGTATAGCTTTCAACCTTAGGCATACTTGCCAGAAGTACAACCCTTCTGTAAAGTCACTAGTAGCTATATGTTACCTAAGCTTCTTGGAAAGTCTAGAAGACGCGAAACAAGTCTTCACTGTGCTCAACAAAGATTTTTCATAAAAGTTCCTAGAATAGCTGTTGCCTTCGTTGATACAGGCTAGTGAAGCCCTCTTGATATATAACAATTCTGCCAGAGTCTATTAACTGAAGAAAAAAAACCAGTAGAAAGTCGAACCGACCAAATTGGGCCTCTGGACTTTGCGTTCATGCAAAGGTCACTCCGCAGAGATAAGGAAACAGTAATAAAGAAGTGCTCCTTTGGGAGTTTTAAGCTTCGGCTGGCTCAAGGTTTGCTTTTCACTCCCCTCGGGGGACTAAAATTCTGCAGAGAAATCAAACAAACGCTCTGATTAATGGCGGTGGAACCGATCTTTGGTTTTCATTTTGGATTTGCTGTCAAACCTTTGTTCTACCTTCGAAATTTCCTTGACATAAGGCGGGTTCTTCGGACGGACATTATAGGATCAGATCATAACTACTTTGAAATAGCCATTCCACTTGGGGTTCCCGGAAAGATGAAGAGTCTCTATGTGCTGAAGGGTGACCGGATGCGGTTGTAGAACATCTTCAGGCAGTTTCGCTTATGTGTCACGGGTGGAAGAACGATTTTTCATAAAATTTAGGACTTTCGTTGGCGTTTATTGTCTAGATTTTGCCATTCTGATGAGC
>CACRXP010000010.1:908035-921736 GCA_902702965.1 Spirometra erinaceieuropaei
TTAGAGTCTTCTCTGACGATGAACCAGCCACGCTCTAAGGCACGAACATATCAGGGCAGTTTTCAGGCAAATTTATTAAAAAGACATATGCACATTCTGAGAAATGATTCCTTTTATCCATGTAAATGGATAGAACTGTAGTAAAGGCATTAAAGTGCGCATGGAACAAAGCCGCGTCGATTTTCTCAGTGGCTCCGAAGTCGAGTATGCATAGAAGCTTCTGGGACACGTCAGAATTCAAAGAAAACGTCTCAAGCAACAAAGAAACCAGTTTGAAACATAGTACCAAAAAATCGGAATAAAGAATTAATGCATCTAGATGAAAAAGAGGAAGAAAGGTGCCTCAACAGTGTTATATTATTTGGAAATAGTAAGTGTGAATGGATAATGGAAAATTCGAAAATAAGGCCATTTGTTAAACTGCGATTCAAGCACTCTACGGTATGTTTCCGAACAAAAAATGGATCACCAACGAAAAAAATCGTTGAATCTGAAGGTGTGACAAATTTCTTATTTATGATGTCCTTGTTGAGCACCAGAAAAGCCGGGCTCTGAATTTGACTGTCGACAAAATTATCCAAATTAAAACAGTTCTCATACATTTCACATACGTCTAATTTTATGGGAAGCCGCTTTTTTCTATGCATTTCAAATTGGGTCGTGTTCGCAGAGTGAACTGTGCATGAAGCCTCACCGTCGAGGTAAACG
This sequence comes from Spirometra erinaceieuropaei, assembly GCA_902702965.1. Classification (NCBI taxonomy): domain Eukaryota; kingdom Metazoa; phylum Platyhelminthes; class Cestoda; order Diphyllobothriidea; family Diphyllobothriidae; genus Spirometra; species Spirometra erinaceieuropaei. The sequence continues at coordinate 908,744 of CACRXP010000010.1, forward strand.
AATATAGAAAGCGATGATTTACGATTAATAGGCGTGCGTTTGTCAGACTGATACCGATGTTCTTTTGTCCAGTAGGCGAAAAAACCGTTTTGTTTATGTAGGGTCAGTTTTCGTTATATTTTCCTGACTCTGGGCACTCTTCTACTCTTACCAATCCATTTTCACAGTATTCCTTCAAATTAAACTATTTTTAGACCAACTAATGAAGTTCCCGTCCTTTTTCAAATTGAACACTGGCTCAAAATGAATAGCTAAAAACACAGATTACCAAAAACGTTGAAATTAAATTGGCAAAAGTGTGGCCAACCACTTTTGAAGTTTCTCATACATTATCCCTTTGCGTAAAAAGTAGTGGTGACATAAACTAAGTGATTGCCTGATGGCACTGAAACTGCGCTTTAGGATACCGAATTACATGAATTTGCAAATCAAAAAGCTTGAAGTTCACAACCTTCATATTTTTCGAAAATAACAGTACTTTTCAAGCCTAGTACTGCCTGATTTATATGGAACGGAAAGTCATTTTTCGAGCTTGTGAAGGACGATTTTGTTAACCTTTATCACCTAGATTAGCTCCCGGTCCCGGCGAGATGCGCCTAAGTAAGTAAGTAGCGTTTGCAATAACTGGCTTCATGAGACTCTCCTGGATGCAAAGAAGTCGCTCTTTTCTTGCTAAACATTTGGGTTTTATTAGAGTAAATAAAGTCGGAAGAAATATCTAGGACAACACCGTCTAGGCTATCATCCTTGCAATTTTGTATCCTTGTGAATAAATGTTACATTTAACTGAGGTATCAAGTACATCCACATGTTTACTGCTGATTTTAACTTTCCCTCCTTCCAGGCTTCTTTACTCTGCTCTCCTTTGTGCTAGCTTTGCGAATACTCATTTACTGGTATCGTGGTTGTAATCTCCGTTCAGCAGTCAAGCCAACGCTTTCTTTGAAATGATTCTAATGGGCGTTTGAGCTGTCGGGAGCTTCAGCTGGGGAGTTTACTCGGTCCTAGAAAATGAGAGCCAGGCTTGTTACTAGTTTCAGTCAGAAGAAAGTCCAATACGGAAGTATAGACCCCAATACTACAGGCAATCTCACGCCAAATTCCAGGGAGGTACCTAGCCCCTTATCCCAACTTGAAACCTAACACAAAGTCTGGCCCTACCCCACTGACCTCTGACCCTCAGAACCCTAACCGTAAGACTAGGCTAACACTACACTCCTAGGAATTTAGGACAGGGTCACCTTTTACTAGAGGAATCAGTATTCAGAAGACAAAGTGGCGAGCGTACGTTGCTTTCGATAACTTCTCGTCAGGCCAGTACAGTTATATGGGAAGGGGTACAGTGAGTGAAAAAAATCGATAACAGTTAGTTTTTAAATTCCAGGCTAGGCAAGAGCGGAAGGGCACAGACAGTTGTATGTAGTTAGTCAACTTTTGACCACTGTAAGTGCGGAGCCTGAACGACGTTCTTTTGGGAGCATAGGGTCGGTTTTCGTTACCTAATGGTGGCCGATTCTGCTGTTGCTAATAGGCGCCGACCCAGGAGCTTAGGGTAGCTCGAGGGGACCTTATAAATCCCACGAAATACTTCAGCGGGGTCCACACGATGGTCTGAATCCACTGCATGCGCAAGGCTGGAGCTGTCTATTCTCCTAGTTTCACCTTTTGCCAGTCATGCGGGAAGGTGCTCTCGTATTCTTTTGGAAAGGCGCCGACTCGTTTGACCAGCATAACCTGCTCCAAAGGAGCAAGTGAATGAACATTGAGGCGACCTGGGTGGCAGCCTATCCTTGCCTTCTCCGCGTATAATAGGGTTAGTAGAGAATGATATGCGAACCCTTGCTGCTGGGAAGGTTCCCGAGACAGCTTGGTCAAGGCGTCTTCTTAGGAGCTCACTCGCAGCGTCTCCTTGAAAAGGGACTTTGAGGAACAACGTTTTCTTTTCGGCAGTCAATGTGGTGGGTTTTACGGGTCGTTCGGCAAGGTCCTTTGCTATAAATTTTCCCGTGCCCAACGCCTTAGCACCCACGACTAAGTTATGGTTTATGACCGGGATTACTCATTCCGGGGAGCAATTGTGCCAAAAGAAAATAACTGACGAAATTTATTTGTACGTGCTAGAGAAAGATATAAAATGACCGCGCACTGGCTGCTGTTACGTGAGGATGGTCAAGAGACTCTAAAGTAGTCATCAGAGTAGAAATGCGACACTGCAATACCTTTTTGATAATGACTCTAAGGGGACAATAAATCCAATTACTATTATCGCCAAATGGTAAAATAAGTGTCTTCTTTTAATTAAGGTCAATGTGGAGGATCAATATTTGTGATGCCACAAAGTTCTTAGAAGTTCAGCTCTTTTGTTCAGCAAAAAGTCTCCCCGGAGTAAACAACCCCGGCCATAAACCATACCCTTGCCGCATCCACGTCAGTAGCAAGTAAGCACTACTCATCCTGGTTTATGTTATTTCAGACAGAAGTATAGTGCTCCTCGAGAGCAGACTGAAGGTTGAAGATCATGTGTCATTCTGACGATATATCTGAACTCAGTAGTTGCTGACGTCACCTTGTATGGTTCAATACAGGTACGACCAATGACACACTGGGAGCAGTTTTAACCAGCGGGCTAATCTATAAAAAGAACTTATTTGACTGTCTGATTTCCACTCATGTGTTGCTCACGCTCTCATATAAACTCGTCATACCCAAGTCCTTTCGGTGGGACCTGCGTGAAACTGGGAGAAATTAATGAGAAGGCAGGATGAGACAGAAAGCAGAAGGTGGGAGTACCGTCAACGATGACTCACGTGACTCATTCGACGTCATCCGCTGGCCATATTTCAAATAGAGGTCAGAATAAACTGCAATTTAAATCCTAGCCACCGGGCAGGCCAGCAGTCAATGTGCACTCTTCTACGGCCTGTTCACTCTGATTGGAAATTTACAAAGTCACATGGCAACGACACTTCGTCAGTTCCACTATAACAGGGAGCACGCTTGGTAAATTTGTCTCGGAACAAACTACAACTATTGCAGGTGCTCTCAGAGCCGGTAGCAATAACTGTCACCTTTTGGATCACTTGCCATCATCAGTCGCTGCTCTTTTATGACTGAGCGTGAGAGCTCTATTTTCTAACTGAAGAAAACAGTTTGAATATACCCCTTCCTGCACTCGGATTGCATTCAGTCATCTCCATATGAATTCGTGCAGTCTACATCTTGGCCGATAGGGCGTCCGTTGAGTTCATAAATGCTTGATGGCTAACTGCCTCACTTTCATACGTTAGGCAGTCCCAGCTTGGGGTTAGACCTATGACTGAAGACCGGCCAAAAATAAACTGGAAATTGTTCTCCCAGTTTTCATTTATATTCGCATTTATCACTTGACACGCGACTGGCTGCAAGTCAACAAAATGAGTTTGTCCGGTGAGTATAAAGGAACTACTCTGGGGAATGATCGACATTTGAGGTTGTTTAAAGTTTGCAATGTTTTGGTGATGCGGGTCATCTTAACAAGAACCGGCGCACTTCAAAGTTGTCTGCGAAATAACGGTTAAAGATGATACATACTACCTCTGAGGTACGTTAATTATCCCTTATGGACCTCACCCGAGCTTTTACAAACACACCGGCTTGTTGATAGAAGCGAAGAAGCCAGTTCCAGGTAGCAGTTCAAAAGATGAGGATGCGATCACTGGATCAAGAAATTTATTGGACTGACGTTTCGGACTCTCACTCGAACCCATCATCAGAGACAGTCACGGATAAGGGTAATGGTGGCACAAATAATGACACAAGACCCGCTGCCACGGCAGGAGACGTCTGGAGTCATTTGCCGGATCTGGTGCAGTTGCGGACAAAGCAACTACGTCGGAGAAACTGCGAAATTACTCTGTAGGCGAATTGCCGAGCATGCAGCAGCAGTGAAGCGGCGAGACGCTAGCTCTCAGGTGGCGGCCCATTCGACGGGACCTGGCCATGTTTTCACGTTTCAAGAGACCGAAATCCTCGCAAGAGGTGACAACCGCGTGAGCCGCGAGCTGCTCGAGTCATGGTTCTCAGGCCCTCAATCCATCAACAAGGGCAAAGACCTCCCGTTACCGTATTCTGTGCTGTGATTTTGCCTGGGCAGGGGGATCAGTCACGTGGGAAGGGCGCGGGCGAGCAATTGTCCCAGTGACAGTTGGCCAGTTTGCCGAGCAATCGTCACACCAGCATCCAACATGGATGACGAAATCACGGCCATTAACGACTCGGACGCGGACTGACAAACCACTATCGCCTCAATTACGACGCCAGCAGTGATTGCGAGAGCTGTTAATTACAGTGTGCATATGGTTCCACGGCAGGCACGGGCTACAAATGCTACACTCCTTGTGCCACCATAACCCTTATCTGCGACTGTCTCTGATGATGGGTTTGAGTGAGAATTCGAAACGTCAGTCCAGTAAATTTCTTGTTCCAGTGATCGCATCGTCGTCTTCTATACCGACTTGTACTTGAACTGGCTGCTATCATGTCTTCTTTAATAGGTCTCGGTAGTGTCCTTTACAATGCCCTTATCACGACTCTATCTGTGGCAGTGAGTCGATGGGTTCTCGTTAATCTCTCCCCCAACATAGAAAGCCAAACACCGCATGTGTAAGAACTACCTCGACATCTGAACGGCTATTGCAGGGAAAAGAGGTCGACCGACTGCCTGTTCGTCGCTCCTGAGTCCCAAATAAAGGGCCCAAACCACCTTAGTCAATCTTCTTTCTTTGACGAAGAAATCCCCGCAGTGTCATTAAGGCGAGAGGCCGTTTAACTGAGAGTCCTGTGTACGTGGTTCGGGATCGTCCTCAGTCAATGGTACTCAGTGGGCTCCAGTATCCGCGTTTTTTCTACCCCCATAACCACAGGGGGAGAGACCAAAAAGTAGGCAACAGTCGAAATGTCGAAGGTTCATTGGTACCCTCAGAAGACTGGGCAGTACTTACAAACAACAGGGAGTAGGAGGGTGCTATCCTTCATACTCTGTACTTCTGACAACAAATTGACTCAGACGTATTTAAGCATGTTCACTATTTTAAACTGACAGGCGCAAAGCATAAATCGCACCTCCTTCTGGTCAGGGATGCAGCAATGAATGAAAGAGGCGTCTCAGGATCTACACTTCGATTGTTTCGTCCACTAAGGAGGGCCAGTTGAGCCGTCATAGACTAGAAAAGGATGAAGTCCAACGCTGGAAGTGAAAGGGAAGTGGTGCGTAATCGGTCATAAAATTCTAACAAACTTGAAATTCTTACGCCATCCCTCTAGCTTGGCCGAGTTGTTAACTTACGACCGTCATTCCAATCTCGATCGCCCACTGTTAATAAGGTTTCCGAGCAACACTGCCTTTTGATGTCTGTTTCACAGAAATCACCAGTTTGACCAGATGTTTCTTGCTGTTTTCCGTAGCCTGCTAATTGACATATGAAGGCTTCGTTGGAGGGAATGAGCACTGCCGAAGCAAGCTCGAGCTACTTAACAAACATCTTTAGCGTTCTTGAGTCGATCTAATCATTGATGGATCGCTGGGTGAGGTTGAGGATTCTCTCATTTGTTTTGCTAGCTAAAGAATTTAAAAGAGAACGAGGCCAGCTTTTCTTTTGCGAGTCCCAACTCTGATGGGATGCAGTAGTTGTATACCGCCAAGACTTATGCGAAAGATCCTTTAGCCCCCGTTGAAAAAGGAGCCTTTAAGGGTGTGCGTGACGTGCTCGGCATTGCCGATTTTCGTGCTACGCATCGATCTGTTGTTGAGAGCTCTCCAGTTGGACATTCAGCTGATTAGCGTTTGGTCAGTCAGTTTATCGAAAAAACAATTATTAAAGTAATTTCATCCAATGTTAGCAATGATGCCGAATGTGCATTTCGTGTGGAGCACATGGTCGTACATGAAGAAACTGAACAGTCTTCCAACACTGTCACACCGAGCTCCGTAGCCAAAACGAAGGAAAGTGGTTTTTTAGTGGTCTCGCGGACTAACCCGATCATGATGGATGCAGATCAATATCACCAGCTGCGGATGGATGGTATCTTAGTCGCTTCACTGGGGGAGTAATTGAGAGGAGCAAAACAGAATCATTCACCCTTCGGCGATGTAATTTTGTAAGTTCATTAGCTATCTGTTCTTCTCAGACACCTCAACTTCAAGCGCGAAAAGAGTAGTTTTAAAGAAAAAATAGCATTCCTTCAGTCGCTTGACTTCAGTTGTACCGGATTGTGTTTCTTGTTCAACTTTTTACAAATTTAATGGATTTATTTTAATGAAAAGCTATCTCAAATTTTGATTCAGAGATCATTCTTAGTGAATTAAAATTGATTATGAACAATGTTGAATGCTTAACAACCACTATTATGACAACGCATTAACCTTAATGCCTCTACCTAGGCCACTGTCTGCAGTGTTCAGAGATAGTTACAGAAATATTTGAACGAGAGCCCTTCGATTTTACTTGCTATAACAGTTCTCCGTAAAACGTTATGACGTCGGCTTCATGCATCAAAAAAAGAGAAGGACAATTTTTAACGTTTTTAACAAAATAAAGATAGAAAATCAACTTTCACTAACGACAAACCCTGAAACACATTCCTATACGCCAAAACAAGATGGTATTGTGTCTCGTACGTGTTTTTTGGGAAGTTATCGAGCACTGACTGCATATCTCTTCTTCCCCCTCATGCAGAGCCTCTGTAGGCGCCTTCTAAAATTGATTAAAAAAACCCGTTATATCACCATCGTGAAATAAATGGGCTCATATGCGCGAGCAGAAGTGAGGCGAGTTCAGGTGCGTATGTGTGCACGTCCTCCTCTTCTTCTTCTCCCTCTTCCTCCCCTTCCCACCCCCTCTTCCTCAATCTTCCGCTCAGCACCTGACATTTCGTTTTTCCTCGACTGCCCTACCCACATTCACCCGCGAAGGTTGAGTGTGTGTGTGTGCCCCCGTGAACTTTTTTTCTCTGCACATCCCTAAGATGGGATAAGAGAGTGCTGCCAGGGCGCAGGAGGTGGAGTCAATTTTCTGTTGCAGATTTATCGTCATCTGCAGGTTCCACTGCGCTACAGCTGCTGACCTTGCCTTACCTGTCAACGTCGCTGCTAATTCATTCCGGATTTAGCCATTCTGGTTTTTTTTATTCTTTCAGCCTGTAAGACCTGTCAGGCACGTGCGCACAAGCTTGCGCTGCCCTTCGTGAGGATGTCAAACTTCACCCTCGTGGATATAATCTCCTATGATATTGCTAGCGTGCCTGAGTCGATATGGTTACATTTCACACAGCTTCTGTCATCGCCAGGCAACCCATGCATGACAATTTAATCAGTGGCGGAGAGGGCGGATGAGCGGTCAGTTTCTGTTGTGTAAGAAGTTGACGTGAGTGGACAGGAGAAAGCTTCAAGGTCATCATCACCACCGTTAGGAAGTGAAACCTTATTAGGCAGGTCTCTGACTAAGAACGGTCAGGGAAGTTGGTGGATACGTCAGTAGTACGCTCATAAAGTTAAATTTTGACAAAATATTCTTTTAACAAAAAGAAGGATATAACTTCCTCTTAAACTAGTCTTCAGTTAGTAACCGCGGTCGAGCCGATAGCACAAACTAAGGCCGCACTCACTTTCACGTGGAATTAGCGTCCGTCGAGTTAGCTTGAGAGCTAGACAGAAGATAGTCACTTCTTTTTGCCTGGGAGGACTGTAGAGAAACCAACGGTCTAGATGTACAGCAGACAAATTTAAAATGGGCCAACATCAAACCCGGGAAGACGCGACCTTCCTGCGTCTACAGGTAGTGTGTGGTAAAACTGCCGGCGGAATGTGGACGCATACACCCTCAGCACTTTTGGGCAAGAACAACGGTAAAAGGGGGTTTTACGAGTTAGACGGGCAATAGGGCTGGGATTATGCAACCGGCTAGAAAATAATATGTGCACCATAAGTTTGATTCGATGAAACAATTAACTCCGAATACAGCGCTGCGTAAGATAAGAAGCAGTCAATAGGAAACGGCGCGACCTCAGAAGGAAAATGTTGCAGGCCCATTTTCGGGAGAGGGCCAGGTCACCGATCCGGAAATGGCATGGCCAATGTGCTCACGGCGTTGCCATTTTCGTTGATCAAAATTGGTGTAGAGACTGTAAGTCCCTTTTTCCTTACTTTGATGATTTGATAGATGTCATCGCTGATGATGATCTTGTTTCCTTTAATACTCGCGCAGATGCACCTCTTGATCATACTCTGACTAACCACAGCAAGCTTTTTTGCGTAAAAAATAGGGCTCCATTGTCAGGTTCTGACCATTCCACTTTATTGTGTCTTCCAAAAATCTATTCCACTTCTAAACGTGCACTGGTAGCCAAGCCTGAGAGAAAGGTTAAGGTTCGCAACACATCTGCCCAAAACATTCTCCTGCTTCAGACTTGCATTTCTCTTACTATCCCCACTTTCCTTGAACAATCGACTGTTAAATCCTGTTCTTCCAACCTGACAGCGTTTTTAAATGAAATTTTCGATATTTGCTGCCCTCTTGATACTGTTATGGTACGACCGGATAGAATTTCTTCCCCCTATCTGAAATCGTTAAGACGTAAAAAAGAACTTCTCTACAAGCTAGGCTTACGTGATAGCCTTAAGGACGTTACTGTCTTAATAAAAACAGAGATTTACAGAATAAATAGCCTGTTTGTCAGCCAACTTTTTCCTCTTCTTCCTCCCCCCCCTTTCCCCCCTTCCTCAGCTGAGATTCGGAAAAATCTTAAGCGTCTTACTGGCCATCGCAACACACTGGTGCATGTGGATGCAGATTTAGACTACCTAAATAAAAATTTTATATTTAGTCAAAATGACTCCCATCTCCCCTTAGATGACATTCCCCTATCACCGTGTACATTCCAACCCGTGTCTTTGGCAACAGTAGAGAAACACCTTAAAAAGGTCCGTGGATCAACAGCTGTTGGACCGGATGGTGTCTCGCCTTTTCTTCTTAAATCTTGCAGTTCTCAGGTAGCCCCTATTTTAACGCACCTAATCAATATGTCTTTCATGCAGCCCAAGATTCCCAACGCCTGGCGTACAGTGAGAATAATTCCCATCCCTAAAAAGCCCACTAACTTTGGTCCTAAATCTTTTCGTCCAATTGCTTGCTCCTCTGCAATACTAAAGCTTGCTGAAAGAGTTGCCCTAGATATCATAAAGCCTTTTTCTTCCAGTTTTTCTGACCCTTTACAATTTGCATACAAACCCAAACGGAGTACTTTAGATGCTGTCGCTCTTGTGGTCCACTCTGCTCTAAAAGCATTAGACAAGGGTTGCCGCAAGTATGCGTGCACTTTTCTTGATTACTCCTCCGCCTTCAATACCGTCCAGTGCCCTCTTCTCCTTACCAAAACCTCTGCGTGCGGCTCTCCAGGCTGGGTCGTCTCTTGGCTTAGCGATTATTTTACCTTCCGCACTCAATTTGTCCAATGTGACAAGTGGAAATCTTCGATCCTTCCCAATGACTGCCGTGTTTTTCAAGGTTCCATTCTATCCCCTCACCTTCTCTCCCTCCACACTGACGATCCCCTAATGACTGTCTTTTGGTCAAGTATGCTGATGATGTGGTTGTTGGACACCCTCTCAAAAGTCAGTCACACGTCTAGTCTCTAAAGGATGGCCTAAACCATGTCCTAGCGTGGTCGGAGGAAAATGGTTTCCTAATTAACAACCAAAAATCCGTTCAGTGTATTTTTCGACTGCGGCCCTCTCCTAATCCTGATTCCTCTGACATTCTTTTTAACGAAGTATCCTCTTTCAGGTACCTCGGCGTTACTTTGTCCTCAAGTCTTTCATTTTCCCTCCATACTGAGTCCTTATTTATTAAAGTTCGTAAACTTCTTTACCACATACGTCGTTTACGTTCCTACCACACACCTCAACCCTTAGTCTGGCGGTTCATCGATGCCTGCATTCTTCCTCTTATCCTATACTGCTCTCCTGTCATTTTTCCTGCTTTGCTAAAAAAGGATCTTTTGATTTTGAAACGATTCCTGCGCTTGCTCTCTTCTGCTGCTGGTGTTTCTTACATTTTTTTAGTTGACACCATCTTACAACGACACTTTAATGCGGTCAAGCAATTTGCTGGTCGAATTCTAGATGGCGTTGTCTGCGAAGTCTTTCCACCCGATGCGCCTCAGCTTTCGACTTATATCCTGTCGCATATCGCCTTATCGAGCATCTGTATTGCCATTCCTAGCGCGCTATCTTACGTGCGGAGAGATAGAAATACAGAAGCTAAGACTAGAACTATCCTCATAATAATCCTTTCTTTGTGTTAAACTTTGACTCTTGAATAATCTATTAACTTATTTACTACCCATAGTGAATGGAGCCAATTTTTGCTGAAAATTTTGAACTTACGATTTCAAAATAAAGCGACTTCCTCTCTCTCTCTCAAGGTACCACTCGTGGAGCCCACATTATCACCATACCAGTACTAGAGGTTGCCTTGCACCAAAGTTCTAACTGGTGTTTATATTCATATTTAGCCGGACTGCCTTCAGCGAGGGCCATTTAATGTGACGGATAAGTAATCACTGACCATGCAGTGGCAATGCCTTCAAGCAAATCCATTCCTGCAAAAACAGCACAAGCTCAAGCAACATTACAAAATGATAAACGCTGCCTGGTCTCGGGTAAGAATTCAACTGCCGTTCAGTCCAATTCTGGGACCTTAAAATGATGTGCAGGAAGACTGAATGAATACACTCACACTTGACTTCAGAGACCATGACAGACAATTCCCCGTCAAGCTGCCTTGCTCAAGCGCTGTCCGCTAAAATTAGGCCTAACTATTTTTCTGGACAACCGGAGGGCTGTGGTATGCGACCCTTTGGTTGAATTGTTGAGGGCTGTCGACGTCTGAGAGAACTATTTCCTGTCGGAAAACAAAAAAAATACGATAATAACTGGGTCAGGCGCATACTTGAACGCCTCCTCACAAGGTACTTAGCATATTCACAACTGAAGAGGTGAAGCTGGAGCCACTAAATCAACAAAATGAGCAGGAGGCTAACGACGAAAATAAAGGTAAATTCAGACAGCGCCGTTTCCGACTTATTCTGTCTTTATTCGACAAATCAAAATCCTGATCACCGTCCGGGGCCATAAAAACCAACACGCGCACAGACATGGCGCTGGTAGTCTACACACACGATCTATCAGATAAGTCACAAGTAGTACGTGGAGTCAAAGTTCATTTGTGTCTCGTCACCTGGCCTTCTCTGTGGCTGTAAGTGGATTGAGTATTTATTCATACGGGAATTTGCTCGCACTGACCCGTTGGTTTCCAGAAGAAAACAAACTCCGGTTGAGTGACAGAGGCTACGAACGAGCAACCACCTACGCAATCTGTCGGCAACTCTGTCGCTTTTCCCCTCCATCTTATCTTGCCTGAGTTCGGTCTGGTTGGTGATAACCTGTTCACAAACCTCCACCACCCATTTAGAATTTGGTTGCTTCTGGAAACTAATGGGTTGCCGGTGCATCTTTCTGTGTGAACTATAGGAGGGCCAAATTCAATGACCAACGGAGCACGAGTTTAAATTTCCCGTCCACCTGGCATGTGTTTGGGGTGTAACAAACTGAGGACGGTCATCAGACCGACAATATGTGGCTTAATTTTTCTCTCTCCAGCTTTGGTCTCCATTAAGCATGCAGAGTCAAGTACGTGTTGAGGAAGAGTGCCCGCGACCAATGATTGGGTATGCCGGAAATATTTCGCCCAGCCAATGGCGACGATGCAACAGAAAGGCGTGGACGGCGTATGTCCAATTTTTTCCTTTTTTATTGGCGGATGAAGGCTTTTTTGGGCGTCCAATAATAATAATGGAAAGATGTCGTCCGCAGAATACCCATTCGCAGACAGGTCGAACATATCTACTGGGATTTCTTCCACAGAAGAATGTTTTCTTGGTAAAACTGATAGAACCAGTGGGAGGAGGCTAATACCAATTGCCCTGCTTGTGTATGGGCCTTTGAGGGTAAGAGTTTCGTTCCAGCCTCTGGAATTTGATGTGACTTTTCAACCTTTTATGAGGGAACTATGAAAGAAAGTGCGGACTTCCATTACTTTCATTTCAGGGAGGAAGAAAAGGTCAAAGGTGCGCAATTAAAGACAAATTGAATAAAAGCCCAATTAGAAAGAAATTTTATTGAGCGAAGGCCAAATGACAGACGAAGTGTGTCAAATAAGTCCTAATGCCATTACGCAATATACAGTAAAACGAAGGGTGTTCATTCCCCATGTCAGATTTTTGCTCCTGAGTGGAACGATACGGTTCGATGAGTCCATCTTAACCCCATGTACCGCTGAGGGTGCTTATCGCAAGCACCACTATTTCAGGCGCAAGGACGGGTAAGTTTATTCTGTTAGTTGTGCGTGCAATGGCTGACGTAGATTGTTTCGATTGAAATTTTTCTGTCCCCAATATCGACAGTAATTTAAAGATGGCGGAAAAACAAAGTGGCTAATAATCGCTTAACCTGGTTTTACGGTTTTGTCTGGTCAATGTGGGATAGAGGATGACTAGTTAACCAGTCTGTGCTAATTGACCTCGTCTATCAGACCCACCCACGTAAATCAGCTAATAAAATAGCATGGAAACCGGTGAAACCAACAGTAGCTTGGTGGCTTTTTATTTGATTTAGCGCTAACAGACGGGAGCTAACTTAGGTGGATCGTTTTTCATGTGCCCCGAAATTGAAGTGGTTTGACTATCAACTTTCCCCTTAACAGAACGTACTAATTACAGCTGAATTCTTGTCGCAGAGGTTTACACAACTCACCCACTAGTTTATCTTTTGAAATATCACCTGGATTATTCATGTCTGTTGTGAGGATCAGTCGGCAAGCAACATGCCTCTAAGACTTCCACAAGCTGGCTTGCCAGTGTATGGAGTTTTAGAAATCAACTTAAGCTGGCCCGCCCAAC
>CACRXP010000010.1:924432-961388 GCA_902702965.1 Spirometra erinaceieuropaei
GACCGGGAGGCGGGTGGGGTTGGACGAAGTGGGTGCAGACCATAGGCACGCGCACACTGCGAGTTTACTATTGTCGGCATCAGTGCAACATAAATCCCGTGGGCGGTGGCGCATGCATTGACTAACCCCTTACTTCCGGTGGACTCGATGAATGGACTGTAGGTAGAAGCGCATGGATGAGAGTCATGTTGCATCCCTCCGCAATGGTTCAAGACCATTTGTGACTGTATTCAGCCGTGTACAGTGGTAAGTTCTGACGAAAATAAGCAATGCCTACGTGTGCTCGATAAATGGGCGCTGAAATGCCGAAACTGGGGGCAGAAGTCGGTTCAGAAATTTGAAAGTTACAAATAAGTTCGCGTTAAGTAAAAGATTTCCCGGTTATCATCGAGGCTTACATACGCAAATTCAATAACCGAACGCCCCATTGGGCAGAAATGACCAGGTATAAATGCTTCATACCTGCTTTGCCGTTGCCAGTACCGATTTTAAACGACTTGACGAGTTAAATTATATTGTACAGAAAACCTGCCAAAGAGTTTATACCTAGAAGTCATTCGTTGAAATGTACAGTGAGTGGCCGGTCTCATGAAATGTTGGCTGAAATTCAGAAATGCGTTTTCGATTAGGAAGGATTACGTAGGTGGTATTATTATAATGATTATCTCATTGTATAACCCTATAATATTTCAGACTCGGCAGAATGTCAGCTTTTGAATATACTGCTTTCTAATCTCTTGTAGAAGCATTACCCGGCAAAAATGACTACTTAAGTAGCATGGCATTTTCCCATTGATTTTCGATTATCTTGAAACATAAAAGATATTTTATAGAAACCACGAACAAGGTATGCTTTCCCTCAGTCGTTTGATAGAAAATCACGTCATCTTTATACTTTATACTTGAAGGAGGCGCATAATTAGGTTTTGAAGAAGTTTTCTATATGCCAAATAATTTAGAGCTCGATGGGTCGTTGCATTAGCGTTTAGTGATTTCAGTCTACAAGGCGCATGCGTTCTGCGTAAAGAAAATCTTATATTCTTCTATGCCTTCAAAAATGTATTATAGAGAGTCCACAAAATTTTGCAATGGATGCGGTCTATGTTGTACATTTCATGAGGAGCAGTGGTAAGTCGACAGGTACGATGCCTTATGAATGGACATTGCGCGGTCTTAAAAATCTCATCATTAGAAGCTTTTTAAAACCTAATTATACTTCTTCTTCAAGTATGAAATATAAAGATGACGTGATTCTCTATCAAACGACTTAAAGAAAGCATATTTTGTTCGTGGGTTCTATAAGATATATTTGAATTTTCAAGAACATCGAAAATCAATGGGAAAAATTCATGCTACTTAAGCAGTCATTTTTTGCCGGGCACTGCTTCCACAGAAGATTAAAGAGCAGTGTATTCAAAAGCTGACATTCTGCCCAGTTTGAAATATAATACTATAAGATAGTCATTATTACAATCCCACCTACGTAATCTTCCTAATCGAAAACGAATTTCAGAATTTCAGCCAACATTTCATGAGATCGATCACTCACTGTACGTCGTCCTAGGACTCTTTGCTTAAAGGAACGGGTATTATGGTTTTGAAGCCATCTGCCAATACCTTTATATTTTTAAAGACACTCTAAATTTCTACCTGAGTTTCAGGTCTCTGAAGCAAAGCCGCATAACTATATGTGATTCTAAGAAGAGGAATTTCTGTGCTTGTAGAATATCACGATAGATATGAATTACGCCATGGACTTCTATGGTCAGCACTAAGAAACTTGGCAGCAGTTACACGCACAAGTGAACCACTGAGCGTCTCAAACACAATCATCATCATCATCATCATCATCACCATCATCATCATCATCATCATCATCATCATCATCATCATCATCATCATCAAATACTTTTAACAATATAAACACTTTTCCTTCCAGTACCTGATTTGGGGAAAATCTTTTTCCTTAAAAACGCTGTAGGAGTGATCTTTCATGCATCCTGTCTAACTTCGTGCCTACGCCAACATAAATAAAAAAACAGTCAGCAGTCAAGAGAGGATTGCTTATGAGCGCACTTTCAGTTACAGAGATGCTGAACCAAAAGCCAGCCTGCTGCTCTGTAGGAAGTAATTCGCGTTATGTTTCCTACCAGTCACCTGCATAACTTTGTCTAGGGAAACTTCTTCATCTGAAAGTGCGTTAGAAAATTTTGGTCAATGATGCAGGAGTTTCATGCGTATTGTGCATATTCAGAATCTGCCGCCGACATCCAAACTCCGACCCTGGGGAGGGGGCATGCAGGAGTTTCTAACTTTACGCTTAACTACACTGCACACTTGCACGATATACCATACTTGACAGCACAGGTACGAGCCAAAAACCCAGACACGAGTGTTTCATCGATATTCTGCCGCTTTATGACACAACTGGGAGGGGTTCGGCTCATCAGTGGGTCCCTCAGCGTTCTCCGTGTGCTTTCTGGTAGATACTCCTGTCTTAAAATTTCAGTCTTTTAACTTCCACCGAAATGAATCGCTAACTTGGATTAAATCAGTTTATTTGGGGCTTATAGACTCAGACTGAAACTTGGTATGAATATTTGGACCGAAGTCCATCATCCCGGGCGTAATAACCGCGTAGTATTTATAAGTTGCCAACAGGCAGTCAGTAAGTACATACATCGGTTGCACGATATACCATACTTGAAAACACAGGTATTAGCTAAATGTCCAGACCAGTCGCAGAGTAAAAATGTCAACACCGAGCCTCCAGAAGAGCACCCCAGCGCAGCTTTTTACAGTTGGAATGAAATGTAGTTAGTCGAGAGACGGACAGCCCCAACGTATTACGCATAATCATAAGAGTGTCCCTCTTGCAACCCTGGAATGTGAGCTCAGAACCTCATTCAGGGTACTGGACAAAGTAAACCTTCCTGTCGATTTCGTGTGACTGCTCTAAGCAGAGACTGACCGTATGAGTGGGGCCACCAAACTTCCCCATGCGGTTTCTGCTACAAAGGTGACTTTATTGCTAACTAAGCAAAAGCGATTGCTTCTGAAGGAGAGTCAGCCAGCAATTATAATTACGCGGTCCCGCATTATTAGTCATCATGAAAGAATAATTTGTCCCAACTTTTGCGCCAGCACAGTTGAGGTAAAATATATGAAAGTGTGCTTTAGGGTTAAAATAACTAATTGGGATATTCTCTGTAGGCCGTAAGACATCCTCGGCCATAACAAAGCAGACGCGCTACTAATACGTAAACGATAAGCAGCTGCTCTTTTTTATCACTTAGAGGGCAAAGTGTCATATAACATAGACCCCTTAGGCTTTTTAAGTGTGTAAGGGATAATTGCGTTAGCCGTACATAGAAGCTTTTGTCTAAGGTCAGCACAAGTCGAGGCGGCTTGAAAAGCACAAGAACTAACGTCAATTCACTTATCAAGCAGTGTTGCGTAAGTGTCTCCCGAGAGAATGAGTTGAAGTTGATGGTTTGGGTCTGTGCTGTTGTTCGGAAGACGCACGAATACTTAACAGACGAATTCCAGACTATCAAATTCAAGTCATTTTCGTCCACATGATTAGCAATTCCGGCCTACTACGTCACGGATTCATCTGGAAATCAATCAAATTGGTTAGCGTTTTGCTTCGCTCCCATCGCGAAGAAAGGTCACTTCCTGTATTGTCTTGTCATAGATAAGAATGTGTCTTCTGAACTTACTAACGATACAGAATCACAAAGTGAAGAAAATAATCATCGCGTCAACGGTCTCCAAGTCACTGCCGCAATTCCGTGATAAGCATTTTACCTGTGATGTAATATTTGCTGTCTGGTGTGAGGCTGCAACTTCTTGCGGTCACGGTTGCACGTTGTCACAATTGGCCAATCAGGGCCACCTCAGTATTAGCCTACGCCCTCCACTTTTTTAGTTAGATATTACGCATCCTTCTCATGGCCATTTCCTGCTCGAACGCATCATCAGAGACAAAAGCAGATACGGGTGATTCATGCACAAGCGACTCCAGTATTTATAGGATGCAGTCGCCATGCTACCGTATACCTATGAATATTCACGGCTCCCCCCTCCCCCCTTCATCGGGGATCGTTGCCCTTGGTGTGCTGACTGTTTGGTGGCCGACATTCGCGTCGTTAATTGCTGCAATTTAATCACGTGCGTTGGATATTGGTGTGATGATTGATCGACCATCTGATCAACCGACCTTGGCGTTGGAAAAAGTGTTCACTTTTGCGTTTCCCGCGTGGCTAATCACCCCGCCTAGGCGAAGTCTCAGCACTGAGTATGGAAGGGGAAGGTCATCGCACTTGTTAATGGGGTGATGGCTAATAAACCATGACTCAAGCAGCTCCCGGCTCACGCGGTTGTCCCCTCTTGCGAAAATTTCGGCCTCGTCGAATTTGAATGTGTGGCTAGATCTCGTCGAATGAGCCGCAACTTGAGAGCTGGCGCCATTTCTGCGCACCGCTGCAGCGTGTTCGACCATTCTCGTTCGGAGCTGTCTTCCGGTTTCTCCGACGTAGTTGCTTTGTCCGCAACTGAACCAGATCCGATAAACGACTCTCGACGTTTTTTGCCATAGCAGCGGGTCTTTCAGTTTCATTACCTGACGCCTGATGGTTGCCTCCGGTCTGTGTGCAACTCCAACCCCAAGTGGTGCGAGAAGGCTGCCAACAGCTTCCGATACGTTCTTTACATATGGAAGCGCTCGCCAAAATTTGGCGGACTAAAGACCAATGTGTTTAGGAAAGCGACCAACACGATGCAAGTACTGAACGTCAACAGCAAGCACCCAATTAGCCACAAACGCAGTTGTGTAAGGACGCTCTATCGCGTGTTGAAAAACACTTCAGTGAGCCGGAAGACAAGATTGCCGAACTACAACACTTCCGACGGGGCTTCAAAGCCAATGGCTTCGTTCGCAACTTCGTCAGCCGGTGCATACGCATAAGGGACGAAAGGCCTAACCGCACGGACATCCTATAAATACTGGAGTCGCTTGTGCATGAATCACCCGTATCTGCTTTTGTCTCTGATGATGGGTTCGAGCAGGAATCTGAAACGTCAGGCTAATAAAGCTCTTGTTCCATCGATCGTGTCTCCTTCTTCAAGATTGCTTCCTGTGACCCGTCTCTGCGCTTCTATTGGCAGTTTAAAACATGTTTCTCCCAGTTTGCCTCGGCGTTTGATCCACAGACCTCACAGGCAGCCGTGCAGCCACATGTATTAAGGCAGAATAAACTTTGACGATGACTAGAAAAATTGGAGCCATTATTAACTATCGTAAACCAGCCGCACTCTAGTTAATTTCTTTATGAAACCCCGCGAGGTCTCTAAAGTGAGCTCCTAGGCACAACGACAGGCGCCTATTCCTTAATTCACATGGATCGGTGGAGTCGCCCTTACGTTACCTGTACACTCTGTCCTCGCCTCATTATAGTTTAAAGTGGCGGCCTGATAGGTACTTAGAGTACTCCTCTGGCAGTGGGGCAAAATCTCTCAGAGAGATGTGCGTAAGTAAGTCACCGCCTTGGATGCAGGGAACCCTCGGGCTTGTCATCGAGTTCTAAATTCCAGTGTCAACGCCACAGAGCTCGTAAGTTGGCATACTATCAGAACATACTACCATCTTGCCTCTCCATAGTCCTCTTCAGCTCCTCCCCACCCCTCCACCCTTGCCTCTTCGGCATGTGAGAGAACGTGAACTGGCAAGGAAAAAGCCCACGCCGCCAATGCCGAGAGAAAAAGGGTTCTTTGCCTCGCCAGGTGGAGCGACACGCCCTGAGTCGCTGTGTAGCGCATGCTGATACGTCGCGAAATGATTTATGGCATGCGTCATCCTCGGGCATGGCTAGGGGGCTGAGGTGGCAAGGAAATCCTATAATTTCCACAGCTGCTACTGTTCCTTTGGCGCCATAGCCTACTCACAGCCCAGTCAGGTGGGATAGATCGATCTATCTATCAACCTGACTAATTAATGCTGAGTCGGCAGGTAGACCAGTCCGACTGCTACTTCACTAATAGCGCGGATAAGTTAAACGCCCACAAATGACAATCAGTAGCTACAAAACTATTTTGTTCCTGAAACTAGGAAGAATCTTCCAAATGAGGCGCTTTTCAGTTCAGAAGGGAAAGTCCGACTGGCATGAGCGCTGACGCTTGTCTTGGACCCAGTGAGTATCTAGAGCATGAAAGAAATAAACGCTGCATTAACGCGCCTTTGGGATTCTGACACTAGTCAAGCTAAACTCATTTGGTCGCGCGACGTTTTTTCCACAAACAATTACATTTAGACATAAGTCAGTGTGCAGTAATCCTTCGCAAGATCGTATTTTATATGATTATATATATACATATACATATATATATATATATATATATATATATATAACGAATAATTCCAGAAATTAATTAGTGCAGGTCATGGAGCTAAGTCTCCGAAACGTGACTTTTCGGGGTCAGAACCGAAGTTTCAGTGAACATGTAAGTCGAAGACAATCGACTACTGTGGAACAACGACGCAATGCCCATTCTACAGTGGGGGATCCCACTGAAGAGCCGAACCCCTCGCAGCTGTGTCACGCAGCGACAGAATATCGGCGAAACACGTGTCTGGGCTTTTAGTTAATACCTATGTCGGGATTACGGTATAATAAGTTCGATGTATATATATTCAATCAGTAATCGACGAACACCGATCTATTGGCTTTACGAAGCAAACAAGCTACCTATGGGTGGCAAAGTTCACGAACATGCAACAGAATAAGCCCGAAATAGTACTGTATCAATCTACCCGCATTCTCTGTCGTCCCTCCTCATTGATTTATATATATAAACGGATCAACTAGAAATACTCCACAACACAATCAATTCAACCGTTCCGGGAATTAAATTCCCGTTGGAAAAAGAACTTGACAATAAACTCCCATTTCTAGGTGTTCTCGTACAGCGTAAGACTGACGGAACATTACACACCTCCGTTTACCGCAAAGAAACATATGCGGAAATAATTCTACACTATGAGAGGAACAGTCCGATCTCTCACAAGCGGAGTACTGTCAAAAGTCTGATACATCGAGCAAAAGCACATTGCTCTGATGAAGAAAGCTACAAAGTTGAACTAAACTACCTATTTGAATTATTTTCACAGAACGGATACCCTAGAGATTTCGTACGTCGATGCATGAAACAAGAAGAGATAAAAACAGAGGAACTAGGTATTTCCAATCAAGCGCCCAAAGCAAACACTTGGCGAATCCTTCCTTACATCAGGAATGTGTCTGAACTTGTTGAAAGACACTTGAGGAAACACCAGATAAAAGTGGCGCACAAGCCGACGACTACTTTACGCACCCAGCTTGTACACCCTAAGGATAGGGTTGGCTATCCCGATAGAAAAGAAGTCGTCTATAAAATCCCATGCGATGTCTGTGATGCCGTATATTGTCGCCAAACGGGAACATTTGCCACTACACGCATCCACGAACATCAACTTGCAGTTAAGAGGCGAGACCACTTGTCTCAAATGGCCATGCACACTCTTGATACTGGGCACACTTTCGCATGGGACAAAACTCGCATCGTCGGAGTTTGCCCATCTAAAAAAGGCCGAGAGTTTTTTGAAGGCATGCACTCCGATGAGTCATGCATCAACAGGCATATCGAGTTAGATGCCACGTACAAAAATCTCAGATAAAAGTGGAAGAGACGAAAGCCGATCAATACGGACTGACACATACGACGGCAGCTTACTAGCTGAGGCACCAAATGAGTATTGATTTTGTAGCACGTTTGAAATTGTTTTCTGCACATTTACTCTAGTCTGACGATGACACGGGGAACCGACGTCGAAAATTTACTCAATAAATTTTTCTCTCTTTCCCAAAGAACGTATTTGATTTCAATATATATATATATACCTGCGAAATTGAACAATTTCATTTGAGTCTGAATAGCGTCTTCCCAGATATCCAGTTTATTCGCAAAGAAGCGACAGGAGGCATTCTCCCGTTTCTAGACGTTAGCATCCGAACGCTCAGTGATGGCGGCCTTGCTACGAGCGTGTACCGAAAAGACTCCAGTGCTGACGTCATTCTTAATTACAAAGCGAACCATCCTGCGGTTCATAAAAGGATCTGTGTCCGAACCCTTTTCCATTGGGCTTATCGTTACTGCAGCAACGATGATTTACTTAAGAAAGAACTTGCTTTCCTGTATCGCTTATTCCGACTCAACGGATACCCGGTCAGTTTTGTGAAAAATTGTCTCAGACAACAGAGACAGACACAAGACGTTAGTTCTAATGAGGGACCCGAACAACGGAAATTCTACTCTCTACCCTACATGCAGGGTATTTCCGAGGCGATCGCCCGACAACTAAACCGGTTTGGTATCTTCATTGCCCACAAGCCGGCGTCCTCCCTGCGCGCAACACTGTCCCGTGTGAAAGATCCTTTATCCAAAGAGCAGCAAACTAATGTCATCTACCGAATTCCATGTGCTAACTGCTCTTGCGACTATGTTGGTCATACAGGCCGACGACTTGGAACACGTATAAACGAACATAAACTAGTCCTCCGCCGACGTGATCCTTTGTCACTCGTGTTTGCGCACGCCCTTGAATGCGACCATCGCTTCAATTGGGAAGGAACTGAAATCATTGCCATGGCAAACACCAAACAGGTCCGAGAATTCATCGAAGCCTGGCATCTAACACAAATAACATCAATCGCCATGTCGATCTGGACGCCCATTACGAAGGTCTGCGTACTCGGCTCACTGACTTGCGCCACGACCTAACAACAGTCGCTAATTGATACCGGGCCCTGTATAATCGGACCATTTCGCCACCCCCCTCCCTACCCCCAGACGCAGCGAACCGTAATCGTAATCTCTAACACCTCTACGTTGGATCACTGACTCCTACCCGCATGCCGGATCGACGATCATTAAGTCCACCGTCCGAAGTCACATTGAATCATCCTCCCCCCACCCTACCTTCTAACACACGGAGCCGCAACTGTTCCCTCTTCCCTCACCCACCACAGACCCTAGCCCAATTATGTCTCCATCCCCCTTTTTCATTCATTAGTTGCTTACCCATTAGTGGCTGCCCTGTCACGCCAACCAATTTGGTCTGACAATTTCACTTTCTCCTCTGTTTATTTCGTCTGACGACGGGTTGGTGTCACCAGCTCGAAAATTCACGAGTACAACCCGATATTTTCCGACGAGCCTTCTGTCTTCATCATATTATCTCGGAATGCACACTACTTCAGCTATTCATATATATATCTTTACGCATATCGATATATATATATATATATATAGATGAGATGATACCGACAAAGACAAGGGAGACCGGAATGGCCATTTCTGGCTTATTAGCCGTCATCAGCCAGTCATACCTGGCTGATGACGGCTAATAAGCCAGAAATGGCCATTCCGGTCTGCCTTGTCTTTGTCGGTATCACCTTATCAACATATACCACTAGTCGCTGTGCGACTGCCTGCGAGGGTTTAAGTATGAGCCCCAAGGCACAACGGAACGAGCATGTTCCGTAACCTGATCGGCGAGCGCCCACTGTCATAATATATGGCTGGCTGACGACGGCTAATAAGCCAGAAATGGCCATTCCAGTCTCCCTTGTCTTTGTCGGTAATATCATTCTGCATATATATATATATATATATATATATATCAGCGAGGAGGGACGACAGAGAATGCGGGTAGATTGATACAGCACTGTTTCGGGCTTATTCTGCCTTCATTCAGCCAATCATAACTCTGACCACCAGCAGCTGAGACCAGAAACACAAACATGCGCACAGACGCACCTGGCGCAGTCGGTCCACCACTGAGGCCTACCAGATGGGTCATAAGCACTTCATCGAACCGGAGTTCATCAGTGCCTCGCCACCTGTCATTCTCTGTCGCTGCAGATAGGGTATTTCTCAATCAGGAATGGGCGCACACCGATCTATTGGCTTCACAAAGCAAACAAGCTCCGTATTTGTGGCAAAGGTCACGAACAGGCAACCAATTACCAGGCCGAAGTCGGCCAAGTCATAATAGCAGCGAGGAGGGACGACAGAGAATGCGGGTAGATTGATACAGCACTGTTTCGGGCTTATTCTGCCTTCATTCAGCCAATCATAACCCTGACCACCAGCAGCTGAGACCAGAAACACAAACATGCGCACAGACGCACGTGGCGCAGTCGGTCCACCACTGAGGCCTACCCCCTCCCCCCAACACGTTGAGCCACAACTGGGACCCATAACATCTATTCTCACATCTAAACCCCCACCACAACACGATGCACACCTCTTCCTCGCAAGGTCGTCTGATTATCTCTGCGTCCTCAACCAGCAGTGTAACAATCCCACCTCTCATTTTTCACTTCGTCTGACAACGGGTTTGTGCAACCAGCTCTAAAATTTACGAGTAAAAGTCTTTTTCCCCACGGACTTCCTCCTTTCATCATATCATCCCGGAATGCATACTACTTCAGTTATTCAATATATTCGCCTATATCCATATATATAAACATATACATATATACATTGCAGACTTTCCGTTGGTTCGTGGATTTCTGCGGGCAGTGAGTTTTTTTTTATTTCAGACATATGCTTTCAACTTCCCGTCTCCCGCTCCACTGCCTCTACTGCTTTATAATCGCCCCCGTGACTCATACCTTCATCTTCGCACAGCTTCCTAATATTGCCGTTTTTTAATCCTTTTCGGCAGGGTTTATAGTAAGACGTAATAACTGCACTTTGCTCCGGTTTTCTATCACTAACTCTACTCCTTCGGGATCCACTATGCATTCTCGAAGAAATGCCGCTCAAACAGTTTGTCGGGCTAACGCATCAAGATAGAGAAAATTAGAATTTTCACGAAGGCTGCTTATATTCTCCGTTCTTTTTATGCTATATGCGGGGGATTCTCCAGCCACTACGAAACATAAAGCGTCCTCATTGCAAAAAGTATTCGAAGTCTGATCAAAAACACACTTCAACTCCGAAAAGTCGCAACTTTTTTTCTCTGTTTCCTCATATTATCCAGTGGACTTCAAAACCTGGGCTTCATACGCCTATGACAGGTGTTTAATGGACTGTGCTCCTGATAGGCTTAGACGGTTAACATACAGACCTGTGACGTGCCATAAACGGAGGCTGTACGCTGGATTACCTACTGTTTCACCTCTCGGTTATGATCAGTTTGACAGATACTTGGCGTCGGTAAGCGATGGGTGGGGGGAAGAGAAGGGGAGAGAAGTGATTAGGCCAATCCACTGAGGATCCAGGGTCTAGTTTGCTGCTACAATCAACCGGAGGCATTTTTAACTATCAAATGCTGGCTTAGAATGTTATCCGCGGACCGGATAACACGGTTTTCCTGCGGACTGAGAGTAGGACTGCAATAGCTTTTTTCTGGTGCCAACTTCATGGCAACTCTCTTGAGCGAGTGGTCTGAGACTCCATGAAGGTCGCATGCATGGGTGTGTAGGGGCAAACAGGTGTGCTGCACGCGAGTACGCTGATCCAGCTAAGTCTACACCGTCGCTGCTCGAGTTCCGGTTCACTGGCCCCTACTCTATTAATGAATGAAATGACCTCCCCCATCCATATTTAGTGCTGGGACGTAGTCTGGGCAAAGGCATTATCAACGCGGGGCGAGCGCAGACGAAAAATGTTTCCAACGCCAGTGTGAGTGAGTCAAATGGCTGAGTAATTATCACGCCAACATTCGACAAGGTGATGAAATTTCAGTGATAAACGACTGGAATGCCCTCCATCAGGCAGTTATCACGACAAGGATAACCATCCTCGATGAGGGGGAGGCTCTAATTTTCGTAAGTATGCAGTAGCACAGAGACTGCATCCAATAAATAGTGCAACCCCTTGTGCACGAATTACTCGTATGTGATGCTGAGTTTGTTAATGAATAAGTAACAGTAGGGTGTATGACCCCATGTAGCTGGCAGCCCTAACATGTGCGCTAAAATTCGGTGTGATTGTAGACATCACTTATTATTTACCGTCCCCTTTGGTTGAAAGTTTCTAGGCCTCCTAGCTGAATGTAAACCTACCGGCGGCGGTTGGCTCAAATTTTGTTGTTTTTGAATATTTATTTTTGCTCATTTTTCAAATCATCGCGCTCAGCTTCGTCGCCGTATGACAGCGTACGTTCGGCAGAAGTCTAATTATTTTCTATGTTTTCTCGCATTCCGCCTACTCTTCTTTCCGCGTGTTGCCTTATCCGCAAAACCCCCTGTACCACCCTTTACATATGACACGGTCAACAGGATACCTCAAGTTAATTGGGGTCCCACATTCTACCGTTGCCCATGAATCCAAAATGTCAGGCAAATAAGGCTCTTGCTGGAATGCTTGCACCTACTTCATCTCAACTGCTTCCTGGGACCCACATTTCCCTCCTATCCACAACTTCGCCCGGGCCTGAATTTGACCTGCCATTGGAAGATGGCGGGTGTGGAGGGAGTCAGATGACCTCGACGCAGCGTAATTGTGCCTCAGCATAAACAAATCCAGGCTCAAGCCATCATCGCGTCCTCTCCAGAACAGTGGTAGTATTTGTGGTCTGCTACGGGGACACCTCATATAACTGCACTCCTTAGTATATTTCCTAGCGACGATGAGAGCTTCAAAAGTGAGAATTGGCTTGTATGTACGCGCAGTTTGCACCTCGTCAGCGGGAAAATCTGCCAGCACTAGTGAGGGTATCCCGCGTGAAGTGGCACTTTTGCCCCCCTGCTTTGGTTGAGTGTCTGTGCTCTCTCCCAAATGGTTGAGAGGGGCCATGAAATCTATTTTACATGACGTAAGTTTAAAGATACAACTGGGGATCGTTTGCATATTTCCAATAATTCCTTATCAGGTTGAGTCAGTCGTGGAGTGAGGTTGGATCCGGGTTGATGCAGAGGTAATTAATGCACTAGTCAAGCTTTCTCACTTAAACTGTGAAGTACATTTGTTGGATTACAGGAAACAGCTGATGTAGACTGGCGTCTTAATTCACGCCTTAAGCGAATTATTATCAAGGGCATTTCGCCCATTTGGCGTCTTATTAACGGCAAACTTCGCAAGCGAACAGACGGCGTTATTATGGGTTCGCTTTTCAGGAGAATATTATGAAACTGTAAGTTAAGTTTAGGTCTTTAACGTTCTCGATGAATTCGCAGGGGTCCCGTTAGCTATGTGGTGGCAGTTGATAGAGGTTTGAGTTTCTCTGCTAACCACTTCGCTATCGCATGATAGGGAGAGTTACGCATGTCCAAGATCGGACGGACTGGTAGACCTTTCTTGTGGATCTTCGGTAGACCATACAATCGAGAGATGTGTGTGCCTACTTGGCGGAGGTTTTCGAGTTCGTGATCGCTTATGAAGCCTCCTGCATGAAGTCTGCGCAGGCAGTCCGTAAGTTGTGCTTCTAATTGGTCTGCTGCATCTTCCTCTTTGTCGACTTTCCTGAATTTCTTCCGATCTGACAATATGGACCGTATTTTCGCCACATAATCCGACCTATTCATTATAACCACGCCTGTTCCTTTTATCTTGCCCAGTCACCAAAATATATCTGTTCTCTCTCTCAAGTGCTTGAACTTCCGTATGTTGGCTTTTGTCAGCAGTTCCCGACTTTTTGTGTTTTTTGTTCAGGTACTGATAACTGCAATTCACTTGCGTCGATTTCAATTATTGGACAGCATCTGTAGAAGTGGATTTTAGATCCAGAGATTTTCGTACTGTGTTTCTAAATCCAGCTGATTGACTTTTCGACGAAGCCTGCAGAACGTAGGACCAAGAGACAATGCTTCAAACAATGTTATATCGAGAGCCGTAGAAAAATAATTATGCACGTACCGATCTGGGTCTTTTGGTAGTCCTGGTTGTGGTTTCATTTCGTGCATCCGCTGCAGAAGTGAAGATCTCCTTGCCTCTCCACGTTTTCTTTCTATAGACTCGGTATAGTTGATAAATTCCAGTCTGTCGTCTTCTGGCAGGATGTCACGGGTAGCCGCGTGTTGACGAACGTGACGTTCTAGTTCTTCCATCTTTACTCGGGTGCTTTCCAGTTGATTTTCAGCGTATCTTCTCATGGTTTTGGAGGTAGCAACTGTATGAATACATCCAATAGTGGCTTGGATATTCAATTCTCCCAATGCAGTCCCCAATAAACTTGGTCAGCTCTTTCGTCTCCAACTGACACCACACAGCTACCGGAACACCTTCGAATTCCCCGAGGACGTTAAAGACCTAAACTTAAACGAATGGTGGTGTGTTCACTTGATGTCTCATCACTCTTCACAAAAGTTCCGGTCACGGAGACTGTGATTTAGACAAAATCAATAAAACAAGATTTCGAGGTTGTTATGTGGATGACATCCTCAGCATCGCAGAGGGACAAACTGATGCAGGCTATTTGGTTTGATAAATGAACTGGATCCAACAACCAATAATGACCACTCTGGAAATCCAGAAAGCTTCACATTTTTCCAAAATCCAAAGAAACCTCCATCGAAGAGATCTAACGGGAATAATGCCAAGGTAACGATCTTGCGCTTCTAAACCGAAGACCTAACTTGATCCGCTGTTCAGTCAATAAGGCCAGGAGAATTCATTCGTATCACAACATTCCAGTTAGCTGGAGCGCGTTTTGTATTTCAGCAATAACTGCTATTCAGTCTGATTTATTCCTAGGATTTTAGCTGAGCAATCCGAGAAAATGTTCAAACTTGTAGAAGTGAAAAGGACCCTCTTCACCGTAATACCGCTCCAGGTCGATTTTATGATAAATTAGTAATGAAAATGTTACTTGCCCGACCTTCCAGGTCGCTAAAGTACACGAATTATTGTCAACGGTTCCAATCCTCTACAGTCAAACAAAGACAGATTGCATCCCCAGGCGCCATCTGTGGGCATTTAATTCTTTATTCACTCCTTTGCAGCAACTTACGTTGATTGAATGTGTATGTGTTTTTCACAAAATGAAGGGAAAGTCAGCACCGGCGTGGCCTGAGAAGACAGGGAGAGACAGGGTTTGGGAACAGTCGCAACCCCACCCATCCAATGGACATAAGCCACAGTGCGGACGCCATGAAGGCCTTCCGAGTAGTTCGAGTCCCAACAAAATGCCATAATTCGCTGCGAAAGAGCCTATTAACAACTTTAGAGACGATAGCACTTAGCTATCAAGACTGAAAACTCTAGCAGCTGATACTCAAACAAATAAACACGAGACCCAAAATGGCTAATCACGGCCGAATGAATCTTGGCTAATCAGTTTGCACTGGCGTCCCTGATTAATGTTGGATATTCGGAGCCAAAAATTACTTAGTTCAAAGCACTAATC
The DNA here is from genome assembly GCA_902702965.1 of Spirometra erinaceieuropaei. NCBI lineage: Eukaryota > Metazoa > Platyhelminthes > Cestoda > Diphyllobothriidea > Diphyllobothriidae > Spirometra > Spirometra erinaceieuropaei. The sequence goes on from CACRXP010000010.1 coordinate 939,827, forward strand.
CTCATAGTGTATTGTTTGTTTTTTCCAATTTTTCGTTATAATAACGCCTTTGATGGCAGTCTTCTACTTAAGACAAACTACTGCTACGTGCATTAGTGACTAAACGGGAACTTTAAACAAATTAAACCAAGGCGCAAACGAAATGAAAGAGTTTGTTTTTAGTCTTTTGTCTGTGTTCTGGGTGGAAGGCCAGCACCAAATAGGTGCTAGAGTAACCCCATTCTATTTTGTATCAAAGTGCAGGTCATAAAGATAACATGGCTAACGGTCGACTACTTATTCGTCCGCATGCAGGTGGTGTCTTGTCGTTTGTTTTAAAGTTTTCTTTAGACTAAATTAGGAATAAATCCATCTGTCTTCCCAGTATTCGCTCTAACTCTAACTGACCTACCAGCCTTATGATTAATGCTCCATGAGGATCCAGCTCCACAACATAATTGCGTCGACTTGATGAGCACCTTTCGAGGACAATGGCATTATCGCCAGTTTGTCTCGTAGATTTGTCAGTAAGACTTTTTGCAAAGCGATGACTGAAGTTTCTCGCCTGGCCTAGATATATAGATTTGCTTTGGGGCTGAAACTTCTTTCTTTTTATAGGAAAATCGATAAGATTCGAGCTCATATAAAAACTGTTTTGTAATCTAAACCTGTTCTAAAGTTCGATTTGCTTGCATACACCTCCAAAGGTTTGGATCTCCCTTCTACTCTGGAGCTAAAGCGTTCCCGAGATGCGCTCTTTTCGCTTGTTTGTTATAAACGTTTCTGCTGGTGTCGCAATTAATTACCTTGTTGGAATGTAGTATCGACCTTAAAAGTACAGTAGTAATGTCCATTGATGTAGAGTTAATTAGCTTGATCTGATAGTTATGCTTTTTCTTCCTTCGCTCCATTGTTAATCTGCCCTTAGCTCCCAAATATCTTTATTTCCATGGCACAGTCTCTAGGTTCATCTTTCTCGAAATTCCTGATAGTTTTCGTCCGTGATCATTAAGGGTAAAACGTTTGCACTATGATTCTGTCGACCACCCTTCATGCCGCAAACTTAAATAAGTAAGTAAAATTAATTCTGGTGCTTCTCCCAGAATGGTATGAAAATTCACGGTCGGGCACATTTACGACCAAGGCTATTACTAAAATGACTAGTGGATCCTTGAGAAGGCTATGTCTACTGAATTTTTTGTGAGCCGGGTGGAATACACTAGAATCAGAGAAAGAAATGTACTCTAACGAGACGCTCCTCCGTATACTATGCTGCCGCAAGTAGCGAATAAAGCTAACCGCAAATCCAAGTAGCATGTTAAAAGAAAGATAGGTTTTCCCAGGGAAATTAATATAGCCAAGGACCAAGAAACATGCTTTTAAAGTAGTCAGTTCGGAAAAGGAGGAAGGTCAGTCATCACGAAAATTAATAGGGGTTAAAAATTGACAAAAACGTTTCCACACTAGTCAACCTTACCTCACACCATGCAGAATGAACCGTTTACAGAAATAAAGCTGTGTTTCATTTGAGGAAATGCTTCTCCAACATCAAATATTAAGTTGGTTGTTGTACCGTATAGTACGCATGCGTGCCCTCCAAACGGGCCACGTGTTAGATGCGCTGGACCAACACGGGGGCCACATCGGACCCTGGCAGGCGTTATCTGTGCGCAATAACAAATGCCGACATTTGCGGGGTGCGCTTGCGGACCATGTTGGCATTCGTCGCACAACTGGACCACTGCCACCACCCCATTGCTCTGTGGTCAAAATCCTGGTCATTTGTATGTGGACCAGGGGGTGCGGAGTGGAGCGCCAAGGCGAGGATCCGTCCGAGCCATCCACCCGCGGCCTCCCCCGTCTCCGGTCTTCTTGACTCTGTCTTGACACCGGGCTCAGGCGGGGGAGGAGGAGAGAGTGTAGGTAGATGCTACGCAAGTCTACTGGCACTTTAAACCCCTGCGTATGTCACCGTCCCTGCTCCACAATGCAGTCTGTGGGACATACGGTGGACATCATCGAAATCGATGGTCGAACTGTCGGTCAGTACACATGCGCCTGAAGAAAGGAAAACGCGCGAATTATCGGAAGTGTTTCCTGAAACGTTTTGTGAATACTTCGTATTTGTTCCTTTATTTGCATGGGCGCCCAATATATACTTCTGTAAATTTTTATTTCCTTCTTCGAAGGCAGTGTACGAATTTTCGCATCATCATTTCGCAGTAGATGTGATTTCATGGAATCCACTACCAACACTCGTTGGTTTTCAAACTGCAGTTGCTGTTCATTCAATTGAATCGTTTTCGAGATTATTAGGAGTTTTTGTGTAATTCCGCAACTTTCTTATATTTTTTGACCGACTTTGCTATAAGGACTGAGCGCCGTCTTACTCTCAGTACAAGGCCTGTGGAAAGGCACCTGAATGTCAGAACAAATTCCACAAAGTGTTGGGACGAATTGTCGAGATCTAGCTGAATGCATACACTTGGAACTCAAATATTAACCCCTACTCGTGGAAAATTCCGGCGCCATGCACTTCAAACGGCTCGATATGGGAGAAGGGGTATAGGGGCGTCCAGATGTGGGTCCATGTAACGATCGTAGTTGGTCGCACACTTGCATGTGTAGACATCCACTAACTGGCACACAACTCTCACCTGTGGCCCCCCGAAACTAGACTCTGCACACACCCTGGTAACCGCCTCGACCGGTGGACCAAACCAGGTGAGGGTACCCGTGCGTACATCTCCACACACGCTAACTCAGCTCCACCGGCCGGATGGATCACCGCCTCAGTATCTCCGAGGCCAGACTCCACTTGCAACACCGCAGGAGGCCACAAGGTAAGTGAGCACCCAGGTAAGCAAACATTGCTCTGCTGGATTGCTACTTGCCTGCTTGTTTGTGTTTCTCCTTGTAGATGACTTTGTTGCCTCTGCTTTTTGTCGTGCTTTCCTGCTTGTTTTTTGTCTGCGTGTTCGCGTCCGTCCTAATTGTAAGCTAAATGCCGTTCTGTCTAATTTGCCTGCTCACCCTTTATATTTCGGCAACCAGTTAACTTTGAGAGGGACGGAAAGCTCTGAATCCCGCCTCTCTACTCTTCTCCCATTTCCCCCTCCCCCTTCAAATCCTACGTGGTGAACGGCAACTAGCTCGTAGGCGGCACAGGATAACTCGGGTCGTTCTCCCACTAAGAACAAAAGCCGCTGCCCACAGCGGAGTTCGGCAGCCGTCTGAGATGACCAAGCAGCCCTATTTAGAGAGAACACTGCTCACCCCCGCCAGGGGGTTGGAGGCTAAAAAGGTGCCCTGAACAAATACTGGGATGCACGTCGCCTGCACACTGACCGTGGCCACAGACACAAAATATACAGTAGAAACAACGCTCTCTCTCTTCCCCCTCCCGCAACCCGCAGGTTAGTAAGGTGAGCCGGCACACGCTGTCAGCCTGGCATGTTTGTTCCCTTTTAGACAATCCCCGAAGCAACCGATCACAACGGATGACAGCGCCAGTGTCTCAGGAACTGGCACGCTACAAGGTGGGCGTCGTTACACTCAGCTAAAGCCGTTTCTCCTAACAAGACCAACAAGAGGATATTGATGCCAGAATCGGTCGACCAAAGGCCTAGCAGAGGGACGGGGACGTCGGATTTGCCTTGCGGAACGATATCGTCGGACGACTGCCTGTCTGCCGCAGACCGACAGCGATCGCTGCCTGCACAACTACCATGCCAACATCAACCCACACACAGCCGCCTACCACCACCAGCTTCGCCACACTCAGCACATTTTGCACACCCACCATGTCTAACCAAACGCACAATCCGTCGCCCACCGTGCCCAACATCAAGAGTTCAACCTCTGCCACCATCATCGCCGCAACCAACAGTGTCCCCGCCGAATTTTCTTGTCCACACTGTCCTCGCACATCCACCTCACACATAGGCCTGGTCGGTCACTCGAGAATTCATCGTACAGCAACTGACAAATCAGTGCCTGAAGCACCAACCTACACTCGCCGCATCCGCCTTAACTGTCCTAACTGCACCCAACGTTCATCCACCGCATGGGCCTATAGGGCTACATGCACATTCACGAAAATCTGCAGTAGACAACCGCCGGCTGCACCACACCACCACACCTTCCCCCACCAACACCTGCATCACACAACATCATCACCCACCACAAGCATCCAACTGCCACCTTCCACGCAAATGGGAAGTGTGCATCTCGACTCCGTCTCCGTGCGGCTCCTCTGCTGCATGTGTGATTCGAGTCTGAACCTATCACAGTGCATCAAGCACCGTGGCTTGGAAGGCTGCCGACTGAGACCCAAACTCAGACCACGCAGTCTGACAAAGTTGGGTGGGTGTGTATATGTGTGGAGCGGCAGACTGATGGGCTGAGAACTAGGCTGAAGCGGCTGCTTACTAACGTGACCTACGGCACTCTTAAGCATGTGAGAGGTGCGCCGCTCAACTCCTGTTGTGGGAAATATTGGTGTTTGTGTTTGGGGAGTCAGGTTGTGCATGTGAGTGCACAGACAAGGTCACTAGACTACGTCAACCACCATGCCCATTCTCCGCTCTAGTCGACTGACCGGATTAGATAGCGGCTGAGGCATGGGAAGGGGAAGGCAGAGTGAGGTCGACCGAAACAGAACCTGGGTGTGCCGCCACACCTGGCCCCGATCTCATGGAGGGGAAGTGCTATAAAGGCCTCATTAGGAAGGAGCCATTGCAGCCTGACTCTCAGACCACCAGCCGGTCACCCTACACAAACACACAACACTGGGCCGTTTGCGAGGTCAAAGTTATCCCGCCAGTTGACAACCTTCCAAGTGACGGCTTTTAACGCACCGTGATAGCTTCAAGCGCATCTGATTGTTTATAGAGAGGAAGATGCGCTGAGTCGTCGACCTCACTCTGCCTTCCCATTCCCATGCCTCAGCCGCTATCTAATCCGGTCAGTCGACTAGAGCGGAGAATGGGCATGGTGGTTGACGTAGTCTAGTGACCTTGTCTGTGCACTCACATGCACAACCTGACTCCCCAAACACAAACACCAATATTTCCCACAACAGGAGTTGAGCGGCGCACCTCTCACATGCTTAAGAGTGCCGTAGGTCACGTTAGTAAGCAGCCGCTTCAGCCTAGTTCTCAGCCCATCAGTCTGCCGCTCCACACATATACACACCCACCCAACTTTGTCAGACTGCGTGGTCTGAGTTTGGGTCTCAGTCGGCAGCCTTCCAAGCCACGGTGCTTGATGCACTGTGATAGGTTCAGACTCGAATCACACATGCAGCAGAGGAGCCGCACGGAGACGGAGTCGAGATGCACACTTCCCATTTGCGTGGAAGGTGGCAGTTGGATGCTTGTGGTGGGTGATGATGTTGTGGGATGCAGGTGTTGGTGGGGGAAGGTGTGGTGGTGTGGTGCAGCCGGCGGTTGTCTACTGCAGATTTTCGTGAATGTGCATGTAGCCTTATAGGCCCATGCGGTGGATGAACGTTGGGTGCAGTTAGGACAGTTAAGGCGGATGCGGCGAGTGTAGGTTGGTGCTTCAGGCACTGATTTGTCAGTTGCTGTACGATGAATTCTCGAGTGACCGACCAGGCCGATGTGTGAGGTGGATGTGCGAGGACAGTGTGGACAAGAAAATTCGGCGGTGACAGTGTTGGTTTCGGAGAGGTTGGTGGCGGTGGGGCACTGAGCGACAGGTTGTGGGTGGGGCGAACCTTGGTGGGTGTGCAGTGTGCACTGTGTTTGATTGAGCTGGTGGCGCTGGGCGAACAGGGCGACGCAGAGAGTGAGGGGCTGGGCATGGTGGGTGTGCTGGATGTCGTGGGTGTGTCGGGACTGCGGTCACTCCCGCTCTCGTGAATACGCATGTGCCCGAAGAGAATGAAAATGGTTGTTCTGGAGGGCGATCAGAGTTAGTTAACGGCGTAGAGGTCGAGGAAAGTGTTGATAGAGGGACGACGTGTGGTGCAGTCCGAGGGCTGCAGTTGGTCCAAAGGTGTCCAACGAGTCCATTTGGCGCCCCTAATGTCCGCTGACGCCGTGGACACGTTGGAGGTAGTTGGGCGTTGGTATTGCAAGGTGGGCGCGGTTGAGATTTGCGTGCTTCTTGTTTGGCTTTCGCGGCGGCAATGCGGTTGGCTTCGTAGATCGCCTGTCTTTACTGTCCTCCTCCAGGTCAGTCGGCCTCGAGCGAGGTCTCCCACTTGGACGGGTTGATATGCAGACGCTTTAGGGAAGACTTCAGAACATCGACGGATTTGGGCTCTTTGTTGGTGGGAACCCGTGGCGACATCTCCATAGAAGAGTCGTTTGGGTAGCCGCCCTTCGTCCATCCGCACGCGGTGGCCGCTCGAGCGCAGTTCTAGCTGCCTCAGCATGGCGTAGATGCCAAGATTTCCCATCCGCTCCAGCACTTCAGTGTCTGGGATCCGGTCCTGCCACCTTAGCTTCAGTATGTGACGAAGACAGTTGACGTGAAGGTGGTTGAGTCGCCGCGCCTGGGGCGCGCCGTGTTAATGATCAGGCAGAAGTTCTCACAGGCGGCGGCAAAGAGGTTCATACTGCTTTACATGTCCCCTTCCGAGGTGGTGTTAAGGGCGCAGTCGTCTGAGAAGAGGAGTTCATGGACGGTATTTGTGGATACACGCGATTGGGAGCGCATCCGCGGGTGGTTGAAGAGGTGGCTGTCTGTCCGGTAGGCGATGCGGATCCCGGGACCTTCGCCATGTTAGACGTCCATCAGTACGGCAGAGAACATAAGACTGAAGAGGTTGGGCGCCAGGACGCCTCCCTGCTTCACTCCGTTGGTCACTGCGAATGCCTCTGAGACAACTCCGTTGTCCCTGACACGCGCCATCATGCCATTTTGGAGCTGACGCACCATCTGAGGGAGTCGCTCTGGACAGCGGAATTTCTGCATTACTTTCCACAGTCCTGCGCCATTCACCGTTTGGAAGGCTTTCATTAGATCCAGGAAAGTAGAGTACAGATGATTCCGCATCTCCTGACACTTCTCCTGCAGTTGACGGGCAATGAAGATCATGTCCGGGGTCCCACGATGACGGCGGAAGCCGCATTGACGTTCCGGCAGAAGACCTTGTTCCAAGTGGTTGTTCAGGTGGTTGAGTAGGATGCGAGCAAAGATCCTCCCGGTGATTTTCAGCAGGCAGATGCCTCGACGGCTGTCACAGAGCTGGCGGTTTCCTTTCCGCTTATATAGATGCACGATTGTGGCGTCCCTGAAATCTTGCGGGACTTCTCCTTGACGCCAAATCTCCTAGAAGAGCGCTGTCAGATGGTCTATGAGTTGGGAGCAACCGTGCTTGTAGATCTCAGCAGGGCTGACGTCCGATCCAAGCGCTTTCCCGCTGGAGAGCTCCTGCATGGTCCTGATGGTTTCGTGGAGGGAGGGCAGGAGGTCGAGGTCTACGTTGGTCTCCACTTGCGGCAGACGGGCGATGGCGGCGTCGGAGATTATGGAGGGACGATTGAGGACTCCTCGGAAGTGCTCGGCCCATTGCTGTAGAATTTGTATCCTCTAAGAGAGTAGGGTACTGCCTTCGGCGCTGAGGAGAGGTGCGATGCCGGTGGCGAAGGTGATATCCGGTCAAGAAAAAGATGTAGCCGGCACCCACCTCCTCCAGATGTGCACATTGTGGCGCGCCAGTTCACGAGCCACTAGCGCCGTCCTCCGCTCCGGTCGGTTGCTCCTTGGATTGTCAGGGATTGTCTTAGGAAGGTAAAGGATACAATTTTCAACTGAGGGACAGTACTCTGATTGCGCACTTCATTCCTCCTCGCCAGTGTGTCCAATAATGAAACCGTCAGTTATGTTCGCGTTTTCATCGGAAATATCGACCACGAATCGAACCTCCTCATAAACACACATCATTCTCTTTTTTTCCGACTATGCGTGCTAACAACACAGTCACCTTTTTACGGGCAGATGCAGTTTCCCATGAGCTCTTTCGGAGGAAAAAGTTCCTTGGCGAAACGAAATGGTGTATCCATTACACGGCTGAGACCGTCGGATTTGCGCAAGGAAAAACACCTAAATCAGACCCATGTTTCAACTAAAATTGGTCTGGGAAAAGTCACCAAAATAGGCTGTTCGAAGCTACCATCTGCTGAAGCATGCATCACAAGCGAACTTGAATGAGCTAGTACATAGTATTTAACTGCTTCCTAAAAGCAATTATCTGACAAATTCTTCAGAAAACAGTCGCGCGTCCTAATAAATGGACAACAATTACAACTTCAAGGAGGCTGCTCGTTGTCCGATTGGTCTCCCACGACGACTAACCACAACCACAGGCTACCGCAATATGTACTTATATTTCCAGTTGCACCTTCACATTAACCTGTTTTGGTGAATTGAGTTAGCGCTTGCAAAACACAGTGAGGGGAAGCGTACTAGCATAACTTTGGGAAGGAAAGAAAAGGCAGTAAACACCTTCGTAATCGAGCATCTGGTGAACCGTGGATTCCAAATCCCCTAGTCATCAACCAGCTGGGAGCTGCACGATGTTTATATGGATCCAATGTAGAAAACCGCCGTTCACGCCTGCCGCGATAAAATCCCATTAAAAATCGATGCCTTAAGCTGAAAAACGGTTCTGCGGAACTTTTCCACCCTTCCGAAAGATGTGTATCAACGCCAGACACTGAAAACACGCATGAGCCCTTACAGCACGTAATATCGACATATTTATTTATTTCGTATTCAAACCTCGACCTCAACTGAAAGTTAAGAAGGTTGAAAAGCCCGGTGTTAAAAACTAGCCGGGAGGTGGACGTTAAGAAAAGTCTTGGGGTCGTCGATCGCGTGTTAGCAAGCTGCTAGAATTCATTTTGACTGGACCTCTATGCAGTAGGAAGAGGCAAGGAAAATCAGAATACTCACTATGGTGCCTGTATGAGTAGAAAAACTTATAGATCTTGCAGATATTATGATTCCAACACCTGCATGCAGACTGTATCAGGCCAGTTACTTCAAACCCTCATTCGGTCCATTTTGGTACTTACTTTTTCTGAGCTTGATGCTTTCAGCTGTTATATACTGGGACGGCCATGACCTGGGATAGCAATGTCTTGCGGTTTGGCAATCAAGTGCAGGAATCCCAGTTTTTAGGGCAAACTTATTAACTTGTTAAGGAGATTTACTCGTACTTGCCGAAGAAACGACGCCCGGAAGCGCGTTACAGAATGTTCCAATGGTTCTGTACAGTTTAACGGAACGGGGCTTCAAACAACCGGAAGATGTAGCGTTTCCTGACAATTACTGTGTATGAAAGTGTCATCGAGCACATCCAAGCCCAACTTTCGTGACATACTGCCCGCAGATGACTGCTCGCTAAACACCATAACGGAACAGAACGTGTAGTGATGTTTAGATCCTTTTGCCTCCGATTACTCCAACTTGTGGTCGAACATAGAAGTGGAGAAGACAGTAGTCATGCCTCAGTCTGCTGCCAACACGGGGGACAATGAGCTACATATCCACGCCGCCCACAAACCCCATCATTAGTGGCGCAGACCTCGCGTCGGAAACCACAATCCCTCCCAAGCCCACCGCAAGTGAAAACACTCCCGACGCACCGGCAGCCACCACCAGCAATGCGGACTCGATCCCAACCCCTCCGTACTATGATCACACCTTCACATCACATGCCAGCCTCGTCAGTCACTTGCGAATCCACTGCACAGAGCCTGGTCAACCAATGCCAGGAGTACCCACATACACCCCTCGCACCTGCCCCTACTGCCCACGTTCATGCAGTCATCACATGCGTTTCCATGCTAGGCTGAAGAAAAACGATCGCAGACCAAACCACATCGTAACACACCCCCACCGACATATATACCCCCACGCATGATGCAGTCCCACATCACCCACCATCGGCACGGAATAGGCACCTGTCACGCAAGTGGAAAGTGTGTTCATGACTCCCTCTCCATTTGGCCTCTGTGGTACTGTAACGCATGTAGGATTCGGACGGCCCACCTCTCTCTCTCTCTCTGTGAAAACATGGTGTATTGTACGAGCGTTAGGCTGTGTGTGGCGCGCGCAGGTGGCCCGTTTTTAGATCTGTCAACCACTGCGCCAAGTCTCTGCATTAGTTGGTTGGCCGTCTCGGACGGTTGACTGATGTCTGGGAGAGGGAGGTGAGAGTAATGCGGACTCTGGGTACTGTGTCCCCACAGCACTCAGCTCATGTTCCTCGCTGTAAGCAATCGGACGTCCTATTAGCCGTAGCTTGGAAGTCTGCCAACCGACGAGATAGCTCGGTGCTCCTATCAGCACGGAGAGTTATACTGCATTGCCTCCGTCCTAATTTGGCTTTTATGACACCGCCACTCAGATGTGGTTCGAGCCGCTGCATTTTTGTTTCAGTGAAAATCTGGTCCCGCCTGAGCGGACCAGGCATATGTGGCACACATAGAAGGGCTGCTTATCTTTGTCAGTAACTTCGCCTGATACCACTCTCGGTCTTCATGACTCCGTCCTGACGTCGGCCCAGGTGAGTGGGGGAGGAGAGACTGCGGTAGATGCTGCGCAAGCCTACCATTACAATACAGTAATTAACGCGCGAGGCACCGTCCCTGCGCCCACCATGTTCCGTGGGGCATGCGGTTAACATCGTCTGTAACGACGGTTGGATTTACAGTGCCTCTAAGTTGACCTCAGTCACAGTCAGATATTTTTTTCACAAATAGAAGGGACACCCCATTCACATGAATTCGGGCTTTTGACTAGCTCACGCTCATCTCTCTTAAGGAAAATTAACATGGAACTTAACTGTTTTGCGGTAACTGAGTGGTGGCTAGAATAACTAACTTATCAACCCAACGGATATTCGCTTAGAGAGTAGTTATTTACGCCATAGGAAATATTTTCTCTGTGGAAACCCAAACGCGGACAAAGTTATGGCTGGTAGTGATAGCTTGAACGAAGCGGAAACTGCAGACTGCGTCGTCATAAATCTAAAAAGCCTATTTGTATGTCTTCTGTTCATCAGTGACAGTGATTTCCCTCCAACAGTCGTGCACAATATTTTAAATTAGGACTTGGCTCAACGATTGATGAGATACGGCAAACCTAGAACGATGGAAAGGATACCTCAGTTGTTCAAGAATAAACTAAAAAATGCTGCAGGTAATCTGTCCCCCTACCTGTTGACTTACTTAGTTTAACTTAACAGAACGCAATTACTGACCTCTTGGTTGCCGTTAAGTTTATCGGTAAAATTAAGCTTTTCGCCACTTTCTTCCCCATGCTGGTGTGTTTAGTATTTTTCTGGATTCTCGCCGTGGTTGTTCGTCCAGTTTAACTCAACGAGTTTTCCTTTTCAAAAACGCGCGGTATTGCGACGCTGGTGCTGCTACAACCTGCGTGGGTGATTACTCGACCGTGCGCTCAGCTGAGAAAACGTGATTTAATCCGTCAGACATGTAAGCGCGCTCCTGATGCTTCTAATTTTGGTATCGTCCAGCACGTCTAAAACATGGCGTCGCTGATGGCTGCCTAATCATTCTACGGACAGTCGACAACCATATCCAACGAGTAGGCGTCGTTCGATTTCAGTGCTACCTGTGTCGCACATGTGGGCGTCATCCGGCACCTGGTGCCAGCTTATTAATGGAAGTCAATGGAGGTAAGGTGAAATTTCACTTGTCTAAAAGAAAGCATTAAGTTTACATGGGTGATTCATCGAAAGCTCGCGGTGTTAGGTGAAAAGTTTCAATCCACTCAAATACCAGCCTGTGTACTAGGGTGCCAGCACTGCCAACAAGAGCATACAAATTTCTTGTTAAATATTTAGATTTTAACTTCGGCAACGATAAAGTGTAGGACCCCAAACTAGCGTCAGCTGGCCTGTGGACCGTGTCATACTTGGAATGGCGATGGAGGGGTTTTACGGGTGGGGCAACACAGAGGACGAAAAGCAAGAAAACACAGAAAATAGATAAAATTCTGTCGAAAATCTACCGTAAGCTCTCATTTGGCAAAGAAAGTGAGTGCGGTGATTAAACAGTAAACGATAAGCAGTTTTCAAAAAATAACGGACTTTGAATAAGGCGCCACTGGTAAGCTTGCATTTAGCCAGGAAGTGGGGGAAACTTCAAACAATGGGAACGGTGAATAATATGTGAAGCTTGGAGTCAAACCGAATTTTAGGATATATTTTTGGGGTTGTCGCCTAGTTGGGAGTCCTACACCCTATCGTTACCTTGACTTCATCCTATCAATGTTTTCACAAGCGTTTCCACTTTTGTACTTAAATTAATCCTGAGTAGGATGTCTGAGCGTGCTATGTTTTTACTGAGAGAAAAAATTGCTCTAGAGTCTCGAGAAAGGAAATACATTAATACCAATTACTTTCAGACTACTTACGGTAATCATGTTAACTCATGGTTTTAAATAGACTTCTTAAGTCAAGAAATAGATAATAAAGCTAAACCTTCCGAGTTGTTTACAGTAAAAAAGTATTGAAGAGCCGAGATCGAGTATTCAAAGAAGGTCAGTGGTAGAGCCATAAAAATAATTGGCTTCAAGTCAATGCACGTTAGATGTCTATTCATATGGAAAACACACTGGGCAGAACGGTTGTATCTCCTGTGTCGTCTGAACCCGTACAAATGTCTGAAACATAGCCCGCTGTCTGTGTTAGTATTCACCTAACTTTTTTTATTCATGTACACAACCTAGATCCTACTGCTACCCCCAAAAGTACACGGATGGAGAGTGAACAAATGTACGGGTAAAACTCTCGCAATAGATTATTACACAGCCTGTTCCTGCGACACAGACAGAACCAATTTGCACTCATTTCTCCCCAAAATCCTTGCATGGCACACTAGCGTATAGAGACAACTTCACTATGCGATTAATGGCGTGCATGTGCTTCGTATCGCGCTCGGAAAATGACCCAGGTCGACGCAACACCGCTATTGCCAGCGACGCCTGTGTCACTTAACACAGTTGCGCCAACAAAGGGTTGTTTACAACACCCACATACAGAGCGCCCTGGTCGGAAGGCGCGTATATGCGATTTAGCCTCCACAGGCGGACGTTTGGAGGGGTGAGAGATCGGTGGGCCAACGGTACTCCCATTGAACTTGGACACATGTGCAGAAGGCGCGTGAACACACACACACACACGTATGCGTGTGTGTGTGGAGTTCTGGGAGTTGGACGGCGCCATGCTTCACGCCAACAGCACTGAAGACCTTGAGAAAAGCAGGGGAGATAAAGTGTGAGAGAGAGAGAGCGAGAGAGATAAGCTTCACGTCGTGATACCATCGTGACACCTGCGCCTGCTGGCCGCGAATAGCACCCACTCCCCCCTCTCTTTAGTATCTGATGGCAGAGCAAAGTTCGCCACCAGTGTGGACGTGGATGAGGCCTGCAAACGTGTGCAAACAACCAGTCAGTGGCGTGTCGCCCCTCCGTAGGTGCCGTCTACTACTTGTTGAGGCCACAAATAGGCGTGAGCCGGGCACCTCCAAAGATAAACAAGACCGAATGGAAGAAGGGGGCTGGTATGCGAACTGGACCTCAGTAAGCTTTTAGCCAAGGGGTGCATTATGAAAAAGCGACATGACCATACACGTGTTGCGTATGTATGCCAGTATCTACGCCATGCTGGGGCAGGTGCTATTGCGACGCAGCGGCCACTTCGTGAGGATGGTCGACGAGTGACTGCCCAAGCGACTAATCTATGTTGAGATTACTATGAGTGCTCGAAGTCAAGGCGGGTAGAAGCATCGTTACAAGGAGATACCGAAGACCTCTCTTAAATACTGGTTAATCTATTAGGATTCCTACGAGCATCTCGTTCAAGATCGGCTGACCTGGCGCACTGCTGTAAGAATCTGAGCATTCATCTTTGAAGCCAATCGAATAGTCAATGTCTAGACCAAAACTGAGGCTTGCATAGATGCAGGTACACAAACCCTGCCAGGCTGAACAACTTGTAAAGATGTATACATGTTTCGTCGGATGTATCTTAACCCAATACAGAGTCAACAAGACCAGTTCCCTTCCAATTACACAAAAACCTCGCCACCAACACAACGAGTGGGGAGACCCTGTCATCCTGTCCACTATAATTAACACAATTTCTCCTATCAACGATGAGTACACAGTTCCAACCTGTCTCAATTCCGATGACACCTTTCACATCACACGTTGGCCTGGTCGGTCACTTGCGAATCAATCGCACGGAGACCGGCAAAACGGTGTAACGACCCTCCTGCACACACTCATCCCTGCCCACACAGCTCCAGGACACCCAGCCACCGCATCAAAGAAAATCTCCAGTTAAACAACAAAGCTCTAACCTCATCACAGCGTTCCACCCGCACCACCAGTCAGGCCGTTTATTGTGAGCTTCACAGCATGGATGACGCAGGACGGTGATAGCAGGCCTGCGCACTCTGTCCTCCCACCCCCGTCCGGGATCTGGGTCAAAGCTGCCAGATCTATCGGGGACGATCTCGGGCACCACGGGTAAAACATGCTACCTGGTCCACAAACAATGGGTCAGGTTTTCATACGAGCAGGCAAGAGACGGTTCGGATCCCGTCTGAACGGGAGTGCCATAACACTACAGTACAGGACAGTTCGACCGCAGTTACTGACGATGTTCACCATGTGCCCACAGCATGGCGGGTTCAGAGGCGGTGACTTGGGCATGAATTGGTATATTATCATGGTAAACTTGCACTCTATCAAACGTCCACTCTCCTACGCCTGATGCCAAGGCAGATCCCAGTATCCCTTGTCCTCGTCGGAAATACCAGTCTGCCTATATCATGCGCCACTGTGCGGCTGCTGGTTGGGCACGAGAGATAGTCCGTAAGTCACAGCGGAACGAGGGAGTTTCGTAAGAACGATCGGTGAGTGCCCCCTACCATCAGATCCATGAAGGCTGGAGGTGGGATTGGTCGTGACTCAAGCAACTCGCGACTCACGAAGTTGTTGTCTTTCGCAAGAATTTCAGTCAAGTCAAAATTAAAGGTGTGGCCGGATCTCGTTGAATGCGTTGCGACTTGAGAGCTGGCGTCATTCTTCTTCACGGCCGCCGCATGTTTGGCCACTCCCCTCAGGAGTAATCTCCAAAACTGCACCAGACCTGGTAAACGACTTTAGACGTTTCAACCTCACAAATTGGCGCCTGATAGTTGCTCCTCGTCTATGTGCATGGGCAAGGACGCGAACAACATGACCGAGTCATTATCAGGCCAAGACACTAAAAAGTTAATTTTATTTCGGCAATTAACGACTAACAAGTCATCATCGCAATAATCACGACCCCCCAATGAATTCAAGAAATGTCAGTCGTATAAGGCATTCGGTTGTGTGGCCATTGGGGCCTATAAATGCTGTGCCCTCTGTTACTCCGTCACTCTTATCTGCAACTGCTTCATATGGTGGGTTCGACTGAGAGTCTGAGACGTCAGACCAACAAATAACTTGCTTCACGGACCACCTCTTCTTCTTCTGAACTGCTTCCTGGAACTCTCCTCTTCGGTTCCATCGGAATCAATCGCGTCGGATTTATTGCATTAGCGAATGCGTTGAAGTAATGTAATTCCTTAGAGTCGGCCTTACTCTCACTTTTACACTCTCAGACACCAGTCAACTGTCCGAGCCTGCCAACCAACTGATTCTCAGACTGGGCGCAGTGGTTGACAGATCTAAAAACGGGCCACCTGGGCGCGACACACACAGTCTGACCCTCGTACAATACACCATGTTTTCACAGAGAGAGAGAGAGAGAGCGGAGGGCCGTCCGAATGAAGAGGGCGTCATGAACACACTTCGCACTTACGTGACAGGTGCCTATTTCGTGCCTATGGTGGGTGATGTGGGACTGCATCATGCGTGGGGGTATATATGTCGGTGGGGGTGTGTGGTGATGTGGTTTGGTCTGCGATTGTGTATCTGCAGCCTAGCATGGAAACACATGCGATGATTGAATGAACGTGGGCAGTAGGGGCAGGTGCGACGCATGTGTGTGGGTACTCCTTGCACTGGTTGACCAGGCTCTGTGTAGTGGATTCGCAAGTGACTGATGAGGCTGGCACGTGATGTGAAGTTGTGATCGCATTAAGGAGGGGTTTGGGACCGAGTCCGCATTTCTGGTGGTATGTGCGTTGATGGCGAGAGAAATGGCGGATTTTGTCTCTGATTATGAGTTGCAGTAAGGATCTGAAGCATCAGGCGAATAAACCCCTTATTCCAGCGATCATGTCCCCTTCTTCAAGAGCGTTCTCACTAGCGGTGAGTGCTAAGTTTGGAAGCCTTCGGCGCTTTCGTTGAAGTGGTCGTAGCATGAATGATAGAAATTATGGTTTAGGACGGCAGCGGAGGCTAGACATCAAGATTGTGATCATCGGTGGTGGTGGTGGTGGTGGTGGTGGCGGCGGCGGCGGCGGCGGCGGCGGCGATTTCGACGTCGTGCACGTCATGGAGGTTGGCGCAGAGTTAGCGATGGAGACAAGGGAATTCTTTTTGCTTAGTTTTGCATCTCCTGCAGCCGTCGCTTTACAAAGCGACGACACCTGAAGAAGGCCACTTTGCTTGTGTTGATCTGGCGGCCGAAGTAGGCTTTGTGTAGCCTATTTTTTTACGGCGAGCAGATTGCTGATTTATGTGTCGATGTCGTCAAAGCAGTCCTGGTGTTGACTTGCGCGACCGAAGACGTCCGAGAAAGTGGAGTGGATGACATTCCTCGGCTGACACCACCGGATCTCCACGGTGGCGTTATCGTCAGGAGCCTGCAGGCCTTCCAGTCGCTGGGTCAACTGATGGCTGGGCAGGTAAATTCAAGAGAACAGTACTTGACCTACCTGGTGGTCGCTTGCCTTGAGGTCTCCTGCAAGGTTGCAGTCGGGGTCCCATCTTGGTGAGCCGTCCAGCAGTCGGTGTGGCAGATCGCCTCGAACAACAGCACGTCCAAGCGATCTCGCCTCCGGACGAGAACGTAGTCCAACTGCTGTCAATGTCATGATCAGGGGTTCACCCACGTTGCCTTCCCCTGCTTCGGTAGGTGGAAGAAGGCGTTGGTCAGGAAAAGACGGTGTTGTGCGCAGGTTTGCGGAAAGAGGCTATTGTTGTTAGTTCAACTGCTGAGTCCATGGGGATCCAGCACCCCCTCTCAGGCAGCGTAGCTTGTCCTGACGCGGGCAATAAAGTCACCAAGGATGATCAGCTTGTCTCCCTTGGGCACAGTCGGCAGAAGGGTGTACACGTCCTCGTAGAACCGGTTATTGGAGAGGCTTAAGTGCTACCGACCATTATAAAGTTGGTTCCGTGAAGAGGCAGGCGCAGGATCAAGAAACGGTTGCTGACGAGATGCGGCAGATGGATGAATTGCACCACGATGTCGAATGGCAAAGGCCACGTCAGTGTCGCGTTGTTCTACCTCTAGAGGACGCTGCAGATAAATGTGTAGCCGGCACCCGCCTCCTCCAGTTGACCTTGTTCGGGGAAGCGTGTCTCGCGGAAGGCAGCGGAACCCACCTTGTGGCGCGCCAGTTCTCGAGCGACTGGTACCGTCCTCCATTTTTAGTCGGTTGCACCGCAGACTGCCTAAAAGAAAACGAACATTTCAGGCCGTCAGATTGGGTAGAATCACTCTAGCAATTTCTTGAAGAGAGGGGATAGGACAAGGGTTGTTGTCCGTTTGATCGTTTCATCCGTGAGCTGTACATCTGCGAAAAACAATCAGAGCGCAAATGAAGTGATCCCGGCATTTTTAAGGGCATATTTCCTAGCCTTTCTAACAAAGTGCTGTCCTTAAACAGGGCTACTCAAGCATCTGAGCTGTCGAAGTTCTCTATGAGTTACGGCGTTGTTCAGTGGAAGAACGACACGAGTTAGCCTGGGTTATCAACAGGATTCCACTTTTTCTTTCCGTAGGACACCTTTGAAGTGAATGGGAGATGAAAGAACGGAAAGGGAGACCGGATTACCGGGTGAAGAGACAACAACGGATACCCACATCCGGTTCGTCCCGCCAGTCGATGAAGTTTTCGGGAAGTGGTAGTCAGGCAGAGCCTAGCTTCGGAGTAGCACATTCGAGAGCGCTGTGTCAGTTAAAGACCATAGGGAGCAGCCGTCACCCGCAGGAGGGAAGATAATGTGACATACCGCACCTGCGCGATATACTGCCTAACTAGACACCCCAACAACCCAACCTACCTATTTACCTACCTACAGACGCATGTACTCTATGCTGCACAAGGACTGACTCCGGAAAACGCACGTAAGCGATACCTCTTCGCAGCACATCAAACTTCACTCCTGCAGCATACACTCAACCCACTTTGTCAGAGCCGCCTTGGCGGACAAAACGTCGCATGAAAGAACATGCACCTCTCACTTAAGTGGGAGCACATCATTTGGTATAGCCAGGTTGATGAAGCGGTGACTAGGTCTTGAACGGTACAGACATACGAACCGTTTAGCTTTGTCAGTCACTGCGCACTACTTCACCACCAGTTTTTTATAGGTCCGGGTAGTCGACTGATGCACGGGAGCGGGCAGGGCGTTGGGATGGCATGAAAAACTCCACCTCACAGTTGATCGGTGCCCTTCTTTCTATAACAAATCTGACATACTTGAATCTATCATGACGTTGCAAGACTCGTGGCTTGGAAGGTCGTCGACTGACGGGATAACCTGGTTTTCACAGACTGCGGCGGCTCCTTCTTAACGTTACCTTTGTGGTATTCTAACCTATGCGAGACCCCAGGTGCGCTCATAGTGTCTGCCCAAGGGCGACGAGTCTGTAACTTAAAGTTTTCCCAATCAGAAATCAGGAATACATGGTGAGTCAACCAAACTATACTCTGGTTAGGTGAATACAAACGGCTCAAAAGGAGGCGGCCGCGGCGATTGTTTCTACCAGTTTGAGAGACCGCAGTTGGGGCTACTAGTGCAAGGCGCGTCCGTGCGTCCGAGCTTTGTCTGCCTGCAACCAATAAACAAAAGGGCACAATGTATGTTGGCGCCAGGCTACCACCACACCCGGAATGAGTAACGTGCGGAGCAGACTTTTAATCGACATGGCGCGAAGGCGGCATGGGTAAGTGGCAGCTCTTGCCACTACAGGAGCAGAGCCGCGAAGAGTCCGAAGTGGCGACCAGGTCGTGTGTGTTGAGCGCGTAGATGATCACTGTAGCTCCTTCATCCAGTGCGCCCGCGCCATCTGCGATCGTGACTTTGTTTTGTCATCGGATCAGGATTGGTAAGAAAGGAGAAACTGCGGCAGGTACTGCGCCAGTGTGCTTAGTTGCAAACAGACTCACACGAGAGTCCCCGTTTCTGGACTCACCTCGTGGGGCAGCGATAAACGCCGAAATGTCGTACGAGTTGCTCCCTCCATTCCCGTTAACTCCTGCTCCTTGTCGCCCTCATTTTCATCCTCTTCAGCTTGTTATTTCCTCTTTATTTACTTTCCACTGTCACTTCATGCTCGGTTTTCTCATGTGCCATTTTATGTTTATATGCTCAATAAAAACAATTCTTCATGTGGACGTTTCGATGAAATTATCTAAATCTGTAAAAGTCACTTAATCGTATAAAAACATTGATGATTGGAGATTGTACATGAAGAATTGTTTTTATTGGGCATACGCTCAATAGAAACAATTCTTCATGTACAATCTCCAATCATCAATGTTTTTATACGATTAAGTGACTTTTACAGATTTAGATAATTTCACCGAAACGTCCACAGCGCCATTTTCTTGTTACGACAATAACTGTGAGCGGAGGAGTTCATGGTCAACTCCTTTTTGTTTGATCAAGTTTTAAAACGCGGCATGCATTAGTCTCGAAAAATGTGTCCTACAATGTGGTCGGCAGGTTTGCGGATCTAGGAAAATTTCTCTACACCTACGCATATAATTATGTCAACCGTACTTAGGGCGGTTGGGGAAGACAAGTCGCGAAAAGTTTTTTGGATAAGATGTGGTTATGTAGCCCCACCTGATGGACCCAATGCTGTTGGGGTTGGGGTTGGGGGTTAGGGTTAGGGGTTATAGTTAAGGATTAGGTTTAAGGGGTTAGAGTCAGGGGTTAGGGTTAGAGATTAGGGTTAGGAGTTAGGGCGACTATTTCTCAACCACTCAAAGTACAGCCACGCATTCCAAATAGCTTTTATTCTGCACACAACTACCTGACAATGTCGCCTGTGCATTCCCCGGCCCCACCTTTAAAAACCCCTATTACCACCGGTCACGTGGCTGGGGTTTGCTTACTTCGGGTGGGGCTACATAACCACATCTGACCTTTTTTCGCTATTCAATCCTAAAAACGACAGCTTAGGATCGGCTCGATGGAGTACAGGTAATGGAAGGAATTTTTAAGAACACGAATCTGCAGAAGCTTTGTAGCCTGATGGAGTAAATCACATGTTATAAAGCCTTATTGGAAAATAAAACGCCGACTAAAATGGCCACTTCTGGTTTACTTACTGCTGTCAGTCACCCCTCGTCCTGCAATCGGGTCACATCAGTGGGCGTCACCTAGACGTGGCTTTGTCTACGATGTTTATCTTTGTCCTGTAGGGTAAGGTGGTCCCATACTAACAGCACAGGTTATAGCCAAAAGTCCATACAAGCGCGTTTAGCCGACATTCTGCCTCTGCATGACACAGCTGCGAGGGGTTCGGCTCGTCAATGGGTCCCCCAGCATTCCCTGTCCGCTTTCTAGCAGATACTCCAATTTAGAAATTGCTGCTTTTTAGTTTCCCTGGAAGTTAACCGCGAACTTGGACTAGATCAGTATATTTAAGGGGTCCCACTGACGAGCCGAACCCCTCTTAACTGTTTCATGCAGCGGCAGAATATCGGCGAAATACGCGTGTATGGGTTATTACCTGTGCTGTTAATATGGAACCACCTTACCGTAAAGTATGATATTAGGTGCCTGTTGGTGATTAATGAATATTACGCAGTTATCCGCTGTGGTTGATGGACTTCGTCCCAAATATTCTTACATAAAAACTTCGGTCGGAGCCTATAGATCTAAATATACTGATCTACTCCATGTTCGCAGTTAATTTCTAAGGATGTTAAAAAGCAACAATTATCTTTGTCCATTTACCATCCCTCGTATTTGATACGCTTCCAGCATAAAACTTATTGTGACCATCTACTAAACTTCGAGCTGCCATTAGACTGCAGTAGTCAGCAAGCAAACCACTTTTTCAACCTACTTTGTCTGCTTTCGGAAGGATGGCAAGGGACCCGTCGCTGGAAACCATTTTGACCCACTGCGAACTTTGCCTGTGTTCTCTATAGCTTTGTCTATAAGCCGCTTGTGCAAAAGGTAATAACTTGTCCACGCCAGTAGTTGGCACTAACGAACCGGCACTAGGAGAGTCTTCCGGGCGCATAAAGCTTGGCCCTTATCCCAAGAGCATGATTTGCATACAGGCCTCATGCGAGAGAATGGCCACCACGCGCACGCGTACACCACACTCAGACCAGAGGCATGATGCCATCACCGAGCTGAATGGAATGTGCTGCCTGCCGCCATT
>CACRXP010000010.1:974340-987530 GCA_902702965.1 Spirometra erinaceieuropaei
GGGGGGTGGAGGGTGACTGCGGTCAATCTGCCTGTCTCTCGTCGGGGGCGGCATTTGAACGTTGGTGGTCATCGCCCGCATTCGCGTTGGTCTTAGTTGTCGTCCTGGCTTGCTAGTGTTGATTGCCTCCCTCTGACCGCGTTTCTCCCCGTCTGCCGGAGTAGTAGTTGAGGCAAAAGTATTGATGACTGCGCCTTCGTCGGGCCCGATTTGCGGTGTGGCTACGTGTAGCTCCGCCGTAGGTTCTCCCGTGTTTGGATTCACGTCCGACCTGACTTCGCGCTTGCTCTTTGGTTCGTTGAACTGCGTCCGGAGGGTTTGGTAGGCTGCCGGAAGGACGACACAACGGTTTATTGAGGTTGTCTTCGTGTGCCAGGCCTCGATAGTTTCCCTGACTACGCGGTCATTGCCTCGACCCAGAATTTTGGCGTTCTGGAAGGCAAGAGTGCGCCCAGAGTCCGCGCAGTGTTCCGCCACCAGAGACAATGGGTCCATTCTCCTCACTGCCCGCATGTGTTCGTTAAGGCGAGTTTGTAATCGTTTGCCTGTCTCTCCGACGTAGATGGCTTCGCAAGAGTTAAACTGGACCCGGTAGATGACATTTGCTATCTCACCTCGTGGCAGGGGGCCTTCGGTCTCATAACTAAGTGTCGAATGGTTGGGTCTGGTTGATGAGCTATACCGATCCCCAAGGGTCTTAGGAGGCGGGAAACTGTCTCAGAGACGCCGTCGATATATGACAATGCACGCCAGACTTTTGGCTATTCTGTCACCCGATTTTGGCCTGGTTTAGACTGCCTGCTGCGCTCGATGAAGTTACGTTTTGGGCGCGCTACGCTGGCGACATCCTCGTTATCGTCGATCGGGATAAAATTAACTACTACGGGGCGCAGCTAAACTCGATCATTCTCGACCTACATTTCACGATGGAAGAGGAAGTGGAGGACAGGCTTCTATTCTGGGATGCTCTTGTCTGCCGCCAATCGGTCGGCAAACTGATGACGCCATTCTGCACCAAGCCGACGAAAATGCTGCAAATTTTCAGTTACAACAGCAACCACCCACTGCAACATGAACGAAGATGTGTACGCACGCTATACCGACGGGTCGAAACTTATTGAAGCACGCCAGCCGCCAAACTGGACGAAATGCGGCTCCCCAAAGAACCCTTCAGAGCCAACAGCCATCCAAGAGCATTCGTTGAAAGGAGCCGAAGGCAGCAAAGAAAGTGGAATGAAGGGCAGAGTCCGCAAAAATCTTGGCCCAGCATTCTGTACATGAAATGGTTCCCCAAAGCCGTGGCTAGATCCCTCGCGACACTCAGAAGAGGAGTTGTCAACAGCCCTGACTCAACAATCCGCCGGCACATGACACGGCCAAAAAACTCGATGCCTAAGCAGAAGATTTCAGCCGTCGTTCAGCGACTTTATTGCGGCTGCGGGATATGCAACATCGTTTGGAAAATCGGCCCATGGCAGCAAACTCAAATGCACGAGCATAAGTTGGCTGTGCGAAGGTTGAATTCTACGTCGGAGGTAACAACCAATGACGCGCAAACTGGACACATCTTCAACTTTAATGCCTCTGAGATTGTGTGTCGAGGCGATGATCATACGACAAGGTAGGTGGAAGAAGCCTGGATGTCCACCGACTGCTCTGTAAACCACCACATCAAGTTCCTCCCCCCTACCTGGTTTTACGAACTTTCTTGACGGGGCACAATCGAGGCTGTCAGCCATCTCTGCGGCCGATCAAGGGGAGGGCGATTCAGGTCACGGAGACATGCGGGTCGAATGCAGCCACGCAGATGGCATTGGCGGGCCACGCGTCGAAAAAAATGCGCCATATAAGGAGATTTGTGGGCAGGGCCTCCCAGTGTCTGATGACGGGTGGACGAAATAATCACTCGAAAAGCCAGACCTTTAATAAACCTCACCCGTTGAACGCCTCCTCTTTTTTCGATGTCACCTGGGAATCGAATTTTCACTACTTTTGGTATATATGTATACATACACATATATGTGTGTTTGTATATTTATATCTGAAAGGTTATAGTGAAACCCCTGGTGACTATATTAATGATCATTAAATGTTACATATGTCCTGTCACCGTCGAAGTGGAAAGATTAGAAATTCTGTCCAAGCTAGTACATATCATAATCAACGACTATTCTTGTTGTTCAGCAAGAATTGGCATGGAGGGAGAGGAAAGCACGAAGTGATTTACAAGGCCGTCTGTTGGTGTTCATGCTAAAAAGTAGTCTTTTTTCCAAAGTCTTACAGTCAAACCCTTTTAAAGTGGTAATTGGTGCTGTTCGTCACCATCCCACTTCATAGTCGGTTCCATGGCCGGACTACTGGTTGTTTGTAAAATATCTTCTGAGGCCTGACGTATGCGTTCGCCTTTGACCACGTACGGATGACTGCGTAGGTTAGTAGTGCAGATTCAAAGAAATCCTCTGGCCTCAGGGAGCAGTCATAGGTACGGACAGTCCGGAACGTCCATGGCACATTACACCTTAAACGTCTGTAACGTAGGAATACTAATCAGAGCTCTTTCAACCTATCCTGGTACCACAAATCCTCAGGCTCATCTACCATTTTTGTTGCCCTGCGTTTCACCTGTTCTAGGAAATCAACATCTTTCTTCATCCATGGTTGTCGGGGCTGGCATCCCGCAATCCAAATGAAGTCCCATGACTTCGTCGAAGATTTATCCAAAGAGTTCGATAGGAAACGTTTTAAACGCACGTCTAATCCAGGGCAACATACTAACTGAATTTTGAAATATCTTCTTACAGTGCTCTGACCACATTAGATTCAGGGTCGTCCACATACCCAGAACACCGTGCGTTTCCACACTTCCTCATGTAATGCTGTTAATAAAATACTGGTGTTTCGTAAACATTTCTTCACCGACTTTCGGGCATACAACCGCGTATTTCGATATCTTCAAATTTAAAAGCCACCTATTTGACCGAGTACTCAGTGTGTCGATGTCTGATCGCAATTTTTTGCGGCGTCAGCATGATTGGCTTCAGCCCCCATTTTTATATCATCGGTAAACATGACGGCTACACACTCTAATCCCCTGGTGTAGTCACTCATATAAATCGGGAAGAGTAATGGACTTAAAACAGCACCAATCGGGACATAGTCTTCTACCGTTACTCATTCTGAGGTAAAAGTGTCCAAACAACTCTCTCTACTGTAGGGGAGAGAAAGATTTTTGTCCATTTGAACCCTCCGCCTTGAATTCGTGTTTCCAAAATTTTTAGTGAGAGAAGTCCGTGTGGTATACTGTCGAAGGCCTTCTTAGTGTCAATAAATATAACATCTATCGAATTTCCCTGTCTGACATCTTTATCCATCTCCACGCAGGTAAAGAATACTCATGAGGAAAAAGCGCCCACGGTGAAAGACATGCTGGGCGTTGTACAATATGTTATTTTCTTCCTAATACTGCATTAGCTGTATTTTTGTAACCTATCTCATTTTTCTGTATGAGACGCATGCCAAACTAGCCAGATGTTGATTTTGGCGTCTATTCACAATCCTCCTTTATGGATCTTCCACTGTTCCAGAAGTTCGTCTTCTTCGGAAAACTTCTGGGAAATAATGGTTCGCGCAGTTTACTGGCAAGTTCTCGACTTGCACTTGCGGGTAGTTGGTCCGAACCATGCGATTTTGTGGGTCCCAGCCAGAGTAATTTCGCCTTTACTAGTGCAGACTATAAGTACAATTCCACAGTTGGGGACAGATGCGTAAGTTTGGTTGGAAAACATGCAGAAGAGGAGAAAAGTAGCCAAGTTATCAAGCGAAGACCGACTGAAATCAATTAGGAAAAATAAATCAGAGATAAATGCTTTAACTTCGTCATCAATCTTAAATGTTCATTATCCGGGCATAAGGACGGGGGTCAGATCAAGGCTTCTTTTAGTCCTATGTACGTATCCATGTCGCCGTCCCTGTTCCATTTTGTTGATGAGCACACAGGGGATATCGTCGCAGCGACGGTCGAACTATCAGATTTAGCCATCTTAGATTTCGAAATGTCGCTGCGAATTCTTCAAAATGTTCAGTTCAAATTGCCTTCGAAGCCGGGTATCTTCATTCTAGGAAATATCTCTTTGCTTTTTATATTCCTTTAAGTGCTATTTCGTGCCAGTTAACCTATGATATTTCCAAATCAATTTTGTTTAAAAAAACGGGCCTTCTAATCCGATTCCATCCACTTAGGGCAGTTAACGGCTGTCCTTGTTGTTGGACTAAGCTGTAAAACCTCCTCCTCTGCTTAGTCTAACTTTTTTGGAGTGTTGGTGCCACCTAGGTACAATTTCAGATTCCGAAATTTCTGCGGTTTCTATGAAAGCCATGATGTCCGGATCTATTTCATGAAACAAGTTTCTAGGCTCTTCCAGTTTGTTGAACAGGCTTTGTAAATTAGTGAAGATAACCTTCAGGGGTTGTCTCATTTAGAAGGTCGAGCCTTCATTGTGATGGGTTTTGAAAAGGGATTAATCTTTTAACTGAATTAGTCGATCGTTTTTGACTTTCAGCTATTTCCCCCCTTCGTCCGTCCATTCCCTCAACTCCCTCTTTTTTATTCCTCTCCTCGGTTTGTAGTCCGGCCAAAAAAGCACTTCTTTGTGCGAATGTTTTGATTATCGTTTTTATTTCGTGCACCAGCGCTGATTCTAAGAGGGCTTGCGGGTGATCATAGGTTAAAACTTGACTTTCCTTTGTCAAGGCGGAAAGTTTTTTGTAAGATACTAGGCTCCCCAGTCTACAGGACGGTGGTGTCGTAATCATGAGGCTGGTCTAGCTCATGCGTCACTCGTTCCTGTGGAATGTACGATGTAGACTCCAGAAGCATTTTCAATGATATTCAAATGCAATTATAAAAAAATTCCTCGTTTTCAGTTTTTACTGGCTCATTTATTGTCACAGAGCTCTTTAGTGGCAGTATATTTATAGTAATACACAATACCTTTGATGACCCTATAAAAAACGGTACATGCAATATAAATGCTACATGCACAACTTACTAAACTTTTGCCAGTAAGCAGGAGATCTGACGGGATTATTTGAAGAGGCATCTATCGGAAGAAAACCTGGTCTGGACAATACATGAACTTCGCCAGTTTCGTACCCCTCCAACAAAAGCGAAATCTAATCAGATGTTTAACACAAATAGCTATAAAATTTTGTTCCACAGATAGCATCGAGGAGGAGTTCAGAAAAATCCAGGACTTTCTTCGAGAAAACGGGTATCCTGACAGGTTTATTGCAAAGAACATTGCCGAACGACCGATCAAACACGCCACACCGACCGCCAAAAAGAAAACTTTGTTCCTCAAAGTCCCTTACCAAGGGGTCGTGGCGAGTTAAATCCTCAGGAGACGCCCTGATCAAGCTGTCTCGCCAACCTTCCCAGCAGCAGGGGTTCAAATATCATTCTCTACTAAGCCTATTTTACGCGGAGAAGGTAAGCATAAGCTGCCACGGTAGACCACCTCAATGTGCATATATTCCTTTACTGGCTCTTGTAAAGCAGGTTATATTGGCCGCACGAGTCGGCACTTATCCATAAAAACACGGGAACACCTCCCGGCATGGCAGCACCATTCTCGCGCATGTCGTCGATTCCGGACATCGTATGGACCCCGACGAAGCTCTTCGTGTGATTTATAAGGTCCCATCGAGCTAACCTAAACCACTTGGCCAGCACGTGTTAGCAACAACAAAAGCGGCCGCCATTAGATTACGAAAACCAATCTTCTGTGCACAGACAACCACGTTCGGGCTCCGTGCCCACAGTGGTCAAAGGTCGACTGACGGTGTAGCTATTCCCGCGCACTTCCGCTCTCACCCCGGTCCTGACATTGACTGCTATAACCCCCCCCCTCCCCCACATTCCCACACCCTACCTGTGATTTAAGCAGAACTTTTATCGATTTCCCTTATAGCTGACATGTTCTACTTCTACCCCGTTCCTATATAACTGTACTGGCCCTACGAGAATTTATCGAAAGCTACGTATGCTTGCCACCTCGTCTTCTGAGTAATATATTCTTTTGCAGAAAACTTTTTTGCGGTGTGGGACCGTGAAGGGTGCGGCAGGCTGTCTGTTCCAAGTACATATGGAATTTTAAGTGCAACTTTATACAGTCAGTACAAAGCGCAGTGAATTGCGCATTTGGCAAGGAAAAGTTTCATGAAACGTCAGGGATGTGTTACTCCGGGATGTTTTTCAGGGGTGGTGTCATATCAACGTTAAGATGACTCTTTGTCTGAGCTGGAAGATGTGGACCCGAAATCCTCGTGGGAAGTGCTGACTTCGGTCTGGGAACCTTCAGATTTACTGTCTACTGCAGTGAGATTTAGACAGCTCCAGCATGCTCACTTCCATTAACGCATTCTTGATCGCGCGCCTTATCCTAGCGGGACTTGCTGTGAAATGGAATGGAATCGACACCTTGAAGAATTGACGACAGGTTTTTCTTTTACTTTTTGGCAGTTTTATTGACGTTTCTCCAGTTTTTCTTGTTTAGACAATCAGCGGTTTTCTTGGTTTATTTGCCTTGGCGGGTAACGGCACTTAACTCATTTCTGTCATATTAGCGCCAACTGTTTAGTCAGACCTTGAAACTAGCCTGCCGGGGTTTGCTGTGGTTAAAGGGATAGTTTTCTTTTCTTGACTGGATTTCAGTTCTTAGCTCCAGCGTTTTCCTTATGAAGAAGTCTCCGGCTGGCCTGTTGAAGAGTTGGCTGATTTTTAGGAACTTTAACGTTGCTGTGCTTCAAAAAAAGCGCAATAACATCAGCCAGTAGGCCTAGGTTGTCCTCCGTTATCAAAATTCGTTTGTTGAATCCTTTACAACCGACTAAATGGCACAGGATTTGTCTCAGTAACGGTGGAGTTCTAGGTGCCCATTGTCAGTATGTTGTTTCTAATTTTCTGCTGCATATACTGGATTCAATTGTGTCCGGTCGTTCTAAAGCCCACTAATTCCATTGGTATTTTTTTCTTCACAAAAAACTGTTAATAATTTTTAAAATTGCGTGTTGCTGTAGTTCAGTGCTTGGAATATCATTCTGATTGTTTTTAGATCGATCAATGGGATCTTATGGGAAAACACAGCGTACCTGCTAGCACATTTCCCGTCCCAAGGGTTGAGGCATATCGAGATTTTTAGTGGCTTGGTCTAGACCGAGGGGCCATTTGTCCTTAATTTTCAACCGAACTGTCCCAGCGATCGTGTCTCCTTTTTCAAGACTACTTCCTGGGACTCGTCTCTTCGCTCCTATCGGCAGTCCGTTTTATGTTCTAACTACCTCCTACGTGAAGGCCTTTGTTGAGATTTCTATAGGAACCTATTTTTTCTGCAGCACGAATGCTAATCATGCATGTTGTCCGTCCCAGGCAGTCTGAATAAATCCACGAAATTTAGTGCGTGATCATGACATCGAACATTAATAAACACTTTTCGGCAGTCAAGAGGACGTAAGTTAGTTCAAAAAGTCAGCCAT
The DNA here is from genome assembly GCA_902702965.1 of Spirometra erinaceieuropaei. NCBI lineage: Eukaryota > Metazoa > Platyhelminthes > Cestoda > Diphyllobothriidea > Diphyllobothriidae > Spirometra > Spirometra erinaceieuropaei. Next base: position 981,874 of record CACRXP010000010.1, read on the forward strand.
CTGGTGACAGTATGCCAATTTTTAGAATCGGGTCCCTCTTCCCACGTAAGCCCACTGCTTCTCAGTCTGATACTCACCAAGCCGGCCATAGTAAAAGTGACCGTAAGGATTCAGCTTATCCTATTCCTGCGGAATCTGACTCCCTCCTTCCCCTTACTCCTACATCTCCCTCTCAGTCAGGCCGCTTGACGCACTCGCCCGCCCTTACATTAGCAGCAGCAGCAGCAGCAGCAGCAGCAGCAGCAGCAGCAGCAGCAGCAGCAGCAGCAGCAGCAGCAGCAGCAGCAGCAGCAGCAGCAGCAGCAGCAGCAGCAGCAGCAGCAGCAGCAGCAGCAGCAGCAGCAGCAGCAGCAGCAGCAGCAACAACAGCAACAGCAGCAGCAGCCCCAGCTATTGTTCCTAATCCTCCAGATGGCCCCTCTAGGACGCAGGAAAATCCTTTCATATCAGCTAGACGGATAACTGCCCTAGTTCAATAGGGTCCTGCAAGCTCTACAGTTAAGTCACCTGTGGTATGGCGTCAGAACGGTGAAACTCCAAAATTAGATCAAACGCCGACCCTAAAGAAGGGTAGTACAATTCCATTTAGGGGTACATCGCCTTCTCTTAGATCTACTAAGCCTTTACAGCCCAGCACGTCTACAAACCCCGGCAGCTCCAATTATACACCAAAATAATTCTCTGTTCTGCGTACCGGTCATTTACCAAAGCCCTGCTATATATCCAGTAAATAATTCCTACGTGAATTGCCCTAATTGACTTATCCCCCAACTTAGTTCAGGCTTCCCACCACCTAAGGCCAACTACTCTCAGGTAAGTCAACCTGACTCCTTTGACTTCAAACCTAGACCTGGTTTCCCACCCTATTGTTTTTATAGCTGCCTACCCTCCTCCACCAGCCCCTACCTTCCTCCTAGGCTCTCTTCTCCTCTTCCTCCTCCACAATTAACTACCAACAAGCCTATCTCTGCTCAAACATCACTAGCATTCCAATGCCCGAAAACTATATCCCTATATACTTTAGGTCTCCTTCCCAGCCTTATCTCGTTGTCTCCCCCTACGTCAATAATCCTAGACTAACTGGCATTTATTCTCCCAGCATCATTAATTCACAGCTTGCATATTTTCATCCAAATTTTCTTTCTAAATATTGTCGACAATAGCCTTGATGTTCCAAACACATTAGATATTATATTATTTAATGCCAAGTCTGTTATACACAAGAGGGTTCAAGTCAGAGCAATCGCTCTCGAAATGACGCCTGATATATTATGTATAACAGAATCTTGGACCAATTCTCTAACTCCTAACTCTGCACTTCTGACAAATGATTTCGATTTTTAGCGTCAAGACCAGACGACAAGGTGTGGGGACGGTTGTCTTCTTTATATTAGACCTTATCTAAAGCATTCTTTCTTTTACCTGGATGTCTCCTCATTCATGGGAAACTTCTGCTTTGCATCTGTTATTCTCTCGTCGCAAGGACAGGCAATTATTGACCGTATGTGCAATTCCATAAACTCTTCAGCCAGTGACGAATCACCAAATTGTGAAATCTCTAAATTAATTTCGGAAGCTGCTTTCGATGTTAAAATAATCACTGGGGATTTTAACCATCCTGAACTAGACTGGGTTTCCAAAATCTGTCCACCTAGATTCCAGCCCTACCAAGATATTGTCAAACCTTCTAGCTGGTCCCGACTGGTGCGCTTCCCAACAAGAGATAATCACATTTTAGATCTTATCTCTTCCTGTCCACCTAGATTCCAGCCCTACCAAGATATTGTCAAACCTTCTAGCTGGTCCCGGCTGGTGCGCTTCCCAACAAGAGATAATCACATTTTAGATCTTATCTCTTCCTTATCTCGCCCTTTCTTTTGTTGTTATAAAAAAGACCTCTTTGATAGTGACCACGTATTAATTCATCGTTGTTTACCGCTTGCCTTTTCAGAAAACACCAGCACCATTCGGACCTACCTAAACTACGACTGCGTAGATAACGACTTAATAAATAAATATGTTGGAGTATTGGATCGGCGTGGCTTTCTCTCCTGTAGAGATTTAACCATTCTTCGCGATGGCATGTCTAGTGTTCCCAAGGACATCCTAGAGTTTGTGTCACGTATATATCTCAAGTGTATTTCGTCAGATTCCCTTGTTCTTTATTTTCTTCGCAGCAAACTAAAAAGGTGAGACATAAACTAAGTGGCCTATCCACTGCTTCTCTATCCGTTCATCGTAGAATTACAGAGATTTTCGAAATGGCCTCAGGGATGTGCCAAACGCGCGAGTGACAAAGAGGATCATTTGCTCTGAGGGATCCGAATCCTGGCAAATCCGTCGCTAACATCTTCCGTCAGCGGTCCGCATCTAAGCGCGGTCACGAACTTCCACCCTTGCTAAATGATAAAAAAGTCTTCCTCATCGATGACACTGACAAGGCGGAGTAGTTTAGTGCTCCCTTTGCAAAAAACTTTAATACCGAGTCCGAACCGGTCCCTTTCTTTCTTTCACTTTCAGATAGGACACGTAGTACAATCGATGTCTCCTCAGATCTCACTAAGTAGCGCATAAGTCGTTTGAAAAACTCACACTGCTCAAGAACGGACGGAATTCCATATTCGATTATTAAACAGGCATCCGACCTTCCCATACTGCTTAGTTATTTATTCTCGGTTCATATTTCAAGAGAATTTCTTCCTAAAACATTGAAGACGTTAATTACCATTCGGTCTTTACGTCTGGATCTCGATCCGGTGTTCATAAATATCGGGGCCTGCACAAACACCGTCTCCAGCAAAACTTCTTGAAAGGATAATTTTCAGTAAAACTCTTGACTTCTGTCTAGATAATCGGTTTATGAGCCCTAATCAGCATGGAGTTTTACCCGAACGATCCTGCGGAAATGTCAGTTGGCATTTCTTAATCTAATCACTTTATTTCTTAAGGAATAGCAGTCAGTGGTAGTTATCTACTTTGATCCTAGCAAAACCTTCGACGAGGTGCCCCATAGGCGTCTTTTGGTAAAATTGGAAGCTCTCGGCATCCGACCGCCTCTACTCGACGTTATCAGGTCCTATCTGTCCAACCGATATCAGATAGTCATGGTCGGTTATAGCTACTCGGTACCTAACTGAATCACGATTGGCGTATTTCAAGGCACGGTTCTGCGTCCGCTAATCTTCCTTCTTTAAATTAATGATATTTCGGCTGAAGTCAGAAACTCGCGAACATTTATTTATGTCGATGGACTCAAGTGTGTTTACTCATATTCTAAGGACACCGCAAATGTTTGTGTTGAAAAAATTAATGCCGATTTACCACGCTTATAACATGTAAGTTAGACCTGGCCTGGAATACTGTTCGCTTTTATTTAGCCTCATGTGTGCTATTGAGCGGGAGAAAATAGAATCCGTCCAAAACTTTTTTATCAAGAGAGTTTTAACGCCGGAACACCAACATTTGTTTTACCAAGAACGTTGCCGGCTTACAGGCCTTGATTCTTTATGGTTCCGTAGATTACAAAAGGGACTGTTTTTGCTATTTAAGCTCTTATATAATTACACATTTAACCCACTCACCTCTTTCAGGCATCATGTCTACGCCCGACGTAACAGTCACCGAGAGGTCTTTTTATTTCTTCCTCTGGCACGTACTGTTAAATATCGTCGGTTCTATTCTGTAAATGCAATTGATTTTGGAATAAACTACCCAGGAGTGTGAAAACTCGGCAAAATTATCTTTTATTTAAGCGAACTTATACTCGGTTTTTGCATTCAGAAAAGGTCCCACAAATTTTAGGTGCAGAAACCTCTGATCGACTCTACCGTAGCGATGGAGTTTGTGATCTCTGACCACTATGGCCGGGCCCACCAGGGAAAATTTCTTTGGCCAACAGTGAGAGATGTTCTTTGGCGCTTCTGTTTGAACTAGCCCCAACTTCATGAAAGAAATTGGCGACTGATATTGTCCGATACCGTGCAGCCCCTCCCTTCTTGACGGTCAAAAGTTTGTCGCCAGCAGTTGTTTTCTCCTGAACCCTCCAAACCATAAAAATCACCATCAACTTTATTTTTATTCCTTTCCCACAGGAGTATTTTTCACTGCTGGCCGGATTTGTGTTTAGCGCTTCCCTGACAATGCCTGTAAGCCGGCATTAAATAAAATTGCTATTATTAAGCAGATGGAGTTCAACATGGCAGATGGAGTTCTCATCGCCGAAGTGTAGTTTCATGTCTTTTGGTCCTACCAAAATTACTGACCCCATAATTTTTCAGAATAACCCGCCCTCAGAATGCTTTACCACAAAGCACCTAGGTTTACGTTATACATATAAACTTGCTTTATCGTCCCATGTATGTAGAATCACTATCAAAGCCCCACAGATATATGAGTTCATATGTCATTTTTTTCCGTCCGGAAATGAAAGTGAGACTATATCAAATATTTGTTCTTCCTGTCCTCAAATCCTGCTGTCCTTTCTTTGGCTTAATGAGCGCCTCTGACCGTAATAAGAGCGAAAATGTTCGGGAGGTTTTCTCCCGGAAACTGTTCTCTCAAGCTTCGTCCGGTATTTCTTATACCCAGAGATGTAAGCTGGCGAACATCAAGTTATTGTGGGTCAGAAGATTCAGAGCTAGCCTTTTCTACTTTTTTCGCATTAAGTCTAGCTCTATTCTTCCGCTCATCGTCACTCTCACTCCGAGAGTTCGGTCTTATGCCACGCACAACTCCTCCATGGTGACTCCGCTGCTCTTTGCACTGCATCCAATCGCTCCCTCCTTTTTGCTTCCAAATATGCCTTCCTTTGAACTAATCTTCCGCCAGAAAATAGGTCATTGCCTAAGTTACCGGTATTCAGATCGGAATTACGCAAACGCCTTACACCGGAAGGTATAAAGGCACTTTTTACGGTCTCATTCCCGATCAGTCAACTTCTTGACTTTGAGAAGGGTCGTCCTTGGATTTAATGGCAGATTAAGTAGAAACCCACACTTATGTTCTTACAACGGCATGTTTTGGAGTGGTTACTAAATCCACTGCTATCTCTTCTTCCCCCGTGATAAAGACCTTCGCGGCTCTTGATGTCATCTCCCTCATTTCTACCTCAAGCGGTCTGTCGACGCTCACAGCGGAACCCTCTGTATTCATCTTCTTATAGTAGTTTGGTCGTACCTTCCTTGCTTACTTCTCGGCTGGGCTCGAAGACGACTGTGGCCGACCGCGTCTGGGTTCCTCTCGTCTCAATTCAATTCAATTCAATTCAATTATTTTTATTAAAGACCCGTCGGGGTCCCATCAAAGCAAGTAAAAATAAATTTACATGCGAATTTTAGACGAGGTAGGCAAAATCTGTACAAAGTGCAATACATAGTTTTTGAGATTAGAAGTCTGTTAAGCAAAATGAAAATGAAAAAACGAGGGGTGAAAAAAAAACTCCAAAGCAAAATTTAAAAATGATTGTAGTAATTTAACAGGAGAAAAAAAAACCCTCAGAAAAATAGCATCAGAAAAATGCAGGGAGGACTGGCCTGCATGTGGCGGTACAGAATGGAATATAGTCCGACATCAACATGGCCGAAATAAATGTCAGCTGTATATGGCATTGTGTAACGGATTTCATAAAATGGTACGTAGGCGGGTCGGTCAGGACTGGC
>CACRXP010000010.1:996683-1011406 GCA_902702965.1 Spirometra erinaceieuropaei
AGTGACATGTGTGAATCAATGTCTGCATACAATTACTGCTGTAATTTCTACACATTCTGCTAATTTTTCGATTTTTTATGTACAAATAGGGAGTTCAAAGGCGTAAGCCTATTTCCCTCAAATACACTGACTGACTGACTGACTGACATGAAAATACTCTTCGGCGATGAGAACTCCATCTGCCATGTGTAATTACATTTCCATAAGCGTCGTAAATCGGCATTACTTTCCCAACGCAACCATTTGCGGTCTTCCTCGAGTATCAGTAAACATACTTGCGGTCATTGAACAAGCAAAAATTTACGAATTTCTGGCTTCTGCTGAAATATTATTGGTATGAGTAAGAAAGAGTAGCGGACCCAGTGCCGTGCTCAGCGATGTTTAGTGTGTAGTTTTAATTTAAACCACTCGGCTGTTCCTCGAAGGACCACCGCTTCAGGGAACCCATTTAATGCTTCAGAGACCATCTGCCAGAATTTTTTCCATCGGTCTTCCCTGTGGGCAGACGTCCTTTACAATTTTGGGGATGACACACATACGGTCCCTCCCAGCCAATCATAATCTAAGGTGGATAGTCAAGATTCTTCAGCATCTTCGTAATCTCTGACTGCACTCTTTCCAGTGGATTAAAATCCTTCTTAAGTTAAGAGCGCCAGTTCAGGACGGCATACTCCTGGTGAGACCGAGCGAATGCCCTGTACGTTTTTCTGATAATTCCCTGTCCATCTGCACTAATCCTCGTCTCCGCGCAAATAAAACCTGCGTCACGCGTTTAGCTGCCTTTAGACACAATGGCGACTGTTTGTGCGAGGAAGCAATTAGGATGCCGGTGTCCTCCTGTTCCTCGGTGTGTGAAATTGACTGCGCAACAGACTTATCGGAAGGATTCATCCTCCTCACTAGTCTATCTGGTACGGAATCATGGGACCACACATTTACCAACGTCAAGATTTAAGACCCAGGGAGCAGACCACCTGCTGATTCGGTTGAATCTCTCTCGGAGTGTGCGCTTGTCAGAGTCGGACCTGATGGTTTTCTACAACTTAACATCTTAACTTAACAACTTTTCTAGTGTAACATGGGAATATTTGGGGAACTGAGACAATCCAAAGATCCCTCGGTGTTAAAGGAACTCAATGGATTCCTCAAGTTTAACACCAGACTTGCGGAGGCACGTGTGACGAGCAAATTCTTATCAGGATGTATTGAACGGGGTGAATATCCCAAATACTACTGGAAAACCTTACGACGAAGTCATATTGCCACAACTTCAACTGCACTAAAACGACATGCAGAAAGCCACCTACAGACAGTTAATGCCGGAATTAAAGAACTCCATCGGAACTTGTGTCAGAGAGTAGTGGCCCTTGACCGCCTTGAAAACCACGAGAGACTGGCATTTAAAGACTATGCAGAGGCAGTCAGAATTAAAAGAATGGAGGCCAGGTGGACTAAGCTCCTACGAAGCGTCCAGTCAGTAAAAGCTCAGACCGTCCTTCCGAACAATCCGGAACGGTACGTACATAACTATTCCTCAGTACGTCTTGATAAAGCTCTCGTAGAGGTACTAGCTCTTGGTCCTAAGTTTTGTATTGCACGGCGGATGCCGAAACAATTAGAGCTAGAAATCCAATTCGAGAGTCTCTTTAGTCAGACTACAGATCTAAAACCTAGCAATACTAAAGAAGCTGATTGTCTTAAGTCGACCAACAGTATCTAAGGAAGTCTCCGATAAGCAAGGGTCCCTTGACAAGGGCTCACATCGATAGCCTTAGGGAACTCTGCAAAAATAAAGACATTGTGCTAACCAGACCAGAAAAGGGTTCAGGAGTAGTACTGATGGATAGAACGGATTATGTGGCGAAACTAGAGGAAATACTGTCGGATCGTTCCAAGTTTTCGAAATCAAAGAAAGATAAGGATCACACAGAGGCTGTCGAGGGTCACTTGACGAGTATTCTGAAAGACCTCTGCAAAGAAGGCCATTTGTCTAGTAAAGAGTATGAACGACTGAGGCCGGTGGGCTTGACAATACCAAGAATGTACGGCCTTCCTAAAATCCACAAACAAGGGCTGCCCCTACGTCCAATCTTGGATATGAGGAATTCGCCCTATCACACCGTTGCAAAATGGATAGTGGATAGACTGAAGCCACTGCAAGGTCATCTGTATCCTCGAAGTCTGAAAGACTCCTTTGAGTTCGTTGAAGCTATCAAAAATATGAACGTTGGCGGACGGAGGATATTATCACTGGATGTATCATCGCTGTTTACCAACGTACCTGTGTCAGAAACGATAAATTATCTTTGTGCTGTTATTCGTGACACGAACTACCCCATAGACATGCCAGTAAAAACGCTGAAAGAACTACTGACGCGCTGCACACAAAATGTCCAGTTTCTGTGCAATGGTTAACTATACAGACAGATACATGGCGTGGCAACGGGAGCACCTCTTGGACCGTTCCTTGCAAATGTTTTTATGGGCAAAGTTGAGAAGACAAGATTACAAGATGCCATTAATGACCTCGTCTTCTACGGTCGGTACGTGGACGATATCTTCTGTCTGGCGGATGGTACCACCGATATCGAGGACCTTGTCCAAAAGTTCAACAGTGCGCACCCCTCGCTAAAGTTGACTGCTGAGTCTGAGGCAGATAACGAAATTGCATTTCTCGATGTCCTTCTACACAGGCAGGAGGATGGGTCTATCCAGCGCAGGGTGTTCCGAAAGAAAACCTGAACGAAACAGTACATTAATTTTCACAGTTTTGTTCCCCTCAACATCAAACGAAATCTAGTCCAGGGATTGGCAGCTAGAGTGAGGCGCATCTGCTCACCTGAAGCTATTGAAGCAGAGCTCCAACATCTGCAGAACACACTTCGCGAGAACGGATATCCAGATAGATTTATCCTCCGAAATATTGGGGAACGCATTGCAAAGCCCACTGTTACGACTGCAGAAAAGAAAGATGTATTCATAAGACTGCCTTTTGCAGGGGACGCAGCGAGCGAAATAGTCAGACGGCGCTTAACAACAGCTGTCACGAGAGCATTCCCCACGGCGAATTTATGCGTATGTTTCACAAACTCTCCCCTCCTACGTTTGGGAGGTAAAGACAGACTACCGTCGGAGGCCACATCAATGTGCATCTACTCATTCACTTGCTCCTGTGGAGCAGGATACATCGGCCGTACAACGAGACGCCTGGTAAAGAGGGTGCGTGAATATATGCCCGCCTGGCTAGGCAGAGGTGAGACCCGACCGGTTGCGAGTTCTATTCTCGCACATTTAATCGATACGGATCACCGAGTCGATGCCAAGGAAGCATTTCAGGTTGTCTATCGGACACCAACAAGCTTCTCTAAAGGCCTACGCCAACGGATACTAGCAACGGCCGAGGCAGTGGCAATACGACTAACGAATCCGGTGCTATGCTGTCAGAAAACCCTGACACAAGCGCTCTCTCTGCCGTGGCCAACGCCAACCTCACGTGATGACGACATGCCGCCTCAAATCCCTGATTACAGTGATGGGTACTTCGTGTACTCAATCCAAGAGCATCACTCAAAAACTCGCTTACCCCCCTCCCCCAGCCCTAAGGACCAAAACCCGCCGACCTCGTCATGCGGGCGGCGTGGGAAAGATGAGTGTTAATGACATAATTGACCTTGAGACACCTAGAAACACTGTTAATTTTGTACACTTTCACTCCTTCATGTAATTGTATTGGCCTGACGAAGAATTACTGAAAACACGTGTTAGCCAACTTGACTTTTCAAACATGAAGGCGTTGAAATCCAGGTTGTCGACGCAATCGCTGGTGCAGAAAACGAAGAGCAACGACCCCAAGACTGATTCCCGGGGCAAGTCACTTAGAAAGGAGGGTTGACTTCGAGGCATCAGCGCACACAGTCTACAACCCCTCTGTAAGAACGTCTGCGATCTATGCCGGCAGCCTCCCTCTTATTTAAGTTGAAGGTGGACTATAGACTAGACCTATTTGTAGGACGTTGCCGAAGGCCTTCTTGGAATCCGCGTGAATGACGTCAACCTCACCATCCTCGTTCATTGCGGAAGTCCAATTCTTGGCTGATAACGATATACCGGAATGATAAAAGCGGTACTGTTTAAATATCGTACTGGAAGCCTGACAGTAAGCGACCATCCTTCAGAAAATTCACAGTCGCCTTCTCAAGTATGGTTTCCATCAATTTCTAGCAAATGCGTGTTAGGCTGACGGGACGACAAATATTGACGTTAGTCCAAGCCCCACTCTTGCTGTCCTTCATTCCAATTTAAGTCTCCTCAATTCGAATGGCGAATGGGAATGTAGATTTATTTCCATTGCTGATGCCATCAAGAGCATAGATTCGGGAGCTGGACCGGCGTTTAAGGCAGCACATTTGATCTTCTAAGCCTTAAACTCCGTTTCTCTAGCGATCATTACATCAGTGGGTCGGGTAAAGTGCTTGGGTTTCATGCCGTTTTCAACAACTTCTACACGACTGACACCATTAAGTGCTGAGGCGGGTTCTTGAATTTCAGTCAACCATCATTATGCGGGATAGAACTTTCGGCTTATACTCGCCCTGCCAGATACGTCTGGGTTTATAGTTCTTCGCAACCTAACAAATTCATTTTTGGTCGCATTTGGTTGGCGACAGAATTCCTTGAGGTGTTCTGGTGTCCAAGTTCCCCTGAATATCTCCTATTTTTTACTTTTCTTCCTCAAATGACTATTGAGGTATCTTTTTAACAGACAAGGCGACCGGCCGTTTTTGTACCTCGCTGGACAGCAGCATCAAATGAGATCTAATTAAGTCGTCTTAAGCGAGCTCCAGTTTTCGTCTGGATCATCCTTGAGAAAACACTCTCGATTCACGGTACCTCATCGAGTTAAGACCTGTCTTTTGCCTATTTCGCTGGTCTTCCGTTTTCTGTTGGTGTTGGGAATGGAACGCTCGGTCCCACAGTAGAGTGGTATGATAACTCATACGAAGACGTGCACAGGAAAAAACTTCGTCAATGTTGGAGAAGTCTTTCGTAAAGAGCAGGTTCAAGCGATTGGTTTTCTGGTTCTTTCTGAATCTCATTGGTGTCCTAACATGCTGTATCAGAGAGAGTTCGATTAGCATACAGCCCAAGGAAGTTGGCGCACCGTCAACTGCCAAACTCCCCCAGTCTATTACGAGTGCTTTGAAAGCTCAGGCAATAAAAACCATGTGGCGGCTGGCTACTACATTGACCAAATGGAAGAGCAATTCTTCAGCTGCAATCAGAGAGCTTGGTGGTCTGTGTACCATACGGATTCCTTGGTTTTGTGAATTACCCCTCCTAATCATTATTTAGATGGATTCATGTTTAAGGGGGGACGAGCGCTCGCTCAACAGCCGAAAGTCTTGTCCTTACACACAGGACCATCCCACTACTCTGTCTATTTCGACGTCTATGGAAGAGCCGGTATTCTTGTATTGAAACCTCGGTACCCGCACTTTCGTCTTTAAGCGCCGTTCCCGTTAGGGCAACGATACCGGGCTCTCCTTCTGCAACCAACCCATTAATTTCGTCATTTTTCGAAACGAGGCTTTAAGCATTAGTGCACAAAAGTCTAAATTTGGTTTTAATGATAATGGTATACAGGCGTCTGTCCATCTCGTGGAATTAAATGCAAAATCCCATCCACTCTGATCGAAACTGGCTGGTGTATATAACACGTTAGCTGTAACGGTTATAGGCTTTGGACAAAGAAATGGCGTCTGGGCATGTATACTTAACCTGTTCTGGATGACGAGATTGCTGTCACAGAGGATGGATAGTTTCAGGAACCCCACCTCTTGTCCTCTCAATTTCTCTCACTCCAAATGTCAGATATCCCCCCTCACAAAAAAGTATTGGGTCGGCATTTTGGAGCGCGAATTTGTTCTTAACAGTAGTTGCACCCTTCAATCATTCTGGAAGAAAATTTATCGAGGTCTTGGTCGGTCAGACTAATTCTACGAGTCCTTTGTCCAGCCCAATATGAATGCGTTTGGTATCGTGACTTTGTCTTTCTCTCTTATAGATCGATTTGAGGTTTTGTTAGCATATTTCCGGGTCACGGTGTATTCTCTTCATGGAATTTATTGGACGATCGTGAAAGTACTCCACTCATATGTTCGACTTTGAAGAACCGTCTTAATTCTCTGCTGAATTTAAGAAGAGGCGAATAAAGGTCTAGGCTTAAATAAGAATAAAAATCCTGGTCGATCCAACTGCTGGTGCACGCATTAATCCATTCCTGCACGTAGTTTTGTGCGCATTGATATGTTGGCGTAAGAATGAACGCAAATCATGACCATAATAGACGAACAAGAACATTTCTAACGTAGAGACGTTGGTTTATTTGGATTTTGGACAAAAAGTGGACTTCAGCATAATGAGTGTTTTTCGAAAGCCGCAAGATGACTAAGACTCGGAACGGGAATTGTTGGTCAGAAGGCTAAGTGTTCTTAATCAGTCGATGAAATGTGAGACGAATTTACGCTCGCCTCTGACATATAAATCCACCAGATGAATAACAACCCCAGAAGCGAAGGCAGTCCCTCGGAGACAAGGCAGCAAATGAAAGTGCAAAGCATCGGCATAACTTCAGACAGAAAGTACATTCAGTGGAAAACTGCAGTAGATCTATATAGAAGACAGTATGAAGGCAAACCAAAAGTAGCACCGCCTAGGGCAAATTGCCGATAAGCAAGTCACAAAGGGGACTCCACTATTCTGGAAGTCTGCAGGCTCAAAATTAAGCTGGATAATTCAGACTCTTTCACGAGTTTTGCTTCTGACAGTCTCGCCGGATAGGATATGAATGAGCCGAAATTAGGGAGGGAAATTCAATAACCTGGTAGCTGCCCTTAGGGAGAGTCATGGCTTTGGGGAAGCGCGCAAATGTGAGTGGTTTATGCACTATTTTTGGAATTTTGATCAAGACTGACTTGATAATATTGTAACTTCTCTGGAAGGGCCTCGCCTGATGCTCCACGTTGTCTTTTTTACGAGATATTGGCTGATAAGAGTAATGTATTTTCAAATATTAGAAGTCCTTTACTTGTGAGCCCATATTTGTTAGTTTGTGCCTTCAGTGAAATATGGAGAAAAATTTCTGCCATCTTCTGTTTTATCTCTGTTTGACTATCAGTTGCAGTCTTCCTTCACAGAACACTTGCCAGCATTTTGCATCCTGGGGTGTCCTCGGTAATAAAAGGCAGTTTTCTGCCGGAACAAAACCTCACCAAGATGAGCCTTATATAAAACCACGGTGTCGCATCGTAAAATTTGGCTCTTGTCTGACTAGTTCCCGTGTATAAGGGTTCTAAATAGTGACTCAAACTGTGCGGAGTCACTACTTGAGGATGCGCACTGCCAACAGAGTCCCCAATAGGTTTCAGTCTCTTTCGTTGGGCTCCCAACTGAGCGAACGGTCTGGCCCTACCCTTTTCGACCAGCAGCACTTTGTTCACCTAATTCTTACAGTCGCCATTGCAACTCATCCCTTTCGACGGATTGCAACCTGCTAATAGAAGCGAAGAGGCGAGTTCCAGGAAGTAGTCACGAAGAAGGAGACACGATTGCTAGGACAAGAGCTTCATTGGCCTGGCTTTCCGGATTTTCACTCGAATCCATCATCAGAGACAGAGTCAAATAGGGGTGGTAAATTGCCCAGGTGTTGCGGTATTTATAGGATGTAGTTATTAGGCCGCTACATGACTGTCTCTGATGATAGATTCGAGTGAAAATCCGAAACGTCGGGCTAATAAAGCTCTTGTCCCAACGATCGTGTCTCCTTCTTCAAAACTGCAACGTGATTGACAGAGTCCCTCCTGCCAGACTCCTGTTAACCCTGCGTTGTACGCAGCATGATAAGTGCGAGTCATTAAAACCAACTACTTCTTCGAAAGGTTATGCATTTGCCATTGTTAAATGCCTGCTAACCTTTCGTACTACCAGCCTTCTAAGGTCCAGTTTCAAGCGAAATGCTTATTTAGTACGTGCGATTTAGGTACAACGTTTCTTCATGTCTTCTATCCCGAACGGTCACTTGTGCTTGACCGATGAGCGCAAGTGTCTGCGTGTTTCGGCCATCTGTGTCAAAGGTCGAGGCCGCTAAACATGATATTGATTGGGACAAACTGCAAATATCTGCTTAGTCATGGTAGCAACATATTTGGGTACTTTCTATTGACCGCAAGTTTTTTAAGCATGATAAGATTGTCAATGGGGTCATCAGTAGGTCTAACTACTGTCCATGCGTATTTCATAAACCTTACCCGTTCTGGATTATGCTAAGTGATCATGGCCACCATTAACTGGCCACGTACCACAAGTACCTGGCGGCCGGTCTGCAAGAGAAAGCCTTGTATTTATGGCCCAAATTTTACTGAGAGAAGAAGCAAACCGTTTAAATGGAACCAGTGCAGAGGGAGCGCAGTTTTGGCGATTGACTATTCACGTTAATTAATTAGGATCATTTTAACTGACCATCGTTCATTTAAGAATATTGTTATATCGATGGCTGGCCAGATTTGTGGTACTAAATGCAAAATTACACCACAAACTCAGAGGGGAGCAGCCAATAGGAATCGACTATCAAGCTTCTTCAATGTTCGGTTTGTACGAAGAACAAGGTAAATTAGTCACTAGGTGCACTCTTTAGGCGAATGCAAGCATTAGTGGTTAGGGTTTAGTGATAAAAGTAGCTCACAAGGAATAAATTGCGATTTGTCCTTCATGCGTAATGTCGCGTGAACAATAGGCGCTGATGTTCCCCAGAATTCACAGCGACTCCACGCCAGTTTCTTTGCGAGGAACGTCTTTGATGGTAGGGATGACATCTAATCAGTCTCAACTTACCTTCGTAGATGCTATCCAAAACAAAGTTAAACAGTGAAGGGGAACTGAGGCATCCTCGGCCGACACGACTAGTCATGGCAAACTCAAGTTCAGTCTCCCTAGAATCTACTTATTATTCTTTTGACTTGTTGTGACTTTCTATGGGGGTTAGTAACTTTTGACACGCATCTTGACATAGTGGACTTTCCTATACACAAATACTCAATCATACTTCCAGCTGGGGTTTCGCTCCTTTCTTACGGCTCTATGGAACATTTTCAGGATTTTGGTTCGTTAAAAGGTGCTCTAATTTTAACCATCTGGTTCCTGGAATGACTCTGGCTTTCGAAGTAAACTATGATTCCATCCAAAATTAATAAGGGTATTTGAAGTCCAATCATCAGAACAGGGTTTGACAGGTTTGACTTGAGTTTTTCGTGTTAACATTCAAATTGAATGTTACAAACTCTTTACATGCGTAAATCCGTCAAAATGAAATGACACGAATGTCTCTTTGCTTTGTCTCTGCCGATCTGTTGCCTTTTGACAAAAATGCTGCCTGCCCTCCAAGGGAATCATAATTTTGGTAGGCAGACCAGGTTAAAGGGATGAAGGATGTGTCTTGCCGTATAGTTGGGAAGGGTTAAGCGTGATGGATCAGGATGGTCGCGAGCTTCCGACATATTGCCGGCAAACTTGATAGTTTGACCAGGACATCCGACGATGTCCACCGTGTGCTCCACAGCAAGGTGAAGCAGGCACGCTGACTTGCTCGGGATTTAGTTTATAGTGATTGCAGGCTTGCGCAGCATCCACCGTACTTTCTCCTCCCCCACCTGGGCCCGGAGTCAAGACAGAGTTGAAAAGCCCGGAGGCGACGGAGGACGCAGGTGGATGGCACGGCTGAGCCCGCACCTTGGCGCTCCACACCACATCCCCTTGTCCACACAACAAATGACCAGGTTTTTTTACCAACTACAATAGCACGACAGGTCAGAAGGAGGAAGATGACTGGGCAGTCATGCTCACGATCTGTATGTCCAGCGGGAGCGCAAGCGCACCTGCCGACGGTAACCAGGCGCCAGAGAACTGCCAGCGCATACCAGACTGCGAAGAACATGGTTTGCTGATCCTGGCATAGCAGACGCTTACCGACCTTTAGGCTCAGAATGGTGGCACGTGGCCCTGCATTTTCCTGGACCGTCACCCTTCAAGGCTGGGTAACCAATCAGTCGTCGATTGAGAGACACTACCCATAAAGCTCACGCACACACACTCCTCATATGCGTGAGAGTGTCACAGATCAGTTAAGAAGAAACCGTGACAGCATATCTCTCAGCCCCCAGCCCGCCACTTCGCACAAACACACACCATTGAGCTGACTGCGTGGATTAAGTTGAGACGTCAGCCGGCAGCCTTCCAAGCCACGGCGCTTGGCCCACCGTAATAGCCTCAGACCCAGATCGCACATGCGGTCATATTGAGAAGTCTCCGAGAAGCACACTTCGCACTTACGTGAGAGGTGACAATTAAGTGCTTATGATGGGCGATGGTGTTTTGTGGTACTGGTGTTCGTGGGGGAAATGTGATGGTATAGTGTGGCCGGTGATTTTCTACTGCAGGTTTTCGTGAATGCGCATGTGTCCTACTAGGCCTATGCGCTGAGTGAATGTTCAGGTGCATTGACTATGTGGCGAGTGTAAGTTGGCGCCCTAGGCACAGCTGGGCCAGTCCCCATGCGACAAATTCGCAAGTGACCAAACTGGCCGATGTGCGAGGCGAATGTGCGATCTCACTGAGGACAGGCATGAACCAAGTCCCGATCGCTGGAGGTGGGGACATTGGCGATGTTCGAAGTTGATGAGACGTCGGACGTCGCCCCATCGGCGGGAGGAGCATGTGAAGACGTGGTGGTGATGCTGGCCGCTGCGGTCGATGCAGGGGTTAGGGCAGGGCGGACGATGGCAGTGGCGCAGCGATAGCGTGATCGTCCAAGACGAAGATGTTCGTCGACGCGGGTTTTGCGGCAGGGGCGAGAGTGAGAGGGGAGGTCGACGTTGTCGGGCTAATGACGCATCGTGTCCGAAGGTTTCCAACAAGACCGATTCGTGCGCGGAATGCACGTTGGCAGCGCGGGAATGTTGGAAGCGACGGATGGTTGGCACTGAGGAGGCGGAGATTTTGTGGTTTACGGGCCTCCCGTTTAGCTTTGACTGCAGCGATCCTATTTGCATCGTAGATGGCAGCGCCGATCTTCACTTCGCTTCCCTAGGCCGGTTTGTTCTGGGCGAAATACTCCTAGGTCTCAGAATTGATATACAACCGCTTAAGATAATTCTTCAATGTGTCATTGTAGCGTCGTTTTGATCCTCCAGGCCGGCGAGCACCGGTGGTGACATCACCATAGAAGAGCTGCTTCGGTAGTCGTGTGACTTCCATCCTCACGAGATGACCGTCCATGCCCCGTCGCACGTCCACGGTCATGGCGTTGAGCGCACAGTTCTCGCGAAGAGCAGATCATGGAGCGTGGTCGTAGATACCCACGTTCGGGTCTGCATGCGCCTGCTGTTGAGAAGATGCCCGTCAGTTCTGTAGCCGATGTGTATCCGGGACGCTCATCATGGTGGGCGTCCATCAGGATGGCAGAGAACATAGGATTGAAGGGCGTAGGCGCGAGGATGCAGCCCTGCTTCACTCTATTGGCCATTACGAATGCCCCAGAGATTGCGTCGTTGTCCGTGAAACGCACCATTATCCCGTCGTGTAGCTGACGTACCGTGTGCGTAAATCATTCAGGACAGTTGAATTTATTTGCTTTTCCACAGTCTCTTGCGATTTACCGTATCAAGGGCCTTTTTCAAGTCCACGAATGTGATGTAGAGGTGGCTTCGCATTTCCTGGCACCTCCTGTAGCAGGTAAGCGGCAAACCTCATGTCGATGACGACCCCGTGTCGTCGGAAACCACATTGGCTTTTCGGCAGTAGTTCTTGCTCAAGGTGATTAAGGAGGTGATCAAAGAGGATGCGCGCGAAGATCTTCGGGGCAATGTTAAATAGTAAAATGCCCCAGACTTGTCGGTTGCCTTTGTGCATGTGGAGGTGAACAATGGTTGCGTCCTTGAAGTCCTGAAGAACTTGTCCACAGTGCCACACCTCCTGAAACAACGTCGTGAGTTGGTCCATCAGGCAGTGGCCGCCGTGCTTGTAGATTTCGGTTGGGAGGAAATTCGTTTCTGTCCGAGTTCGAATGAATGCTGCCCACACTAGTATATGTAGGAGCTGGGAAAAATACGGGCACCCCTAAATACTTGTTTCGCCTTGGGTGCCAGTGTATACGTATAGACGCGGGACGGTTTTTTTTAACTTGGTTAAGCGTGTACAATCCGGGAGCTTCACCCAGACCTT
The DNA here is from genome assembly GCA_902702965.1 of Spirometra erinaceieuropaei. Taxonomy (NCBI): domain Eukaryota; kingdom Metazoa; phylum Platyhelminthes; class Cestoda; order Diphyllobothriidea; family Diphyllobothriidae; genus Spirometra; species Spirometra erinaceieuropaei. Next base: position 1,008,957 of record CACRXP010000010.1, read on the forward strand.
CCTTCAAATATGACACTGTTGGAAGGGCGAGTTTTATTGCCAGAGGTCTTCTGTGACTGGTGAAATAAGGTCCGCGCCTGCTTTTTTGTCGCGCCCATATTACTCTCAAACGAGTTCGACTCCGTCTGCTTTAGATCAGCACAACATCCATATGCTAAAGACGATTTTAGGCAAAATGTCTACGTCACCGTTACATTCGGCAGCGTATTCTCTGAAATGCTGGCATAATAAGGTAATACCAAGATCTTTACCTCGAAATTGTTCGCAGTATTAACCTAGAACATTTAAGATTTTATGGTCCACCCACAATGATTTCGTTAAAGCCCAGGTTTACTTGGAGTACAACTATCTGTCGGTTGTCATGATCATGTGCCACTTTTTTGACGTCCTCGGATTGATTAGCTACCTCAACCAGTGAAGGCCTGCTACGATAGAAAACACGTGACTTGCTAGTAGTTTGTATTCCGCGGCTTGCCAGACCGGTTAGATCGTTTAGGGTCTCACAAGAAGCTACATTGTTAACCCAATTCAGGGTTGCCGGTGGAACCTCTTGCACTCGATTTTGGGCCGGCATGGTGTAGACAGGTACACATAAGCCTAGTCACTCGCCAGCTCATCACAAAACTCATGTTTCCGACGAAACATAGTTTGCATTTATCCCTCGACGTCGGCCGAAATTTATTATGATGAGTTAGGGGGTAATAACCGCATCACCGTGATGAACCATCCCCATGGAGCCGTCGTTCCATTTTCCGAATTCACTTTTCAATGCCGAACAGTGGAAGCAAAAAGATTCGAACGGCCATAAATTGATGTCGTCAGGCAGAGTTAAACTGCCGAATGCGCGATTCTCCGCCCAGCTCGTACTGAAAAAGTGACGGATATTTATTAGGATTGCATACCACAAGAAGTTTAATTTTCATAGTCGTCTATCTTCTGCGTCGGCAGATTTGTCTTGCATCCCACTCGAAACGTAGCCCCGACCACACTAGGCACGGTTTGCAGGCCAGGAGTAAGGGGATATTGGTGTCTTGCAGAGTCTGGAGGCTCGTTGCTGTAACTCAACAGTAGGTTACTAGTGAAAATTTCAAAGTTCGACGGCCCGACGCCACCCGGCAATAGTTGTTTTGATTGCCCGAGTCCTGCTTGAGAAAAGTGGTTCCCACTTATTTGAGTTCCAGACTGACGACTTTAATATATGCAGACTTCGCTTTCTTTTTTCACGAATCATTTGGTGTTGTTTCATTCGGCTGATTAATTTTTTTTGAAAGACACGACTCCCACCAGAAGTGAACAGGGTCCTTCTGGTGAAGAATTTGCCCTATAACATCTCGGCGGAGGAGATGTATGACATATTTGGCAAGTACGGCGCCATCCGCCAGATCCGAGTCGGCAACACACCCGAGACAAAGGGCACTGCGTTGGTTGTGTATGAGGACATCTTTGACGCGAAAAATGCCTGCGATCATCTCAGCGGTTTCAACGTCTGCAACCGATACCTTGTTGTACTCTACTACCAGAAGAATAAGGTGGGTTATGCTGCTGTAATTATTAAATGCCATTACTAATACTTTGGCAGTCAACTTATCTCTTCATTTTCTTGAAGTCTACTGTTTACTCACCATTTCAACAATTTATAAAAGATTGCTTGCGACACAAGAGACGGAGACAGAGGGGTTTTGACTTCCTGCTCTGTTTTCCCACCAAATCGACGTGGTTGCAACACTAGTAAAATTAATTTGAGCCCGGATATAAACAGCTGTATAGAAACTCAAAACATGAGCCTAGCATGAAACTCGTTAGCACAGAGAGTGGGGATGCCTCCGTGTTTTGTGCCATGTTTTTTTTCATGTCGTCTTTGCTTCCCTGTTTTAGCAATTCAAAAAGGTCGACGTGGACAAAAAACGCGAAACTCTGGACCACTTGAAGGCCAAATACGGATTAAACACCCCCAGGGCCAAATAAAACTGTGGTTTCCTGCCTGTACACATGTCTATCCCGAATTCCCCCTTGGACATTTTTCTTAACTCAGGCCAACCCAATGCTCTTTTAAAAGTTGTTTTTATGAAGATGAAGTTGGATTCTGGGTGATGTATAAGGCACTGCGAGCAGTTTTTACCGCGCGCTCACGACTCCGGTTCACCTCGCTAATGTAACATGTAAGTCCAACCATCTCGCTTCTGAAAAGGGCATGCAGGGCCCTCTACCAACAAGGAAAGACGGCCTCTGTCTTATGTGCTGTCTTTGACTCCTGACTGTGAGTGCCGAGGACACAAATCATGAATATTAAGGCTTTCCGAGCTTCATGTCACTACTACTACTACTACTACTACTACTACTACTACTACTACTACTACTACTACTACTACTACTACTACTACTACTACTACTACTACTACTACTACTACTACTACTACTACTACTACTACTACTACTACTACTACTACTGC
>CACRXP010000010.1:1014405-1083884 GCA_902702965.1 Spirometra erinaceieuropaei
CTACTACTACTGCTGCTACTGCTGCTGCTACTACTGCTACTACTACTGCCACTACTACTACTACTACTATTACAACGACTACTACTACCGCCACTACTACTACTTCTACTATTATCACTGCTACTGCTACCACTGCCTCTACTAGTATAACTACTATTACTAATGTCACTACTATTACTGCTAATACTGCCATTACTACTGCCACTACTACTACTGGGCTGCGTTGCGCACACTCGTCTGTGTTCGAAGATATACGTATCTTATGGGGCAGCTGACCCGACATGTTTCCACAGCTAATGCAATCAGCTCACCTCCGTTTCCTAATGGAGAATGCTTAATTTTACTCTCCAACTTTTGACAAGCTGTGGTGGAGGGTAAGCCATGCGCGATCACTTTCTTTGCTTCCTCCTGGTTCAGTGATGCCCTCAGACATGCCATTAGACGTTAGCCTTTGTTAGTGTGACTAACAAAGATATGGGATACTGCAATGAACCTTTCGGTCTATATGTCATAATCAGCCAACCATATCGGAAGTCACACAGGCATTAGACATGAAGCTCGGTTAGTTGGCCAACAAGTGATTGCTCCCCCATCTAAACCACCGACATATCTCATATCGGCCTGAGTCGAGAGTGTTCAATGTGGTATGGTAGTGGGACCTCGCCGATCCGGTTGGGAGAGTGGACATACTTGTCCTGTTCCATTCCGTAACTGTCTAGGACCGTCGCATAGCAACGGCTCGGTCACTCTTCTTGACTACTCAGGTTTCGTGCGTTGCGACTGGCGGGTGTTAGTGCAGAACGAGATCACCTATATCCCGTGCGTAATCAAAATAGATCGACGGGGACGATTTCTCGTGTGGTGGAAGCCTTTTTCATTACCGATGGTTCGTCGGATATGGTGACCAACACCGGGGGCAATTTTTGGTCTGTTTGTGTCAATTTCGTGTATTTTGTGTACCAATAAACGGACTGAGTGATTGGCTGTCCTTGGTTGTAACTGCATTGTCTCAGTAAGCACATTTGTCAGGCCTCATAAACTGCGCGAGTGTGTAACTATTGCCGAGCACGCGTATGACACGCATAGGCGGAGGTTCTTATGCCATCAAAAATGATCTCAAGGTCTAGGATGCATGCTGACGACTGTTTATTGAAGCAGACATACAGTGAAGTCTGAACCTGTCCGTCTGCGATTGTTCCAATTTCAGAACAACTGAAAGCACACAAAAAGAGCTATTTCACGCCTACCTGTGGCAATGACTGAATTGGCTAAATCCATAGTAGTCGTTAATAGTATTGACCTCATACCATTAAGACAATACTCATACCTGAACCGCACGATCCCACAGATAATCAGGGTCGACAAAGTTGCAACATAGATCTCTAAATCCAGTTAAGCCTTTGACGGACTGCAACGTTCAGTCTGTACTGGCCGTGGTATCCTCCTCGGCACAAAGGTTTGGATTCGTAGAGCTGTCGTGCCGATAGCGCTATTTTACTATGCAGAGACTTGAGCAGTCTACCAGAGTCAGGTGATAGCACTAAATTACTTCCGGAGGGTATAAAAGATGAATTGTCAGGGACGTATTCCCAAACCAAAGCTCTGAAGTTGACTGGTACGCCGGAGTAGGTCTGTTTATGATGCGGCGGCCACGGCGTAAGGATAAATGACAAACGTATGCCTGAAAGGACTCCTCTTCAGGGTCGTTGCTGTCATCGCTCGTCACGAAGTTGGCAACAGTGATGCTGCAACGACACATTGAGGACTTCTGTCAGAGGCCTTCAAATTTACCAAGAGACACTGAAAACTCCCGCACAGGACTGACAGGCCTATCGAGCGGCTATCAAGTCTAGAACGACGAAATTCTAAGCCAATCGAATAGAGGATACGAAGATAGATCGACAAACATGAAAGAATGGAAGGTCGCGGATCTGTGTCGTCAACTCCCGAACTCGCCAGTATATACCCATTATCAAAACTAGTCCTCGTTGCGGGTTTGCCTTGTTTGCTACCTTCGGACCCAGCTCGACTTAAGCCCTAGCAATCCGCTCACTGTACTACCAAACACCACAACCATCGCCAACGTCTTCACCTGACGTCCCTCTCAACTGCCCTCCCTGTACAGCATTTTCAACTCCCAGTTTGTCCCGATTGGACATCTTCATACACACTGTAAGTGCAACTCATCCGAGAACCAGGAGATATCCAATCACCACTATCAACAATGCCAACTTATCCTAGTTGCGACCATATATTCCAATCATGAATAGGTCTGGTCGGTGGTCTGCTTGTCGGCCACAGCATAACTGCAGAGCCAGCTTCCGAAATCCCAACCGGCATCTCTCAATCACGCCTTCCTTACTTGCGCTGTGTCAACACGTTCGGCCGCCGAATGGGTCTATTAAGTCGTACTTGTAGACACGAGACCAACTGCTAATATACCACTCATCGCACAAGCTCACGCCGTTCTACCGCATGCTGCTATTGCGTCGATCTTCCCAGCCACATGCATTAAAACCACTAGTCACTCAAATCTCAGTTGTTTTGTGAAATTATCTCATGTTTGTAATGCCGGTTAACCTGCTGCAGTTGCTTGTGTGCGCACGTGGCACCCGACTAGCGGAAACTTCACGCCGGCTACCGCGCTCAATATCAGTACCAGACTCGGACAAACTTCTGGTGCATAGGAAAGGGATGAGAATGTGAGACCAATCCAGTAAAACTCCCCTGTAGGGAAAATCGGCGAACTTCTCGGAGGGCTTGAACCTATCACAACACGATAAAAGAAGGGGTTCGGAAGGCTGCCAGCCAACAGATAACTCCGTCTTTCTTTAAAATGTGCGTCGAACTGCCCTTGACCCTTATTAGTGGGACGTATGCAGCACTCCGACTCCTGGGACATCCGAGCCTGTGCGCGGCACGCGCAGACGAATGGCTTTTCGTCACAACGCCCATTGTGCCCAATCACTTCGCCATTCGGCTTCACTCCAAGGAGCCACTAGTGCCTATGCGAGGGGAGAGAGTGAAGTCGATATGGTTCGGGTCCAGCTCTTAGTATCCCATTATAAACAACCAAATGTGTTCTGAAACTATTATTACGCGCCAACAGTTGTAGTTTAAGAGGCTTTCAAATGATGAGGTTATTAACTCGCCCTCTGGATTGAAAGTCAGGCTACGATGGCCCCTTTTTGTGGCCTATACTGCACTCTCACCTAGATGGGAGCGGGACTTCCTTAATGAAGCCTGGTATCATATCATGTGTCATATGGGTAGACGGGCTGATATACCTTGTCAGCCACTGCACCTATGCTCAGTTACGGTAATCTTGACTTTGTCTTACCGCCGGAGCGTGGCAGGTTTGCTAAGACAGAGGGTGGCGAACACAACGCAAGTCTGAAACCTCATAATAGTTTTGTCTAACTTGTTACTATTTATTTAACAGTAGCAAATATCTTCTTAATGGAAGCGCTTAGGGCGTTGATTACCATTTGAGTTTGGCCTTTGAGACGCCAAGAATCAAAGCTGCAGGAGTATGGCGAGGAATGTCAAGCCACAGCTGTCTCATTACGAGTGCATTTAAATGTCTTTGATGACTCAACTGGTCTCTTGATAGAGCAAGTGGGGCCCTGCATTAGGAGCTATCGGTGCTAATCGAGGGCTAATTAGGTTGCCTACTGAGCCAACGTGGCTGCTGCTTGCGTGTGAAAAGAAAAAGGGGTGACTGAACTTTAGCTGGTTTGATTTCCAGACAACGCGTAGTTAAAGAAGTAGGGGGCTGAGTAGTAGCAATCCCTGGGTGACGCTGGCAGGCAATTTAAAGTTATTAAATAGCTGGATACAGTGCAGGTCCCCGATTAGTATGCGTATTGGGGGGAGGATCGAGTAGGCAGGATTTTGTTTCCTACAGTCAGATTGGGTGGTTTTGGCCGCTTGAGTTTGTCGGCAAATTTTTCTTTGAGCGATATCCAACGAACAATGCCGGGTGGGTTGTTAGGCATACCCTTCTGCATCTGATTTTTTATCAGCCTTTCTGAACCATCGTAAGCAGAGTAATTATTCCCCTTCTCCAAGAATAAAAATTAGCTTTAGGATAAAGCAGCCCTGTTTGCATTCAGCGTTTCGGGATTTGAACGGACATCCGACAGAACTTAAATAGAAATATGTCAAGTTTCTCGGAAACGGAAAGTGCTTACAAAGCAAATCGTCATCGGCACCCCAGCTAGCCGTCGGATATATAGGCAGCCTACAAAAAGCAGACTTATTAACTGCACTGGATAGAAGTTTGAACCAACATATGTCCATTGTATTCCATCATCCGATTTGGACTGACTGAGTGCATCTCCACGTGTCCCTGAGAATTGTGCTTGCGGCAGCATAACTCAAGTTGCATTTGGTGCATGTCTGAGACTTCCTCCTCCCTCTTTGTCGGCGGACGTCAAAGAAGTGGGTTCTTTCCAATTTCTGCGTCCGGTGTGCACACGACTATCTGGTTTAGATGGTTTCACACCCTCACCATCAGCTGGTGTTCATATATATACGTGCGAGTCTCGGCCTGAGGTTTTAGGGCGAAACGGAAATTCGTTGTTCTGCGTTTTAGTTAGAGACCAGTGAAGTGATGTCCTCGCGGCTATGAAGACATTTGCTCGCAGCTCACGGGAGATGCGTATCTGCTTCAGTGGTAGAGAATCCGATCTTGACAATGCTCAACCATCCGCGAATATCAGATTATCCCATCTGAAGATCGGGCATACAAATGATTCATGACGGCAAATAATCCAGAAGTAGCCATTCTAGTTTTTATTGATTAGTCTACAGACTGCCTTTGATGCTGTGGTTTGTCTACACAAGATATTATTTGGAACGTTAGAGTGCTTAATTGGGAATATTATTACCGGTTCTTCGATCCTGATCACACAACATGCCAATCTTAACAAATATATGTGATCTTCTGTGGCTTTGTTCAAGTTGAGTTATGACAGTATGAGGTGAACTCCGAAATGCTCCCAAGGAACATACATTTACAAAAGGCGTTGAACCATGAGATGTACACTGCCACGTTTCCATATGAAGAATTCGCTTTGTAAATAGCGCTTTCTGACGGCCGAATTTCACAAAAGATAATTTATTCTTTAGAGTGATATAACGGAAGAGGTATTTTAGATCGAAAAAGCAGGAAACTGGTGTAGAATTTATTTCAAGTAAGTGGTTGTTAATCAAAAACTCTGTCTTGTAGAATCACAAGGACTTTCAGTAGAAAAAACAGCCGGCCACAGTGCGTCCACGCTGTTCCATATGAATCGGCAGCATAACATTAATTTTGTCTCTCGGAAGCACCGATAGTCATACTGGACGGTTTCCCGTCTTTTGGGATTGATAGCAAAATAGAAGAATTTCGATCGCCTGAAATTTAGTTTCTTGCCAGAGTTTAGTATTACTATTAAAAGGACTCCTCGGAACACGCGAGGATTTACACAATTTCGCGAAAATGGCCCTTAACCTCTTTTAGTCTCCAAATGTTTCCCTCCACAACTGTCCTCTACTTTCTCTTGTTTTTTCTCTCTCCCGTGTTCGCATGTTTCCATGTTTTTTGTATTTTCTTTTGGTTTTCAGTAAACATTGTAAATGACAAAAGGTTAATCTTACATCCAACTTGCATCGTTGGTAACAGCAATGCTGAATGGGATCACAACCTACAGTAGGGGAATCACAAAGTGCCATGCTTCCAAGATGAAGTTTTCATAGACTATCCAATTTGGCAACTTCGGAAAGGGACCGTTTATGGATACTGCGTCAGCATTCCACTACAGTACATAAATGGTACAGCCCCTCAGAAACATGAGGCTCGTTCACTGTGGATAAGGGTTTGCAAATCAATGGATGATGGAGGTTGAGAATTTTAGTTGGAAGTGGCGGATGGAGGGACAGCGCGAGGGATAATAAAAAAGTAGCACGATTAATGTCCTATGCGGTAGCCGAGAGTATACGGGTTTGACTCTATCATACGTAAAGCCGTGGTCATAGGCTTCAGCTGCAGAGCACGGGATCTGGGCGGGACTGGATTTAGTGTGGCCAGGATACGATTCCGCCGAACATTTACCGCAAATCTCATCATCATCACCCGAAACGTCTGTTCTGCGTCTTAGTGGCGACCCCTGTCGTCCAGATGGGCCACAAGAAAACCAGGGACTTTCTGCGTTTCGCTCTTTTGCATTCAAGTCGGATGTTCTTTGATTGATTCTCTTGCAAAGGCCATGGGTCTCCAGGCAGACGCAACCTGATCAACGGGAAAGGCAAAGGGACAACATCATGCGAAATTTGTAGAGAAGATATTTTATCCTCTTCTACCGATTAAAAAAGGCTAATGGTTTGCGAACGTGAGAAAACGGAAATACTCGAAGCAGAAACTCAGAATAACTGTAGTTTTACGAGTCAACTAGACTAGCTCTCTGAATATCGGTGGAAATGATTTTTACTTTTGATTTCTGGAAAATGCAGATTTGTATGGAAGTTCTATGTTCTTCCCTTAAACGCCAGGAATACTCAGTTGCACGGTATAATGGTCGAGTAAATCCGTTGCGGGTATGAAATAGTTTCAGTATCGGAGCCATCTCATTCCGATAGTTAAGTGCCAAAGCAAATCGACTTAGTGGAACAAAAACATGAAAATCAGTCTGAAGTTATAGGCATGTTTTCCGACAAAAACGCTTGTTTCTAACTGAGCCTTCAGCTCTTCTCGTTAGCACCACGTCCAGGAACGAAAACAAATTATTTGTTTCAACTTTTAATGTAACTTCTGCAGACGAATTCGTCTAATCCATCCTTTGAAACAAATCAATCAAGACCATGCTGTCATCTGCCTAGGGCAGCATTCCCGCAAAAGGTGGGAATAAAACTTCCGAAATGAAACTAAGTCAGTCAGAAAGAAACTTTTCTAATTTTCTCACGAAAATGGACTTGAAATGTGTCACGTTGAAAACCCACTGGCTTTCCTGAATCTGCATTTCTAACTGACATGAAATTGTAACTTTAGGGGGTCGCCGCCTTGGTTTCGACTGAATCCATTTTAAAAAAATTCAGAAAAATCGCCTTAATACCTAGGCTGAGCCTATAGTAGTTTACCTACTCAGCCTCGACTTCAACGTATAAGTTTACGGGCCTGATAAGAAAAACGAAGGTACGCCATGTCGTCTTCTAACGGCTGGACATCGTAAAAATCAATCTTAAAAAGGCTTTTGGAGTTACAATTTGTCATTTTGATAACTGGATAGGCAAAAAAATCAGTTAGACATTTGTCTGAGAGAGTTTGTGGATAAATTAATACACTCAGACATAAGACTGTCTTCTTTCTAAGTTATCGTTTTATCAGTCCCGTCAAATGAGATAAAAGAATAAACCCGTGACGTAAAAGGCGGGTTCTGAGCGACTTTGGTCTCAGTTAGAAGGTTCGGAGTTGGGTGTTATGACAAAATTGTCATACGTAATGTCTGCCAGATGGAATGACCAAGCATGCGCACTTTTAAGAGTTCGTAAAACCCAAAATATTCGTGCTTGCCGGTTCAAGTCGGTGAAACACGTCTCCAACGGTAATTCTGTACTATTAACTTGTTTCTTGCCAACTTTAAAATACCTTTCGACATTTACCGATCATTTCGTCTGTCCATATGCTTAAAATGCGCTGCTGTTAAATTACATTAAGTTTCCTTTGACTGTAGAAGACTGGTCTGCTACGAAAGAGAATCTGCTCACCGATATTTTTCCTGAAATAGTTAAAAAGGGTTTGTCTTGGAGAGAACTGGTTTATCAAATTCTGTTCAATTATCAGTAGTAGTAGTAGTAGTATTAGTAGTAGAAGTAGTAGCAGTAGTTGATTATGACAAACTCCAAACTTGCGTTCTGCTATGATAGTTGGCTTACTGTCTTAGTTTAACATATCAGCCTTTCGGGAACTCAAAAGTCAGAAATTCAGAATTTACCGTATCGTATACCAAGTGAAAAGGTAAACGGACATGTCTCACACCTTCATCTATTAAGTTTCACGAGCATGTTTTAGGGGTTTAGCCGATTCGTTGGGTCTGGACACATAATACTTAGATATACCATTCAGGAGGAGCTTTGGTCTAAATTCTTTGCTCTACCATGCAAGCTACCGTTAAGATAATTACACACGGGCTTCCCGGAGGCATTTTATTAACAGAAGATCTGGTTCTGTACCAGGCGTGCTTTTAAACCTTATAAGTCGGTGACATTCGATAGACTACTTGCGGCTGTGCACTGTTCGTTGCGTCTTTCCAGATTCCATCCCAGCATAATGATTCCGATGAAGATGAAGATCAGGATGATGGTGGAGATGTTTATTTGATCGTCTTTGGCGTTCTGATGATAGGGTGGATTGCCTTAATGGTCAGAATTTAGGTGCACGCAAAGATGTTTGACGGGTTTCATGCCTCCTCCAAATGCACTTCCGCCAAGGAACAGGTTGGAATATTGTGGCAAATAGTGTAGTGGCTTTGGTCAAAAGGTGTGCTGAAGTCTCCAACCAGATCCAACTAAAATTGACACTTGCAGTCACAGCGAGGGCGACGAGGGATACAGGTTTGGTTACCGCCGTTGCTCTTGTCCAGGTGTAGTCAGCAAGTTCTGTTTGTTGCTGTTGCGCTCTTATAGTTGCAGTGGATAGGAAGGTCTACGACATGACCAACCCGAACCACAGAAAGTCGTTTGCAAAAACTCAGACTGACGTACGTTTGACTCTAACGGTCTTCCGTCCTTGCTTCTTCTCAGTGACTTCCTATATTCGGCTGGCCTCGGGATTTATGGCCCCATTTTTGGGGCAGATCCTCACCTGTGCCTATCCAGCCCTCCTCCGGCCGGTCTCGAAGTGTCCTTGGAGGTCGTTTCTGTATTTTTGGACGGCTGAAGGTTTTGGCAACATTGCCATAGAACAGCTACTTCAACAAGGACTCAAAATACCCGCGTCTATCAGATGCGTAAAAATAGGGCTGATTATGAATGCCATTATTGTCATCGTGAGCAGGGTCTGAAGAATATCTTGGATCTTTTGATAATGTTTTAACGCTTAGATTATCATATAAGTAGCGATACAGTAACGAACCGATGACGCTTGAAGCTTTTGACGTTTTCAATTATATACTGAAGGGTGTGTAGCCTCTCTAAGCCAATAAACGCAGCTGCTCTCTTCATTACACCAAAAGAAACTCGGAATCAGCGCAGCCTGTGATTTATGATACCATTAGCGGATATTAAATAACTTTGGCCTAAGAAGTTTAGAAACCGTGAAGTTTTATCATTGGCGTTAATTTTTGAAGCTGCTTTAACATTTAGTCACAACAGACAGAAAAAATCCTCAAGTGAGAATAAGAGATAAATGAATTTACAGTTCAGCAAATGACATGTCAGCTCAGTCTCTCAGATCGGCTGGGGGGGGGGACTGCCTGAAAACTAGTTTTTTTTTACAAAGAATGAATTTATTCAAACGACCATTTGAATCTGCGGTGATCTTTACGCTCTATTTGGTAACATTAATAATCTGCCTCAAATTTCTAGAAGACTTTCATTCTAAGGCAGTTCTTCATAACAATTTCCTTAATATAAATGTTAAAGGTAGCAAAATTATCTACCTTCTAAAATAAGACATCTCGTAGTTACTTGGATTTAATGGCGTGCTGCCTCACTCAAGTTCGCATCGGGCCGCAGTAAGCAGGAGGCCAGTCAAAACTAGAAAGTGCATTTGTTTAGGGTGAAGAAGACTGCGGTCTTGATTTAGTTGCTAGAACACTTTGCAGTCTGTTGTGCTAAACAATTTGCGCGCTTCAAATTCCAAACCTATCACTAGATGGTGCTCAGCACAAAACGGGGTGATGGGTGGACAACGAGCAGGAGATCGGCGGAGCAAGAAGACGCAGGTAAAAGGAGGCAATGACTAACAGTGGTAGGTATTACGTGTAGAAAATTAACAAAAGTCGGCAAAGAAGACGTACTTTAGCTTTTATTTATGTGTACTATGTACTATAATAGAGGGGTCTCCAAACGATCAGAGTACGGCATGCCCTCGTTCCTGCGTGCGTCAGGCCTCAATCCCGAGCCCACGCAGACAGTCGCATAGTGACTACTAATATGTATAAGCTACTACTAGTAACTGTCTTTGATCAAATTAAAAAGTGCTGACGACGGTACGTATACAGAATATTAGCTATAGGTTAATATAGGCTTAAACGTTATGCGCGATAAGCCAATTTCCTGCCTAAGCTAAATCTCTCTTAAAGACTGCGTTCGTGGAGACTCTGACTGCACTCGCCGTAGGTTTATTCCAAGTCTTAGTGTCCCTTTTAGCAATCATTTCCTGTCTAGTTTTTATTCAAGTCACTGTCTGTATAAGTTAGCAGAACCTTTTGGGAGGTCACGAGCGTGAGCAGATGGGAAGAAGTCCGGATAAACACATCTAATCCTATGAGTGATCTTGTTCGTTTTCGTGAAATCATCTGGGGTGCGGCGTAAAACAACTGGCAGTTGGCGTAGCGAGCTGACCAGCCTCGTTCCTAGGCACTTTTACGAGGACTCCCATATGATGGATAAGGTGGGTAGGCGGGACGGTTGAACAGTATTCGAGATGAGGGAAGGCAAATTTTGTATTAATAATGCAAAGAACCATTTCGGTGAGAGATTATAAACGTGTTAGCAAATATCCAAGGGTCCCCTGTTTGCCCATACAGTAGCGCTGATGAATTGGTCCGAAAGTACCAGGCACACGGGGTTCAATAACTCCTGGGTCCTCAACAGTCACAGCGAGCAAGATTACTTAATCTCCAGAAACCGCATACAATCGATGTTTAAAGTCAAATTTAGGAGTGTGGTTTCTGCGTATCGACAGCAAGAGCTCATTGCTGAGTTGTCTCCCTAGGGTCTTAACTTCTTAGAGAAACGTCATGTGTCCTTTTTGAAACCCGCTGTAAGTCGTTTGTTTAAGCCGCATAAAATTGTCTGCAAGCAAAGTCCTCTATCAGATCTCCTTGTGGCGTTAGTGACCAATCTTATGAAATGTTAACTGAATTTCTAGAATGCTTTTTTCGATTAGGAAGAAATGTTTGAGAGGGGTCGTAATATCCATCATCTTGCAGCAGAATCTCAAGACATTCCAGACACGTCGTGATGTTGGCTTTGGAGTGCAACACTTTTCGGCCGTCTGTAAAAATCGCACTCGGTAAAAAACGACTACTTACATAGTATGCATTATCTCCAGTGAGTTTCGACGCCCTTATAAAGTCAAACATAGTTTGTAAAGGACGTACAAAATACTTTTCATCTTGCACTCATTTGGTAGCAAATCGCTTCTTCTCTGAACTTTGTACTCGAAGAAATAGTATCCTTCGATTTGCAAAATGTTTGCATTCATGAGTGATTTTAGGACCTCGTATGGCATCTCCTTAAAGGCAAAAAGAATGTTTTTACTTGGTAAGTGTATAGCATGCTGTCTGTAGACTGTATGCGCAAATGCGACGGAGGATCGAGCTCCAAATTATTCGGGATTCAAAAAACCCTTTTTAGAACCAAATTTTACAATTTCTTGGAGTAGAAAATTTGAAGAAGATGTGGCTTGTCACCGAATGTGTACCTTGCCCAATGCTTACTTCTGTAAGTCACCTGCAGTGTGCAGGCTTGTGGCTGATGTTGGGTAACCTAGTCCTGCTTATTTTAACCCTCGAACATTTAGGGCAGTTCTGCACTAAACGTAAATCACCACTTTTACAGCTACAGAGGTAATTGTAACTTCAAGTGTACGCACCTTTGTGCACTCTCCCCGGGCATTGGTATGACTCCCTCTGAGGCTTTTAAACAGGTGCATGCTCACAATGATAGTTTCTTAATGAACAAACAGAGGTTTGTGCGGTTATTGGATATGTTTTGCGTGAATTCCACCTCTTTTTATTCTTCTTTTTCTTTTTTCCTCCTTATATTTTTCACACTGTTCAGCCTTGATGAGGTCTCCGCTCTAAATTTGAAAATTTAATTCTTCTCCGGGAGGTCGACATTCAGTCGTCTCTAACGAGTGGGTTTCCAAACCTATCTTCATTCACTGATCCTCTTGAACAACAGATTAATCAGTGTGGGTTTGTCGGCCAAATGCTCATAGAAAAGCAAAGTAAGAGAGGTATTTTACTACTTACCCGGTACGCTGTTTTAGAACTTTCTTTCGTATGTTCCCGCAAACATATTGCCATCCAGGAGGTTAATGGAACTTTTTCCATCAGAAACGCAATGAGAGCCGAAAGACTCAAACCTTCTATCGTACTGTTTAACGGTACCTTAAGGCAAGAAAAACATTAAAATACTGCTGAAAATGAAACAGATTCTCCACCTTTCCATCGGAAAAGGTTTTAGCCGCTTACAATAAAACCACTCAGTTAAACACTATTTTAGCAACATTTATTTGCACGTCGTTGGGGACTACCCGCGTACTGTGAATTAGCTTCCCTAAAATGTTGGATAAAACTTGTATCCTATGACATTTTGGTAGAAAATGGTGATCTTACCTCTATCAATGCACACTAGGTTGGCTTTGAAGAGCGTAGTAATCTGAGTACTTCTCAAACACCCTCTGTCTTCCCTCAGCTCCATATTTTCTATGGCATACTGTACATACGTCCGCACATGGTGTTCATATAACCTTCTTCCAGAAATTGAGGCGCATCGTAAAACATCGTGACATACTGGAACACGCCTTTGATAAGTCGCAGGCTTTGTTCGATAATGTGACGAAAAACTAACATCACACTGGTCTTTTAATCGGCCTTTTTGTATCGGAACAGGCGCGTGCCGATGCGTTTGACGTCCACGCCCTGACCATCTCTGTACTCTGGTCGCAGAGGTACTGATGTGTGATTATTCGTCAGATGTAAAGGTGAAAAAGTATACCGTATCGGAGCTTGTCCACAAAGACAGTAAGGACTAGGATAACAGCTGTTTAGAGCTGATGCCTGTTTCCCCCTTCCATAAGGGGTGATTTGAGCCTTGTGAAATCCTAATTCAGCCGACAACTTGGTGATGCATTGAGAAGCGTAGTAGGATATCAGTAAAACACCAGTGTGGGAGTTAAAAAGGCAAATCCGTTTGCAGTGCGTTGTAAAGAATGTCCGCATCAGTCCTAACAGCGACTTCGAGGAGGAGACCTCCTTTGTGACATTCGCAGCTGAATGCTGATTTTCTCAGTAAAGCTGAACTTCTTAAGCGCTGTCTTTGGACATTAATTTATTCATATGCACCGGGATAATGTGATATGTCGTATTCCGACGTAAGTTAACCGTAATAAGCGTCAATACTGAGCATGCTCCTCTTCATTCAAAATAATGCAATGTTTCCTAACCTTTTTGACAGCCTGCGAAGTCATGAATTTCGGTGACAAATAACGACATTCCATTCGCCCGATTCCAGTAAAAACAGCCTTACGTTAATGCGCTCCTCTGAAATCACACAGATCGAACGGAACGCTAAAACAGGCAATTCTGCTGTAGCCTTCTAGGCCCACGACAAATAGTTGGTCCCATAGAGAGAAAACAAATTCGCCAGCTCAAACTGGAGACGGGAAAGCCCCATGTGACATGTAGGTCGCTTAATAAACCAGCCGTGAAAGAAGAAAACTGTCTAGAAAAGGTGATGAAAGTGCAATCTGGGTAGTCTCTCGACCTAAGAGCCAGCCTCTGGTCTAATATAGTAGTCTCTGCTCGGCTTTGTGAACCATATGCTCTGTAATACGTTCTGCTCTCAACAGGGCACTTGAGCGACGCAATTCGGTGGACGGAGACAGTGCACTGAAGAACGAAAAGGTCACTCTGAGGGGTGTCCCCACGGTGTCTAATCTGCTGCAAATCATTGCCTCATCACTGTTAAGGATTAATGGCAGACCGAAATAAAACACTTTTTCCCAAATGAATAAATAAGCCAGATATAAGGCTTACAGCATTCCCTTCTGCGTGCCACCAGCTTTTCATTCTTGTAGGATCCGTAGTGAATTGGCTTGGTAAAATTAATTTCTCTCGAGAAAATCGTAGTTCGGGAATTTTGTAACCCTGAAAATTGAAAACAAAGCACACTTTGACAGTCGACGCTGATGAATAAAAAAAAGATAGTTTCGTGATCTTTGTGCCAGTGACAACCAACTTACTGTATTCCTGCATCCACCCTGTGTATATCTTCGTTAGTTACGTCCCCCGGCCCCCATTGAGAAAGCATGGTAAGATCGCCGTTCGTAGCCAGATATTGTGAGGCGATACTGTCGACGTACTTACTTGTAATCAGCAAGTGTGTTTGCCTTATCGAGGAAACTTGTTATCAGTAGGTGTGTTCCTACTGAATTAGGCAGGTCGCCTGTTTCGGTCAGGTTATTGGGCTTAATGAGGGTTAGAGTTAGGCTTAGGATTAAGTTTTAGGGTTAGGGTTTGCGTTTTGGGGTTAGGGTTTTAGGGTAAGTTTTTGGTGTTAAAATTAGGGTTAGGTTTTAGGATTATGGTTAGGTTTAGGTTTAATGTTTAATGTTAGGTTTAGCGTTTGGGATTAAGGTTAGGATTTTTGGGTTAGGGTTATGTTTCAGGGTTAAGATTATTGTTAGGTTTTTACGGTTAGACTTAGAGTTAAATTTTAGGGTTGAGGTTAGAGTCTAGGGTTAAGGTTAGGGTTAGGTTTTTGGGTTAAGTTTAGAGCTAGGGGTTAAGGTTAGGTTTACTATTTTTGGGTTAGAGTTAGGGTTCTAGGGTTACGTTTAGAGTTTGATTTTAGGGTTAAGGTTTATGGTGGGGTTTAGGGGTAGGTTTACGTCTCTAGGTATATGGTATTTGGTGTCTAGGTTAAGGCTTTACGGTTAGAGTTGAGGTTTTAATGTTAGGTTTGCTCCCCCATTCTGGGCTGCGAACTGCGATCTGACCGAAAGCATTTTGCTTATTGGCTCTCCAGTGTCAGACGCTACATGACTCATTCTTGCTATTTTTGTCAAACGCAGTTTGCGAATGCTCGTAGGAAGATCAACAATGGAGCTGCAGGTAGGTAAACATTTGCACAGAAGAAGGAGCGATATCCGGGGCGAGTTCATTCGTCCGACGTTTCGGATTATCACTCTAACCCATTATCAGAGATGGTTTCAGATAAGGATGTTGGGGCGTAACGCACCACGAATCTGAATAACTTGTTTAGGAGGATCAAAATTACTTAAGGCGCGGACCCAGGATGTGGACGGTGTGATCGTATGTCGTTGAAGATGCCGGTGTCCTCTGTTCTCACAACCGCTGACGTCTCCCCCGCAGTGGACACCCGCACAGCCTTTCGCTCCCTCTCGTTTCACGTTATCACCATACACGACCCTCCTTCCCCACAGTTGCCCACAGCGCTGCACTCCCCACCCGTGGTCTACCAGACATGGTGGAAGACGCCCTACTCCAGATAGATTAATTGTATATGTAAAACACCCCTTTCTTGTATTATTGCATCCTTCTTACGTCCTGACCCCCTTCGTTACCTCCTACATAGTTTGTATACACTTACCCTTTCTTCTTGTGATATCCGTGTACATGTATTTGGCGTGGTGCTTATCAACTCTGCCTAATACTCCTGTGCTCCAGAAATGACCCCAGGTGCGCTACTTAATTGCGCGTGTGGGACCCGCAACGTCGTCGGTCGCTACAGCGGCACAAGGAGCCCAGTATCTACAGGATGCGGTTGTCATGCCAGCAGACGCCTATCATAATTAGCAACAACCGCACTCATCGCTGGGGGTCGTATTTGATGCGATGATGACTTGTTAGTCCTCACCCGAGTCGTTACTGGCCGTGATTTCATCATCATTGTTGATTCTTGGCCTAATAACGACTCAGTAGTTTGACTCACTGTCAATGAAACTGTTGGTCGCTCACGCCCTCCACATGTGACCACTTTCTCTGCTCGGGCGAAGTCTCCCCACAGAAAATGGTGGCGGAAGGTTATCGCGCTCGCTAACTCAATGCGGGCCGAAGAACCATGACTCAAGCATTTCGCGGCTCACGCGGTTGTCGTCTCTTGCGAGAATGTCGACCTCGTCAAACCTGAAGGTGTAGCCGGGTCTCGCCAAATGGTCTGCGACCTGAGAGCTAACGTCATTTCACTGCTGCCGCATGTTCGGTCGATCGCGTCCGGAGTAAGTTCCTAGGTTTTTCCACGTAGTTGTTTATTTTGAAACTGGATTCGACAGGCGACTCCAGACGTTTCTTGTCGTGACAGCAGGTCTTCTGACTTCATTACTCGGTGCCTGATAGTTCCTTCTGTCCAGTGCGCAACGCCAGCTACAAGTGATGTGAGAAGGCGACTGACGGCTTCCGAGATTTTCTTCACGCAGGGAAGCGTTCGCCAAGATTTGGGGCCGGTCGGACGGGGTCTGTCATCTTACCTGCGCATACATCGGCTGACTAAGTTGCGCGGGTAACCATTAGCTCTAAGGACCCGTTGATGGGACTATAATTCAGCATCCTTGTCTTCCGATTAACTGTAGTGCGCCTCAACACATCGATATAGCGTCCGTACGCAACTGCATTTGTGGCTGAGTAGCAGATTGCTGTTGAAGCTCAGTACCGGCGTCGTATTAGTCGCTTTCCTGAATACCAGTCCTAGAGGTCGCATCTTCTTCCTCTGAACAGCTTCTTAAAACTGACCTTTCCGTTTATGGGCAAAAATCTGTTCGATAACCATGCGAACAGCAAAGACACAAGCAATTTCAAACGTCGGGATCACTGTCCTTAGGTTACATTTTAAAAGTGCTTTCGGACGACATATCGCTGGCGGACGTCACAGTGTTTTGCAAAAGACTTTTCTATGTAAAAGAGATGCTCGTCCACTTACCACTTTTAAAGGTATGGCGCATTTGGTTTCACCACAGAACAGAGTGCTGGTATGTAATGCAAACAACAGAAGGTTTTCAGCTAGCTCAGCCATCAGAAGTAGGCGCACTGAATTTCACACGCCTTCGCCTTGTCCCAGTTTGCTTGTCCCAATCCCGCTCAAAGGATGCGAAGCCGGCACAACTAAAGTTTCGTCGCTAGGCGACAACAAGTACAGACCACTTGTTGCATTCGCGAAACCATCGGAACCTGGGAAAATGTTAACTGTCGGTGATGGCAGCCCTGAGACTGTCGTCGAGTGCAGAGAATGCGACGGTTCAAAGTGCTTGACCTGCGGTTCTCAAAAGTACGGTTTCTACTCGGGCAGTTGCTGAAGAGGGCTCAGTCGTATTACTCACAATAAACGTTCCTCCTTGCAAGAGATCAACAAAACGAAAAGAGTGCCTTAAGACTGGCCGTTCATCAGATACTTACTCAGATTGTGACTCAGCATTGGGGGAAGCCGAAATACTTTAGCATCGTTCAAATTTAAAATTTTGCATTATCTCTCGGTGAGAGGGCTTAAAACAATAGGAAAGCAGATCGGTAAGGGAAGAGTTGCCGAGATTAGCGTTGAGCCAATACAGTCGTACTCATAATCAAACACTAAGCAGAAGATTGTCGTTCGAAAACCTAATCTAGGCCGCCCGGTGATTTAAAATGACCCACACTCCTAGTTCAGCGTTTGGAAAATATTACACTATTGGTTTTGCCACTGAGGACTTTTGTCAAGATACCGGGCTGTAGACATTGACAACCTTTGAATAAGTCAACAAAAAAGATACATCCAAGCAAACCACAGGAGCCATTTTGCTGGCATGCACAAATAGTCGTTTTCGTAGTATGCTACGGTTTAGGCAACAAACGATGATCATTGAAGGGTAATATATAAACATGTGCCTTGTAAAGCCGTTTCTACTTAGTTACCGACCGGTAGGTCTTTGCCATATTCAGAATCATCAGCCTACTTTACCTAGAATCCAACACAGAAAGGCATGGGAAGTGAGTCTGTGTCAGGGTCGAGGAATCGCCTGTAGGGTTTTAAAGTCAGAGCTGCCGCTCTTACTTCCCCTGTTGCTTTAGCTGCCCTGTGCGGCTGGTCTCTCCCATTGGATGGCGGGTCCAACATCAGAGTTGCGGAAGCATGCTTGTTGAACCTCCCGTGTTCCAGGACCGACCACAATCCCATGCAGAAGACTCGAGTCAGGGATGTGTGAAAACATCTCACAGTTGCGTTATACGCCCAACAGTGTGGGCAAAATAGGCGCCTGTGTTATTATTTGGTATTTATGTTAAAAAAGTTATGAAAACATTTTACGTTAATAAACAAAAATATTATTGCTCGCATTTGGGTCACGCTGTACTAGATGCACGACATTCCAACCGTCGGATCTGGTGAGATCTGTAGTATGCTACACAGCAGCGTGGAGTAGGGGCTGTGACTTGCGCATGAACACGTCTGTAATGAAAGAAGACTTGCGAAGCATCTACCGTACTCTCTCCTCCTTCGTCACATGGGCCTGGTTTCATGACAGGGTCAAGGAGATTGGAGGCGGTAGAGGTCACAGGTAGCTTGCACGGCGCAAACCCACATGTTGGCGTACCACCACTCCTCCCCCTTGGTCCACCACATTCAACTAACCAGAATTTTACACAACGTCAAAAGGAAGGGATGGGACTGCAACGGATCCCAATTCAGTAGGAGTGACATAAAAGCCATTACCGCCTGACTCTCAGTCCACGAGAACACTCTGAACTGACTGAGAGGCTCGAGTTATTTTACCAGTTGACAGCATTCTAAACCACGACTTTTTGTCGCACTGTGGCGGATTCAAGCTCGTCAGATTGTCTATAGTGAGGAATTACGCAATGAGAGTCGGTCTCACTCGTTCTACTGTTTTCCATACACCAGTCGACTGTCCGATCCGAATGACCGACTGATGGTTGGTCGACAGAGCCAAGAGTCGTACATCTGCGGATGCCAAACACACTACCTGGTCCCCTTACGGACACGCCGAGATTTCACGCAAGGGGTAGACTGGTTAAACGCCTGATGTAACAGAGGAGGCGAAGAACAAATTTATCACTTACGTAAGGGGTGCCTACGTTGTGTGAAATTGGGGGTGTTCATATGCGGTGCATGGGTTTAAGGGGAAATCTGTGGTGATGTAGTCTAGTCTGCGATGATTTACCGCAGAATTTCATGAATGCGCATATGAACGAATAGGTCCGTGCGACGACCGAATTTGCGAAGGCTATGCGGACGGTTAAGGCGATGAAGACGGTGTATGCTTGTGCTCCAGGCACTGGTTGACCTGGAAAGTGCGAAAAGTGAAGGCTGATGCGGCGAGTGTATGTGGAGTTACTTGACACCGGTGTGCCGGTCGCAGTGCGACGGATTTGCAAGTGGCCGATCACGCCGTTGCGTGAGGTAAATGCGCGATCGCAGTGAGAACAGATGTAGAGCCAGTGGGGAATGGTAATTGGAGTAATAATGAACAAGGCTGGCATCCGTCACCGCCCTTACGGGTTTGTGGCAGGGGTGATAGAGGTGAAGGAGGTAGACGGCTACGGGACATCGGAAGTGTGATAATCGGTGTCGAGGGAGGCTTTTGTCGCGGCAGTAGTGGGGATTGGTTTAGGGGAGACTATGAAGGTAGTCTAGGGGGCCGGCAGTTGGATCGTCTGGCCGTTGGTGCCCTGGGTTCAGGGATGTCGGACGAGGCCGATCAGCGCGCGGAATGCTCTTTGACGGCGAGGGCATATTTCAAGTGGTCGTATGTTAGCGTTGCGGGTTAAGGGCATCAGAGACTTGCGAGTTTGTGTTCTGGCTTCTTCAACAGCTATCAAGTTTGGTACATGGATTGCGGCTTCAATCTGCACGCCTATTCTCCAGGCCGATCTGTTCTGTGCGAGATCTTTCTAGGTTTTTAGGCTAATTTTTAGTCGCTTCAAGAAATTCTTCATAGGGTATTTGAAATGGCAGGTCCAACCCCCATGTCGGTGAACATTTATAGCGAAATTTCCACATAATAGTCATCTGAGTAGTCGCTCATCTTCGATCATCATGGGGTGGCCGCTTCATCGCAGTTGCATTCTGAGGATTCCGTCAGTTCCAAAACTTCCGTGTCGGGGATCTCGTCCTGCCACTTCAGATTTAGTCTCCATCGGAGACAATTGAGGTAGAAATGACTGAGTTTCGCACTTGTTTCCGCACCACACAGCAGCGTCATCAAAATGTCAGTTTTGTACATCTTAAGTTTGGCGTTGAGGTTGAGACCGTGACGATCCAGTACGAAGTTTCAAAGCCAGTGGAAGACTTGGCTTGCTATGGAGATCCGCTGAAATACTTTATCGTCCATTTTGATGCTGCGGGAGAGTGTGCTGCCTAACCAAATAAAGTAGTCCAGGAGTTTCGTTTGAGTACCATTGACGTTGATCCGAGGGAAAGTGTACGCAGCGTTGTTCGGCAGTTGATGCGTGGCCATCGTTTGTTGACGGTCAGCCTGAATTTGACGCTCCTGTGCATGTCTGCTTCTCTCAGGTTGACCGCGAAGAACAGGTCGTGGACAGTAGTCGTGGGAAGACGCGTTGGGGCCTGCACGCGCTGGCTAATGAGGAGATGGCCGTCGGTCCCAGGGCGTTCATCACGATAAGTTTCCCTCAGCTTGGCGGAAAATATGAGGCTGAAGAAGTTGGGGGCAAGTACGCATCCATGCTTCAATTCGTTGGTTACTGAAAATGCTTCTGAGACAGTTCTACTGTCTGTGATGCGTGCTATCATCGCATCGTGGAGCTGACGCACCACGTGCGCGAATCGTTCAGGACAGCCGAATTTCCGCTTGCTTTTCAAGCGTCCATCGCGATTCCTCCTATTAAAGACTTTCATCAGGCCCACGAAGGTAATGTAGTGATGGGTCTGCATTTCCTGGCAGTTCACTTGCAAATGGCAGGTTGTGAAAATCAAGCCAGTGCTTTCTCGATGACGTCAGAATCCAAACGGGTTTTTTTAGCAAATGTCCCTGTTCTAGATGGAAACTGAGGCGGTTGAGGAGGGTACAAGGTAATACCTTCCCTGTGATGTTGAGCAGTGCGATTTCTCTGTGGGTTTCACAGAGTTTTTTTTCCACTTTTAGATACGAACGACTGTTGCAACCTTGGAATTACTGAGGAACTTGTCTACGACGCTAAATCTGGAATAAAGTTGAAAGTTTGTATATCGACAGGCGGCTGCCGGGCTTGTAAACTTCGCCCGGAATCGCCTCGGATCCTGCTGCTTTATCGCTGGAGATTTGTTGCACGGTTGTGATTATTTCTGGGAGATAAAGCCGATGGCAAAGACGAGGCCTACGTCGATTTTTTCTGCCTTTGGGTGGTCCCTCCAGAAGAAATAGCCGGCATTCGCCTCTTTCAGCTAGCCTTGTTAGGAGAATCGGGTCTGGCTGGAAGCAGCGATGTCCACCTTGTAGCACGTCGTTTCCAGAGCGACTAGCGCAGTCCTACATTCCGGCCTGTTGTTTCTCAGATTATTTAATAGATAACGAACATTTCAGACTGACAGAGTGGTCGGACTCACTCTAGCTACCTATGAGGTGGGCGGAGGGAATGGTGAGGCGGGTAGCTGTTTTTCCTTGCTGCTGTTTGACCTCGATTTTTGAATCTAGGAGCCACGGTATACCTGCTGATGGCGTAATTTCGCAGCACTTGTTTGGGGAACCTTTTTAGCTACTTTCCTGACACGGGGTAAGCAGCCCTATTCCGAAATAGGGCGGACTAGGCATCCCAGACGGCTACCGAACACCACTATGGGTCACCGTTTGCTTGATTGGGATAGCGGTCCAAGTTAGCCTTGGCCGCCTACGGGATTACATGTTACCCTAACTGTAGGACTTCTGAAGTGGAGGGGGCAAGGAGGAGGAGAGGGATGGGAGGACGGAGGAAGGAATAAGGACATAATTATCGGGTGAGGCAACGCATAGAAAACCAGATAGCCTCATCAGGTTTCGCCTGCTGATCAAGGCACTCACCGGCGTGTGACCGCTAGGTAGAGCCTAGGCTCAAGGAGTCACAGAGGAGAATTGGGCGCCAGTTAAGGACCGCAAGGAACAGTCACCACTTGTATGGTGCGACCTAACACCCATCCACGAGTACCCCTAACTGGATACCCCAACACCCCACACAAGACATAAGTGCACATGCAGCATGGTTGCAAGGTCAGTTCTTGTCTTGCACAGAACTCTGCCTACGAATTGGGAGGGCTTAAATCGGCGTCTCAGTAGAAGGAGTTTGTCGTCTGTCGCTGATGGCACGTGCCTGTGTGTGAGAGATTATGGCGTCTTTTTGATGCTGTACTCGCCTCTGAACTGATCGCCAGTTTCTGACAGTGTGCGCAGAACTAGAAAAGGCCTGAGCAAAACCCCTGTCACCCCGCAAGTCAGTCCCGCCAGAGGAGAGTAAGTCCTAATAAACGAAACTGATTTCGTTTGTTGTTCACTTCTGATCAACAATTTATGTTAATAAGGCTGCCAATTTATGGAACTTTAGCGTTGTCATTCACTGTTGCTTAATTTTTTCAATGCCAGAGGCCTTGTTTGCGAACATTTTTTTCGGTTATCCATCATCACGCTAATGCCGTTACCTAGGGAAAAAAATACGAGAAGTTCACAGGGTTAATAAATGCTTCGGGGGTTATTAACCCTCATCACCCCCACGACTCCCGCATGACGAGGTTGGCGTGTTGTGGTCATTGGGGCAAGGGGGGCTATGGGTGATGTTTGTACGTTGAGTACGCGGAGTACACACCGCTGACATCATGCAGTTGGGGCGACGTGGAATCATCATCATCTGGGGTTGACGTTGGCCATGGAAGACAGAGCGTCTGTTTCAACGTCTTCTGACAACATAATGCTGGACTAAATAGCCGTATGGCTACCGACCCGGCTGTAGCCAGCACCCGTTGGCGTAGGCCTTTAGAAAAGTTTGCTGGTGTCCGGTAGACAATCTGAAAGGTTTCTTTGGCATTGACTCGGTGATTCGTATAGACTAGAATTGTGAGAATAGAAATCGAAATCGATCTGTCCTCATCTCCATCTAGCCAGGTCGATATGTGTTCACGTACCCTCTTTTTCAGGCGTCTCGTTGTACGACCAATGCACCTCGCTCCACAGGAGCAAGTAAAGGAGCATATGCACATCGATGAGGCCCTGCAACGGGGGTTGTTCCATACCTTATAAACAAGGGGGAGAGACTTCGTGAATAACACGCGTACGTTTGCCGCGGAGAAAGCGCTCGTGATCGCTGTCCTTAGAAGTCGTCTGACTAGTTCGCTTACTGCGTCCCCTTAAAAAGGCAGTTCCTTCTTTTCAGCAGTTGCCGTGGTAGGTTTTGCGGTGCGCTCCCCAATACTCCGGCGGATGAATGGTCCCGGATAACCCTTTTAAGAGGTATGTTCCGCAGCAGCTGGAGCTCTGCCTCAATAGTTTCGAGGAACAAGTGCGCCGCACTTTAGCTGCCAACCCCTGGACTAAATTTGGTTTTATATTCAGGGGAACAAGCTGTGAAAGTTGATGTATAGTGACATGCAGGTTTTCTTTCGACTACCCAACGCTGGATATATCCCACCTCTTGTCTGTCCAGAAGGATATCGGGAAGAACTTTGACTGGCAAGAATTTAACTAAGAAGAAAGAAGGACAGATGGAAGACAAAGGACTCACTCATTGGTGACTAGATGCCTTGAAATGAGGATAACTGAAGTGAACTATGGTCTATCAAGAGGTGTTGGGCAAACTCTTTGGAAATCCGATGGGACAACTAAAGAAGTCTATAAAAGGTAATAAGAGAACACGAGTTGACAAACTCTTGAGGCCTCAGAGTCTTCTGCCTTTTACATTTCTTAATCAGATTAAATGTGTTTTTAGATTTCCTGACCTCCTTTTCACACTTCTCAATATCAGAATGCAAGATTTAGTGGGAGTGAACTGGAAGTGAGCTTCAGAATTTGAACCCATAAATAATGCAATTAGATTTAGTATAGTTTTTATGCAAAGCGCCGGAGAAGGCAAAAGTGCAGCTTTGTAGGATAAAAATGCTTTCTTTCTCCAACAGAGCTACCTCCCCCCTACCACTGTGCAAATTTTAAAACAAAGTAACCGTTAAAGCATTTCCAAAATGGAAAGCACTAGCCATAAAGGGACAAACTTAGCGCGTCCGTTTTCAATTTCATGAACTTTCTTCGCGCAATGGCCTGGCTACGTATACAAACTGATAAGTAAATAAATTTATCTACATACCAGAAGAAACTAATGGAAGTGACCATCTGTAAATGGTTCGGAAAATTATCTGGCAACGGTAGCGTCAAGGATCCCACCTAACTGTCGGTAGACCATGGATCGTGTCATACGGGGACGGTGGTGATGGGGGTTTGACGGGTGGGTTAGTACGTCAGACAGAAAGCTGCCGAAATGCAAGAAAACACAGAAATTGTTTGGATTTCTGCCGAAAGTCTTATTGTACGCTTTTGCATGGTAATGGAGCTGAGCACGTGAACTAAAAAGATAAACGAAAACCAAATCTACAACACATAACGGAGTTTGAGTAGTGGTTGAAGGTCATGGGAAGTAATTGCTGTTGGCAGGGTAATGTCTGCAACGGCCTGCAAATGGATGCCAAGATAAAACCCTATTTGACACGGTCCACAGTCCACCGACAATTAAGTGGGGCTCTTCACCCTGCCGTTACTAGTTACTAGCAAGGGAGACTGGAATGTGGTCTCTTATGGTTTAGTGACTGTCACCAGCCGGCAATGCCCAACCCAAACTGTTTTGAACAATTGCCGTGAGATGCTTACAAATTATTCTCTAGGATGGTCTCTTCTAAGGACGAGTAGTACTCGTACTGTCTATTCACCACCTAATATAACCAAGTATTTTGTTCTAGACAGTAGTGTAGTGTCATTTTTAAAAGGGCCACTCAACGGTGACCCCAGAATTAAGATATAATCCCCTTCAAAGCAGATGCTTGTAGTACTCTTTTGTAATTTTTTGTGACAACATATTGTCGTTGCTCATCCACACGTTTCGAGATATCATTATTGACAATACGCTGCCATAATTTATGTACTTTTTGAAGAGAAATGTACTATCCTTCATGGCTGTTCTGATATTACAACCTTTGAAAACAAAGTCCGTATGGTCTTAGCGCAATGTCGCAGAGTAATTTTTGACCTCAGTAACTGCGCCTTTTTGATAATAAAATACATTGATTCTTACAATTCCCTTGCCTTTATGAAACCCAGATGAAATCTTAACCAATAAAATTTAGTCGCGTAATTTTCTGGGAAAAGCACGCAAGCACCCTGCAGTATAATGCCAACGCGCCAGACGTTCATTGGTCTATTCTTTACAGCATAGCGGAAATAAACGGTTCCCTTCATCCTTGCCGTTCCTCCTCTAGAGTCTACCCAGGATGTTGGGTAGAGATGGGAATTCGTCGTCGGGGTGGGTTAATGACAAGTCTTAGCGACAAGGAAACCCGTCCAGCAACCTAGACGGATTAGTGAACGCCATCGCCCGCACGTGTTTTTCGCATATCACAGATCTCATTCAACAGATATGGTAGATCATGTGGGCACGGGGACCAATGGCCTATCTGGGCCGAGTGCGAACCTTGGAAGGGACGTTGCCTGTGTTTGAGATGGTTAAAAGGCCATGACTGAGCATTCCCGTGTCAGTAATATTTGTGGTTAACACGTCTTAGTTTAGTCATCCTGCAGTGTAACATTGGTAACAACAGAAACTCCTCAGAAATCTGGTGTAACGAGTTGATTAGTGCATACGTTGAAATGTGACGAAACTATTCTCTAGGCAAGAAGAGCACACGATTTACTGTTACACTTTTAGGTGTAAACTTTGAACGATTGCTCTGCCGAAATTTATGAACTTCCTAATATCAGACTAAATACAGTCAGAACCGAACCGGGAAGCATTGATTCGTAATCTTCCCTGCCTGCTCATTTGGCACTCTTGTTTGAAAGTATACAATGTCACTTCTTAACCGAGTGTACCGCCAAAAACCCCACGAAGAAGTCTGTTAGCCCATTGATGAGTGAAAACTTCCCACGCTTATGATATGCACCCCGACTGTCTACGCAATAGGTTTCTGGGTGTTTGTCTAGTATCAGCGTCAAAAATCTGACAAAACCGCCTTCTATTAATAAACAATCATATTATTACTCTTGTTTGAGTTACATCATACTAGACGCGGGGGCACACGTACAATAGTGGCAAGAACAGTTCTCATCTGCAAAGAGTCCTGTCTATGAATTGGGGACGTTTGGGTCAGTGTCTCAACAGGGGGTGTGTGTGTTGTCAGTTGCAGCCGGCACGTGCTCGTGTATGCGCGCGCGTAATAGGTATCGCGTCTCTGGAGGCTGTACTCACCCCTGAACTGATCTCATATTTCTGACAATGTGAGCAGCACCAGAAAAAGCCTGAGCAAACACTGCCAACCGGCAGATCAGGTCTGCCAGAGGACGCCCACTTGCGCGCGAGTGCTCGCTGACACGGCTGGCGATAGATTGCTGGTATACGCTGCTCGCGAGGTGATCGATCGATCAACCGACTAAGGGTGAGTCATTGCCAGAGAGGGTTATTCGTGGGTGTAAAGTTACACTTCTCTCAGCTTCGCATGCAGTAGGGAGGTGACGCGGTTATTGATAGCACAAACATCACGAGTCCTCGAATGCACAGCATCGGTGATAATGAATGTGTCGCAGTCACAATTCATGTAATAACAGGTGGAACATGTGAGTAAGGATTCCCGTACTACAGGTGGATTTGTGCTAAACTCTAGGGAGGCACTTATTCCCATATTACCCTCCTAACCCTAAGCATAAAGCCAACTGTAACAAATTTAGGCCTGATCTTTCAAACCCTAACTGTAACACCAACCCTCATTCTAACTCCAGCCTCCTTGGAAGCTAGGACAAAAGACACCTGCAATTAAGGGGGGAGGGGGTCCGTATCCCTGTGCACTACCTAGTATCAGAATCAATTGGGGACGCTAGCAAGCGGATTGTAATCCGTTTGTTCCAAAAGCGGAAGCCGAAAGTCAAACAGCCGAAATGGCACCCTACTATTTAACTTTACTGCTGTGAGAAAAATCCTGAACGAATACGATATTTCGGTCTAAACTACACAAACAACCCCGAAGAATTGTGTCATATACTTAAAAGGCTGATAAAGTACCTTAGTTACTTATCTACCATCTTTAAGGGCATTAAAGGCTGATGTTATTAGGAGACGTCGGCAGGAGATTGTGTGGGTGGTATCAGGGTTCCTCAACTCAGATCGACGTAGCGTGAGTCAGACAGGCACGTAATATCACGTGAACCGTCATTTGTTATTGCCAGAAAATCTTGTCTTCTGGCTTCGAAAATCAGCCAGAGCGGGTTTCGGTTAAACTACGAGGAGATTTAAATGGCTGAATTGAAACTGAAACGGCATAGTCTGGACCAATAAGTCCCACATCCAAACGCAGAAACTCGATGGTAAACTGCGTGTGCAGAGGGCTTCAGGACAATGCAATGTTTCGAAGATGACATATCCAATTTTGTAGAGATCGGAAACATATGGATCAGCGGAACCCGTACGATATCCATCAAAATTATAGCGCCGTAGGGTCAATGAGGACAGCAGGGGAAGTGTGCCCACTGATAACAGACTTGCGAAGATGCACCATTCAGGATAACAAGGTATGGTCTTAGCGAGCACCCTCTCTCTAAACCTGTCAGAACCATATCGAAAATTACGCCCTTCCACAGTCCAGACAAATCGGACCTTATTACTAATAAAGAGACTGATTGGGTAACAAGGGTCTTAAAACTCGAAGCACCTTTGACTGCGCCAAGTTTTGCTAATGCAACTTCACCTACTTGAAATCCTCTGTCCCATTTAAAGTTTGCCGCGTATATTAAAAACAGGACGAAAGTTTTTACAGTGATTGCTGGGTATGGAGGGCCGATACTTAGTCCTGCATATTTAAGGGAGTCGCCCCACCAGCAGTTAAACTATTTTGGAAATTTCGGACTCCGTGAGGGCGCCCCTACTGGATAAGCTGAATGCCACAGTAGCAAGAAGGCCCCCAGGAGATTCGTGTAGTTTGCGGACGAAAAGGCTAAAATTTGTCATTCAGCCCACGAGAACTACCCGCATTATCCTGCGCAATCTCCACCCCACCCCACCCCCCTCCCAAGATTTTTTTTAGCACAGTGACGCCTTTCAGGACTCATGAGAGCAAACGACAGAAAGTCTTACCACGAAATGAGCTTCAGTCGTTGAGGGCCCCCTATCCAGAACAGAGCTGCGAATAAAGTGTCATCTGTTATTATTATTATTATACTCTTAACTGGCACTATTACTAATTTAACTATGAGACTACAGTCACCCAAAGTCTAGCCGAACTATTGTACGTCTTGCTCTAGCCAGTTTTTCTAAGCAAATTCATATAGACGCCTTCAAATAATTTTAGTAGGGTTCATCAACGTCCATTTCAGCCAGCAGGTAATGAATGGGTACGCGTCGAAATCTGGCCATCGTTCGTCGTCGTCATCCTCTGAAAAAGTAGTGCTGAAATCTACTCTATAAATCCCATGACCAGTATAAACCCGAATTCGGAAGATGTACCCAAGGCATTTGGGGTCACGGCGCTGAGGGCATTTGCAGAGTTATGACGCCATGGATGGATGCAAACTTTTAACGCAAAAGCCATATTTCGTCGACTTAACAGAAAGACACATAGCAGTCATATCTGCCCTTTTTCGAAGGTCACAAAGAGCCAAAAAAGTGTAAATCTACACTTACTGAAATCAGCCGTCGAACTTATAGAACAGTCTGAACAACAAGGACTGACTCTAAGGACTTTATCACGGTTTAAGAACTAACAAATCAACGAAAGAACCTATTTATGCTTTCTCATGCATATTTATCAGCAGAAAAATTAAAAGGCATGCTCCCAGTCTAAAAAAGAGTCTTGTTTGAACTTCAGGGAATCGGGGTGGTGTTACGTGTGCCACGAACCCTTGTCTCAAGTATGGTTTCAAGTGAGAAAAGGAACTGATTACAATTTTCTCATCGTTTCTGATGATGTCCACCGGGATCTCAACAGCAGGGGGATGCAGGGACGCTAACCAGCGCTCGAGTTAGTTTGTAGTGATAGTAGACTTGCGATGCATCTACCACACTTTCAACTCCTCGCGCTCCTTAGTCCGCTGTCATTAAGAAGCCAAGAAGATTGGCGGCAGAATCGGACACAGATGGCTGTCATGACATGAACCCGCGCCTAGGCTCTCCGGCAGATCGCCTGACCAGCACACAAAGGACCGCGATTCCACACACCAAGAAAGGGTGTGGGGCGGCTGGGATCGCAAGCCATTGAAAGAGCTATAAAGGCCACATTAAGGAGGAACCATTACAGCCTGGCTCCCCGTCCTGAAAAGAGAGCCCAGTTATCCCGTCAGTTGGTTGTAATTTAAGCCACGGCCTTTAGCTCACCGTGCGCCAGATTGTTTATAGTGGGGAATATGCGCTGAGAGAGTCGACCTAACTCCTCCCCCCACCCCAGAAACTAGTCGATTGTCCAAGCCGATCAGTTACCTGATGCTTCGACTGGGAACCGCGGTTGACAGAGCTAAGAACGACGTGTCTGCGCATGCCGTACATACGGCCCGGCTCCCCACACAACTCGTCACGATTTCACACAGTGGGGTGGGCGGCTCGGATTCCACATGCGTCAGGGTGCCATAGAGGTCACGTGAAGGAGTACGAGGACACGCTTCCCACTTACGTGAGACGTGCATATTTCTTGTCTCTGGGGTGGGGTGATAAGGGACGGGCTCATGCATCATGTGTTTCAGTGAAAAGGTATGAGGTGAGGGCTTTGACCGGCTGCATTTTACCGTGGGTTTTTATGAATGCGCATGTGGCCGAAGAGGCCATGACGAACCAATTTTTAAAGCTCTATACTTACAGGAACTTTGCCCACTTGTTCAGTTAAAAACTGAATATTGTTAATACATTGAACTTACACGTAGTAGGCTAAAAATGACGCAACTATCTTTCTTTCCCAAGACTTGTAACCCTTTCAAATACAAGCATTTGCGTAGTCAAAAGAGGCAGTTAGGATCCAAAAATCAAGGCAGTTATATCAAATAACATCAAGTGTGTTATCGTTACAGCGTAATCCACTCGACGCATAACAGGCATCGCACATGAACCTGACGGAAACGGTTCAGGTGGATATTAAATCTACTCCCACTCACAAGATACGATATGTGGATCTGCCGAACAGCGGTTGCTTGGGTAAATGGAGTTTGGGTGGAGGAGGGAAGAGTGAAATTTTTGTCAGCAAAGTGGGGAAAACAAGTGGTACATAATGAAGTTAGTTCATTATGCCATTTGCCTAGCCAGAAATTGGTCAAAGCTCCTGCCTCTTGATGCAGTCGCTCGTGGGAAGTAGTCTCTTTGTGGGTAAGACCGTATTTATTAGTCCAAAGTTTCAGTTCTAAAAACGGAAAAAAAGTGGTGCATTAAAGAGGAGGAAAGTTACAGAGGAACGTGCTATTAGGTACAGTAGGTGTGCTAACTCAGGAAATGTCGGCCGAAATTTTGAAATGAGTTCTCGTTTGGAAAAGACTATTTATGTATGATTGTAACAATAATCATAGTTAAGCATAATTCTATAATGGTCCAGTTACCTCAGGGTGTCTTCTGTCGATCGAACGTATTTCCGAATGCATGCAAAGCCAATACTTTTAAAAAATGACTACTTAAGCAGCATGCAATTTTCCCATTGATTTCAGATGCCCTTAAAAAGTCAATTATATTTCATGGAAAACATGCACAAAAATATCCATTTTTTACTTGTTCGGTAGGAAATTACGTCTTCTTCCAATTCTAAACTCGAAGGAAGAATATCATTCGGTTTAAAAAACTTTTATAAATCCTGAATAATTCTGTACCAGACCTGCTGTTATACTTGCATTCAGGGTTTCAAAACTACAAGCCGTATATTTTCCGTGTACGGAAAACCATACATTACTCTACGTATAAAAAGGAAACCATATGGGGTTAATAAAATTAAGCAGTGAATTTAAGCAATATTGTTAACTTTACAAGCCACATTTTTTGCAAAATATTGATGTTGCATGCAGTCGGAAATAACTTATTTCGAAAAAAGACATCCTGAGGTAACTGGATCACTATAGAATTATGCGTGACTAAGGTTATTGTTACAACCATACTTAATTAACCTCTTCGAAACGAGAACGCATTTCAAAATTTCGGCCGACATTTCATGAGTTAGCCCACCTACTGTACGAGCTGACAATTTGAGTAATTTAAGTTTCACACGCAGATTGTCGACTTTAAACCGGCGTTGAAATTTCGGCGTGATACAAAAGAACGCCATGCGACACCACCTACTGCAGAAGAAACTGCATTGCCTGCAGACTCCCCTTCCATCACCGAAGAAACGGTGACGACTACAGAAAACATCGCAGTTTAACCTGTCAATCCGCGTAGGCAACAATTTTTTGCATGTCTTCAGTTGTGCTATTGGGAGGGAAGCCTGAACGGCTAAAGCTGCCAGCATAAGAATAGACGGTTCCTTCGAGTTGGGCCAGAAGTACACGATGGCACTACTAGCTTTTGGCGGCAGTTTAGCTAACTGAATTGCTCCATGGGAATTTTCGCAACTTCATAATTGAATTAATTTTAAAGGCCGTCGCCGCAAGTGCAGGCAAGAGTCTTCCGTAAATTAAATCACAAGAAATAGCAGTCAGCCCTTTCTGACAAAATCTGGATAGAAGTTGCATAATTCAAAATCACTTCCTATTGGGATGACACTGATCAAAGGTATGAGGAGCATAAGCGTAGAATTTCAAGTGTGACCTTAGTAACAAAACGACTTCGAGTCCATAACCATGCGCACTGATGGGTAGGAGCCCAATCAATACGTGGACGGGGGTGCGGTACGTTGTCATCACTAGTCTTATCGGCTCTCAGTGTTGAACTGTAATTCTGACAGGTAAAATATAAACCAGTGAAAGACAGCATTTCTGCTAGCCAGTTTACCTCTGCCGATGTTACCTCAGGGCAACCTGAATTATATTTGGTCGGATCTTATTTCGTAGCCTCCAGTTGACAAGCCTCAGTCTAACCCCCAACCCCTAACCCTAACAGGTACGGCTACGAAATCAGATCTTGCCTTATATTTACCAGCTAAACCCTCCCCCAGGGTAGTTAACTGAGAGGGTGGTTCTGGATGGCATTCGCAATTCTAAACCTGGACAGCAAATCAACCAACCAGTGGCAGAAGTTTCAAGGGTAGATCTAATAGATTGCCCGTTATTTTCAGCAAAAGAGTATGAAGTATTCAATCAGGAATGGGTGCACACCGATCTATTGGCTTCACGAAGCAAACAAACTGCGCATGGACGGCAAAGGTCACGAACAGGCAACCAGTTACCAGGCCGAAGTCGGCCAAGTCATAATAGCAGCAAGGAGGGACGACAAAGAATGCGCATAGCACAGTTTCGGGTTTTTCTGCCTTCATTCAGCCAACCATAACCCTAACCAGCAACTGGGATCAGAAACACAAAGATGCGCACAGACGCACCTGGCGCAGTTGGTCCACCACTGGAGTCTTCCAGATGGGTCGTAAGCACCTCATCGAACCGAAGTTCATCAGTGCCTCGCACCCGTCATTCTCGGTCGCTGCAGATCGGGTATTTATTCAATCAGGAATGGGCATACACCGATCTATTGGCTTCACCAAGCAGCGACAGAGAATGACAGGTGGCGAGGCACTAATGAACTTCGGTCCGATGAGGTGCTTACGACCCATCTGGAAGACTCCAGTGGTGGACCAACTGCGCCAGGTGCGTCTGTGCGCATCTTTGTGTTTCTGATCCCAGTTGCTGGTTAGGGTTATGGTTGGCTGAATGAAGGCAGAATAAGCCCAAAACAGTACTGTATAAATCTACCCGCATTCTCTGTCGTCCCTCCTCGCGAATAGTATGAGGTATGTTAAAATGCCCTCAAAAGACTGCCTAACGACCTATTTAGTGCAACAAAAGCCGAAAGAGAGTAAGAAAACCCAGGTTATCTCCCTTTACTTTGATTAAGCTGCTACAAAGTTAAGCTGCATGCAAGCCCTGTCTTACCTCAGCTGTGCCAAACTGGTGAGTTAATCGAGTAATTTCCGCTGCGGGGTCAGGTGCAGAACTGTTTGACGCGTTCCAAGAGCCATTAATGTCCCTTCGTCTGGCAGGCAGCAGTCCATTACCTTTACCCAACTGCATCGCAGTCATTCGCTCCTTCAACTCGCGAGTCAGTGTGGGCATATGAGCAGCTGCGGTTAATGGAGAATAAAAAAATTCCCGATTCCTAATAGCGAATACAAATAAAACCAAGGCAAACAAACCGACAAAACAGAATAATAAAAATAAATAGATCCAAGACCGTTGTAAGACCCCGTCTGGCAGAAATTACACGGAGCAGTGACAGTAACTCGCTATAAATGAGGTGGTTATCAGTTGGATGATGAGGAGAATGGAAAATATGGACCTGCAGTCTGAGACTTGCGGCTTATTGTATGATTTGTGGTAAATTCTGTTTTTTTGGAAGAAATCCCAGATCTGCCCGGTAGAGTTTTAAGTTTGTTGAACCAAGCAAAATGTCGTGCCACTAAGTAAATAAGCTACCTAGTATAGCATTTCACCCTCTCGCAGATTTATTGAAGATGACATAGTTTCCTTGGCTAAGGTTATGCATAGGGGCAAACAACGGTTACATCCTTGATTGCTACACCCACGTATGGCCCTTGAGAAAGGAAGAAAAAAGACGAATAAATAAAGTTAATTGACCGAACGTGCTGTGTTCTTTTGAATGCGAGCTAGATGCTACAAATAATATACAAAACTGGAAAAGATAGGTCATCATTACTCTTGCTTCAAAACTTCAGAGCATGGTTTAATTCGACGTCTCAAATTTCCTCGTAGGATGGTTTTTGCCTGCGAAAGTTTATCTCTTCCGTAAGACGTCTCACTCAATTGCATTTCCCCAAAAATACACGAGTAACCTCACGAGTACGAAAGTGTGAAGTGCACTCTCCGCTGCCATCTCCAGCACAGTTGGTGCGCAGACTTCAAAAAGAAACTTCGTTTCAGCAGGCAGAAATAAACTGTCGTTTCTATGTTAAGGACATGGATTTATTGTTTTAAGGACAGAAGAGTATAGCTTAGAGCAACGGGCGTGGCGTGCGAATGTTAGGGTTGCCAAAGGTTGATAGGAGGGTAGCAGCAGAGTCAAACTTCACATAGGTTGACTCAACATTCAGGCGCTGGGAAAAGGGCTGCATTTACGAGTCAAAAATAGAGATTGGGAATCACACACACCTGTCTTTTAAGTCTGAAATGTATACAAAATTTGATGTACTTACGTTGTTTATGGCCTGAAAAAGGGGAATGGAGGACAAAACAACACATTTTTAGTGTAGAACAAGCATTGGAATTCGTGGGCGTTCCAGAGCATGAGTCAAAGACGTTTAGGAAGCATACGCAGCCAGTTAAACTCACCGATAATCTGTTGTAGAATCCGCTGTTTCCTCGCACTTGAATTGCCGACCTCGGCTGAAGTGGGACAAAGTCAAATCTTTGTGTATATGGCTACGAACTGGCAACAAGTTTAATGGTGCGTGAAAGTGAGCGTGCAGACATGTGGTGATGGCGCATTTTTAGAGTAAAAATTAACACTGGATAAATACATGCTCGGGTACGCTTGGCCGCTCTTTCGTTCTTGGTTAGCATGGGTACTAAATACGTCACTGACAACTTTGAGCTGATCTGTTTTGGCGCAAGATCCTCTTCATTGTGTAGCATTAGTGAACCGACCGAATCCACTCGAAAAGTGATCTCTGCCTGATGAAAAAGTCTGGTGCGCACACCAACCTATTCTTTCAAAGTCAGTACGGCGTTCACGAAAGTATTCAACAGTGCACGTGATACACTCGCGTTGAAGCGCTTATATATGTATAAAAGCGTCCAAAGAATTCCGGCTTAGGTCTGAGAGGCGTCTGATCATACAAGGAACGGTAGCATGCGACCCCCTTGCTTCGAAATGACAAAAGTGAGAACAAGCCTTAGTAATTTCGCTTTGCGATGCAAAAGATGCAAACACTATACGCATTTTACTCAAATAACTCCAACTTCTTATTTCAGCTGATAGGATCAAGATTTATTGAAAGTTAAGTAATCAGGTTGTCTTATACTTTTACCTGCCGTTACGGCTCCTGAGTCCAAAAATGACGAAGAGTCCTCTTATGCCATTGACTCCCTATTACCTTTATTACGCACATTTCTGACATTCATAGGATTTATAAACGTTATAAGCTTATCGTCAACTTAACATGTAGTCCTTAGGCAACTGCAACAACCTAAAACCCCCCTCCGAAGTCGCAGATGGACAGAGATCATGAAAGGCATCAACAAAAGCACACATTTTCCAGGAATTCCCAAAGGCAATCAATGGGTATTCAGAACCTAATGAGTCGGGAAGTTAGACATCTCCAATCCCCCTTCGCGAATTTTTGATGCCTCTATTCATTGGTAAGGTATGGCTTTAGGATGGAAAGCATTCGGCCGAAAGGAAATAACTACACCTTATTAATAAGTACATTATACATCTGGTGCAGAGAGAGGGGAGTTAAATACTGAGAGAAAAATATGCAAAAATGTAGTAAGCTAGACAAACCCACGTGTTTTGGTTGACAAAGTAAAGCTGAAGTTCGCAGGCAGCACAATCTAACCACAAGACACCAGCAATGCTACAGACCGGAAAATCGTTGCCGCAAATGTTGAAATTAGTCATCCGTTGCAAATTCCTTTCGACTACCTAAAAGGCTCATCCTTGAAGTTAAGGTGGACCAAATGGAATTGTGATTACTTTTCTACGCACTTGGATTTTTTGTGCATCTAAAGTGTTCGAAGATATACGCTTATTTCGAAATAAGATAAGGTTGGCTGATGAAAGCGATATTCGACAGGACCGATTCGAGTGGAGTTTACTTCCCGCGAAAACGGCAATAAATAGAATGCACTGCACTGCTTAGTGTCGACAAAAACATGACATCGCCAAATTCCCCTCCTCCAGTTTACCAGTTAAATACTTTGAGTGGGGGCATATACCAATAATTCTTCCCAAAATTCAAATGCAATAACTTCAGTCTCTGCAATAGACGGTATTTCAAATGACTTCGATGGTTTTAAACTGATTTTTGGCCAACCTGTCGTGTGTAACACGGTCTAGTCGAATACTGAGACCTAACGAAAGCTTAATAGTTAATTTCTCACTCTGTTCCTATGAGCGACGGAATTGAAATGACGGTTCAGTATGCCTTTTCCGGACAGAGACCCTACACTTTATGTCACTGCTCTTATGTTAGCCTACTCAGATTTCTAGGGAAAGATGTAGTGGCCGATAAAGCGTTAGAAGTAGTACAACAATGACAAGCGCAAAATATGCACAGAACACGGCACAGACAGACCTACCTGAGGTCATGCTCAGGACCTGGCTGAATATGAATATCTAACTGCAATACCAGTCAAAGGAGCGATAAGGTCGTCAAGTAAGGCACCGCAATTTCCATTTCCAAACTCCATGGATCACTCGCAGATACGCATGAATGATGAACCCAACAGACATCGTGATCTCCCGATTACCATAAGGTAATCGGCATTGTATCACAGTGAGCCGAAGCATAGCGGGTTCCACTGTTATCAGCCTCACTGCTACGTTTCAGCACACTTTGATGAACCGAACAGGTCAAATCATAGACTCTTGTATTACACGGAGGGTATATGCAAATGGTTGAACCTTGACCAGAATTTTTGGCGAAAGTGGTGCATGTGCAAACCGAACGAACTCCGGTTGGAGCAAGCCACAGGCCATCGAACGGCCCCCCTAGAATGACACCGACACCTTGATTCACTCTGAGAACAAAGGCTGAAAAAGGGGTACTGCTTGCTGCATACTAACTGGCGTAACAAGTATTGAAATTTTTGAGAAATCGAGTCTACAAACTCCCCTGGCATTTTAAATATGCATATTTGTCTTATCAAAAGTCCTTTGAGTAGGACCTAATGACGTCTACCCCCAATAACTATGAGTTGGCTGCTAGGGGAACCGACAGATGGGTTTAACAGGAGTCAAACTGCGGAGACTCAGTACAAATAAGAGTGGACTTTGGTGCCCTCCTAAGGACCAAATAACAGGAAGGGAGATCTACTTGCTAAATTTGACTCTGTAACAGGTGTACCAAGAAACTGCTCATCTAACATTATGCCGCGACGGTAATCGCAAATACGAGACGCTGAAAGTGGTCAGGTTTCTGTTCGGCAAGACGCTTGTTTATGTTCCACAGTCTTTTACTGAAAATGACATTTCTGAAGTTCAAATAAAATGTTTAATTAAAAGTAGACCTTTTACGTATTAACATAAAAATGACTGGGATGGTCAAATATAGTCCTGCAAATATTTGAAGTTAAAAGTGACTTGAGCTTGACATTGAGGCTAAGGATAGCACAGCAACTCTTAGGATTTATTAAATCTCTACGAAATTGTACAGAAACTGTCGTGTTTCAATCACGGGGAGTAGTATGTGAGTAAATACGACAGAGGACCGAATTTGTCTTCCTCGAAGGTCGGGGGGAGGGTTAACTCAGTATTTATGGCGTGTGCAGGATTCCAAATGGCTGCGCTAGTTGCCTAACAAGTGGAGAGTTACAGTTTTATTACCTAGCATGACTGTGCAGTGGACCACAATGCTGAATCAAATTATTTAAGTTACTGCAAACTGGAAGAAAAGTGAGCCCAACCCCAATCCGATGATATGAGGGCATGCGAGATAGTTAGGTGAGTTTAAAGTGAATTACCCACGGGGAAGCTTACAACGCCACTGCCAACGAATGAGACTTTAAGCTGATGGTAGAGGGGCCCTCGTCAATCGTCTTACGGATCTCACTCGTCCCGTTGTGCTTTGGGACTCTCTCTCTCTCGAGCACCGCTAGCATCCGCACAGCGGCGCGTAACATAGGCTGGCTGACGAGAGTTAATAAGACGGAAATGGCCATTCCAATCTCCTTTGCCTTTGTTATTTAAGCTGATGGTTTGAGTTACTCCTAACTTACTAAAACACCTGCTAAAGCTTCAAGCTTATGACCAGGACTGTGCCAAATTCCTTTTGAAAAATGTGAATGTGGGGAGTTCCGTGAAGGGTGGTTGAATTTCAGTGAGGGTGTTAGTGCAGCTGCGGAGCGAGTGCGAACGTTAAACACCTTTCCATTGTGCAAAGGATGGACTTGAAAGGGATGCTGGAAACATGCGAAAGGTGAACTGTGCCAGTTGATGGATCTGTTGCCGTCCTTCCTGATTAAAGCTGATACATACCTCAAAGGAGAACCATAACATGCTCGATAGTTCTCACTCAATTTTGAATTTTTTCCGTTTTGAAGGTGTACATTTGGATATTACCAGATTATTACTCCTCGATTTTTTGACTTGACACATGAACCGACAAAATATTCCAGCAGCGTCCGCAGATAGTTGATGAATCACAACAAACTTCACCATGTTTTTATTCCTTGTTTACATTTAGATTTCCCAAATCTTACAAAGTAACCTTAGACTATACTGGTAGGTCTGGAGACTATCTTTCGTCTAGCCTGTTGCCCTGGATCAAAATGCTGAGGGGATCAGGCAATCTAGAATCTCACTGATAATCACGTGAGGAAAGTGGTCGGGGCGATGAGTTAGAGGGACTAGTTTGAGTTCGAAAATAACTGAGTTGGAAAACGCAATCAAGAGGGCGTAAGCTACTACGTTAATCTGAGTGCGTTATGCGAATCAAAGGAAAGAAAACCACTGCCTGGAAAGTGCAAGCGAGATTTATTGCAAATTCGGACTACAGGTGTGAGCAAAACATTTCTCTCATCCACGGGAGTGTCTTCCGTTCAGGGAGTAGAACTAGAATCTATGATTTCTCCCTTAAAAGCAAAAAAACAAAAGTGGGTGTAAGCGCTTCAGAAATGCTGCCGACAGACACTATTGATAAGTAGCACCGTAATTAGCCTGAGATAGAAACTGCAAAATCGCAGGCACATCGCCAATGCCCCTCCCCTATAATGAACACTGTCTCTGTATGTACTCCCACGCAAAATGACGTAGGAAATCCACGTTTAGATCTTACGACTGAGTACTGGGGGCAGAGGGCTAATAGAGGACAATGGGGATCTTTGAAGAAGAAGAAGAAGAATTGGAGGTAAAAAACCTTGAAATCAGTTCAAGCACACCCTAGTAGAGATGCCATATATAAAGGGCAACCAGTAAAGATGTTAGTCAGTTAGCAGCAGAGAGGAGTGCAAAGGGGAAAGAATTACGTGGGGTGGAGAAAACCAAAGCGAAGCGTAGCCTAATGAATCCACATGCACTCCATTGCGGATGCTTGTCAGTGTACCTAGATCGTTATGTCATTGGAACGTACAAGTAGCTAAGCCTTACTTTCGGTTTAGTAACTTTTATTTTTTTCCCATAAATAAGGTGCCGCAATTAAATAAATGGCAAATGCTTAAACGGCAGAGAGCACATTCTCAAAAGAGATCCCCATCCGTCGCATACAGTGGGGATAAATGACTCATTTTCGTTCGGATTTTGAAATATTTTTTATTTTGAGCACAGTCTTTTACGACCTTTAGATGTTAATCATAGGGTAATTTAACTTACAACTATCTTGCTTGGTTCCCAAGGTGCCCATGAAACCGAGATAAGCTAAGGAATACCAGATGACAATTCGAACGAATCTTATAGCCCAAAACATAAAGTACTTGCGTACAGAGTCGCAGACTTGATCTACAGGAAAATGACACTCTACTAAACCCAAAGAAGGGTTTCGAATCATCGGCACAGATGAGTCAGTTGACTGTGATTTTGGGTTCATAAAAGGTTTGTCATTAAAGGGCAACAGAAATAACAGCAAACAACCGCTCGTCTTAGTTAGTCGGCGGCCGATGTAGGCCTTCCTCTATGTAACCATAGGGCTAGGTATACCAGCGACCAGTCCACTTCAAAACTATAGGCTTTTCTTGAAGCTTGATATATAAGAAGAGAAATGGCCAGGTCTGCAACAAACAAGTCAACTCTAATAGAGGCCCAGATCCTCGCCAAGAACTCCTTAATCCGCGAGCCGAGTGCTATGAGCAAAACACTGACAGCATAAACTGATTTCTGTTTGTCAGAAAGGTGCTGTATTTAACATTTATTTGCTGCTGTCCTGCTTGTATTGGATTACGCAATTTTGCAGACGCCAAAAATCTCGGAAGAACATGAGTTCAGTGAAAAAACCCTCGGTTGGGTATCATTCCTCACCTTCCGTAGGAATCAGGTTGTACGAAATCACTCCCATAACTTCAGCAGGAGGAGTATGATGAGGGCATCTTTGCATTAAATAACTCAGCAATGTCATTTATGATATGCGACTGGTAGTTCGCAACTCGGGAATGTAGTAGTAGGTT
This sequence comes from Spirometra erinaceieuropaei, assembly GCA_902702965.1. Lineage (NCBI taxonomy): Eukaryota > Metazoa > Platyhelminthes > Cestoda > Diphyllobothriidea > Diphyllobothriidae > Spirometra > Spirometra erinaceieuropaei. The sequence continues at coordinate 1,054,937 of CACRXP010000010.1, forward strand.
GTGGAACCCCCCCTGCTTAGTGAGTCATCATTGTTCAGGGGTAAACGTTCGCTTAGGCACATATATATAAACACTGCTATTCTGAACATTGCTTCGACGAACTTATGGAAGTATTCGGTCTCTGAATTACAACGATGAATAATATCAGAGTGGTATAACAATTGTCGCACGGAACACTGACTATGGTCGATAGCAGCATTTGTTGAAATTCTAAATTTTGGAAGAAACGAAAGACAGTTTCAGATATTTCGCACACCTGTACACGAAGCTTGGGACCCACTACCTCGCAGACGGCGCATGCGCAAAGTTAGACGCAAAGTTTACAGTATAGCGCGAACTATTATCCAAGACTTAGGTCCTACTCCTGCTTCTATGCAGCCTGTCCGCAAGCTCTGTCATGATCGTTGAACCACAGACCGGTCTGTGAGGAATCTTTGTTTCCAATCGCAACAGGACATTGCTGTAACCGGAAACGCTACAGATAAGGCATTGTCAGTCCTTACCAAAAGATCCAGCAAACTGAAATTACATGCCATTTCGATCTCGATGCGGGCTGTGCTCAGCCAAGGTACCAAGCTCCCGCAGCACCGACTAGACTAAAACACATCGGCCAGACCTCGTGAATAAGCGAGGTTTTTTCGTGATAAACGACCCCGTTCAGCTCCCATCGCGTATGAGCGATGAAAGGCTTATTCGGACAGAAGGAAGTCTTTTCAGCTGCATATGGGTATTAGCCAAATGAGGAAATATGGCCCTTCTGAGGAGAACCTACGTGCACAAATAGTGGGAAATCGCCACAGCAGTAGAAGCCTATTGTAACATCAGACCTACAGCAGTACTGAGGAGAGAACATAAATCTTACCGTAAGTGGAATCGTCAGTCTGAACGGGCGGAGGCGGTGGCGGTGGAGGCGGTGGTGTAAACTTCTGTGGCGAAGAATTTTGCGTTGCCTTCTTCGAACGGTGAGCTGTTTTTGTAGTCTGGACAGGACTCTTTGAAGAAGAGCTAGACGAAGATGATGAAGAGGAGGAGGAAGAAGAGGAAGAAGTGGAGTCGGACCTGCGTCCCTTGCCACTTGACTTTCGAGTACTTGTCTTGGGCTTCCTGCGTCTGGAACGACGCCGTGGTGATCGCGAGGATGTTCTGCGCGTGCGGCCGCCCTCATAGTAGCCATCATCATAACTGTCACCCCGATGGCGTCTATCGTATCGGTCTGCTCTGTAGCCATTGGCGTAACCGTCATAGATGCTGCTATAGGGATTGCCCATCATCATCGGCGGTGGCGGTGGTGGTGGCCCGGCGAACGGTTGCATGCCGTACGGACTCATCTGGGGGGCTGGGGCGGGCATCATGCTCGGCATCATCGGACCGCAGGCAGGCATGCCCGCCGGCATCATGGGTGCCATAGGTGTCGGAATGGGCATTGGAACTATAACCGACGTAGGCTGCGCAGGCGGTTGCTGTGGCGGTGGTGGAGCTGGTCGAGGCGCTGGGGCGCTAGGCGGACTCACCAAGTAATGAATCGCCGGCCCAGTACCGCCCTGTGCCGACTGTGAAGGCACCACAAGCACCGTGGGCTGTGATGGATTACCGGTTTGGGCAATAATTGGTTGAGCATAACCACGAGTTGTCATGGGCTGTGCTTGCACCGTCTGGAATGCTGAGGGCGTGGCGTACTGCACAATGGGCTGACACTGTGCAGGCTGATTCTTTGAATCTCCGCCTTGAGAGCGCTTGCCGCGTCGGCTGCTGCTCTGTCTCCCACCCCTACAATTATCTTCTTCGGAACTTTGTTCCACGAAGTGGGCACATGTGACAGTTTCGCTATCCTCTTCGTCCTCCGAACAGGGGCTAGGCGACATGCGCTGATCTTTGCGAGATGTGGTTTTGTGGCTGGATTCCTTAATGGTGGTGCTCTTGCGTGTGGACGCCGTCTTAATGCGCGGCGACTTGGAGCCCTGTCTGCTAGGGGTGCGTTGGCGACCCGAACGGTCTTCTTCCAGCGGAGTTATGCAGGATTTCGGCACGTGACCCGTCGCTCCGGTTGGGGTCCTCAAACAACACCACTCTCCACTGTCGTCCAAGACCTATGGCAGTAAGCATAAAGGCAGACTATGAATTCTCGAGCTGTGCTTGCAAACCACATCCTAGTTTGTGTTTCATTAACCAGCAACGAGACAAGTGGCCTTGCACCGCACTTTAATCCTGCGGCCCTCAGATGCCAGAACTGCAAGACACATCATTTTCTCCTTGGTCAACCGTATCTCGAACAGTGCCAACAGGAGCATGTTTAAACACAACCCTACGTATCGACAAGCGAGTGACTAGCAACCATAATATATAGATATATTCTGTTATATCTGTCCACTTGTTTGTACAGACACGCACCACGCACTATTTGGCATTCGGCTTATTTATTCAACAATAACTTTTACTAGATTCTCATTTCAAGTTTTCCTAAAAGTTATTATTCCTAAACGACTTTCTATTTTTTCCGATGCTTTGATTGTTTTCTTTTGGACCGTGGTCGATCGCTTGCAAGTGAGACTTTCCATCCATGCGTTAAGGCCAGTTTGTAAGGTGATGGGAATAATTTGTGCCTGTTTATTATGTTCGTTACCTGCAATATTTGATGCATTTTCAAAAAAGCTCCTTAGGATTTTCCAGACTGTCTAAATGAGAGACAAATGATTTATCGGACTACGTTCTCTGAATATAACACTATGTGTTTAAGGAAGATAGGAGGTACTTTTTTTTCTACCTTGGTTAGCCTTTATGAACTTCAATTTTTTTGCCATTGAAATACCCCCACTTGATTTCAAAATCCTATTTGGTGAAAAAAGTATAATTCCACACTTATTCACCCATTACGTGACCGATTTGCTAAAACCATGACTCTGTGCGGTCTGACTCGCGATGTAAATTAAGACAAAAAAGATATTATAAAAGCGGAGAACACGGAGGGCTCGGTGTATAAAATAGCTATTAATTTGAAAGAAAAACACATAGTCCCTACTGAAATGAGGGTTTTAACCGTACTGAGAGGATTGGAAAAACCAGGTTCATCTGAGCGATACCGAAGACAGAAACAAATATGAGAGAACGACAAAATGTAAAAACCGTAAACCATATATCGAACTGTGTAGAGAGCGAGTGAGTCGTAGGTTCTATGTGTACTCCAAGTCTTTGTCTAGTAGTTGATTCGGTAACCTCTGCTGAAGCATGGGATGCGGCCCGAGGATTTGCGTCATGATGGAGTGGAAACAAAGTTTGTAGCGCAGTCTCATACTTCTGAGCTATTTCCTGATCAGTTTTTTCTCCTTCCAAGCCTTTCAAATGCTGTACACAAATGTTTTGTAACGTTTATGAGCTAGAACATGAACTCAGAGAGCACTCCAATAGAATCAAAAACAGTATCAAAAACCTTTGTTTATATTTATCTAGTTTGATGAGAACACTGGTGATCAAATATAAAAGACGCACTTTACATTAATTTAATTGTCGAAAATCCCAAATCTTACAAGTTCCTGAAAGTTGATCGCAACAACCTACCGCGTGTCGTTTATCAAGAACCCGAATAGGTCTCCCTGATAGTGCTTCCGGCTGTTTAAGCAACACGACTTGGTCCTAGCTCTCAGCTGAATGACCTGGCTGTATACCAACCGATGTCCTGTTTCTCTCGCAAGGGGAACTAGTTTGAGAGAATAGTAGCAATCACTAAATGGCTCTCCTGCACCGCCTAAAAACCAGGGCGTATCGACACTGTTGGATGACCCAACAAGGTAGAAAGACTGAGGTGGGAGTTTGGAAGTGCTGTAACAAGATAAAATCGAGCGGTTTGACCCACCAATAAATGAGCAGCTCTACCGCTGAAGTGCAACAAAAGTGGATAATCGACGCTGGTGTAACCGTTGACGACAGTGGGATTCTGTTCTCTCGCTATCTCTATGTGTGTGTGTGTGTGTGTGTGTTTGTGCACTCGTACGTTCGTGATGAGTCCAAGCCGTACCGTTTATGAACATCCAAATGCAAGGTCGGAAAAACAACACTTCCAAGAGCTACTCATGTCAGTAATTAAATTAACTCGACCAATACAATATTTCGGGCAGTCAAAAGAGCTTGAATTGGAACAACTTGAACTGAATCAGCCCCACAACTGATAGGGGTTGTTTGAGACAGTGTTGTCAGCGTTGCCCAATTAATTGCACGGCAGATTAGATTATGCAGTTTTAGCCCTCGGAGGATGAAAAAGTAGGGGAAATTGCATACTCGAGCAGAGTTATGATGAGCGTGAAAAACCCAACAACTTGGGCTTTGCCTATTTTGATCAAATTTTCAGTGGGTTTTATAATATGACGCGTGTAAAGACAGAAAAAAGGAAGTTATTACAAAAAATGGTAAAAGCAGGACGGTTTTCTCACTTCTAAGATGTCTCCGACGTTTACGCTCAGTTCTCTGACCGCTTCACTGACGTTCTTTTGCTTCGCAATAACGAGTCTGGATTTAAACAAAATGCAATAAGAGTTCAAACGACTGCAATGGGGCCGATTAAAATGAAATAATTACGTAGAATTGATGGCTAATTAAAACCAGCGGAACGAGCGCATGATTGTCTTTAAATTCTACTAAGAACGCTCATTTGCAGAACAAAATTCTCACAAATGGCTGTCTAAAATAGAGAAAAACACTATATTAAGAGGACCGGATTTTTCTCAGATGAGAATAATTTTTCATGGGGCTCTCCTGATCAAATGAAGACCAAGGATTAATGCAAAAATCAGTAGCAAACTCTGAGCAGGACTCAATTTGCTTATTCTGAAATTTCCATTCCGGGGATGGATTGTGAAACACATATTTCGGTACGCCAGACCTTGCAAAATCACGTGATGACCGGCTATTTATTTTACGTTTTATGCATTATAAGGTTTATCCTTTATTTCAAAGAATACTGGGCAATACTTCAAAGATAGTTTAGGGAGAAAGATATGAAACAGCATGATCCTGCCGCTTGCTGCCCCGATCCCCTTCTAATTATGACCCGCGAGTCCAGATCGATTTTTATGCAGCCCAAGTTGACAATAACGGCCGACGAGTTGCTCGGAGGATTTATCTGTTAAACAAAAAATTCTAAACAATATTCGGCACCTTCTCTTGGTAAGTTACTACCCAGGGGTCAGAATGACAAGGAAAGTTCTGCTAATTCCAAAGTTTAGAACAGCTCATCAATTTTATGCCGATGACGCCTTGCCTTAGCTTCTGAAAAACACCACTCGGGATGTAAAGCCTAGCAAAAGTCCCTGAGGAGTAAAATGACCGCATGTGAGCAACTGAGGTAACGAGAAACCATGTCCTTTCCCCCGACCCCATCCAACCAATCTAGCAAAAATCGTTGCGGGAACCACACAGGTTGACTGCACAGAACTTTGAGCGGCTGTCTAATTCTAAGAGGGATTTAGTGAGGGGGGAATCCTAACTGTTGACCAGCAAGTTTAATATGGCGTAAAGTTTATCATGGATGACTACTTTCTGAAAGTCAACTATTCGCCGTGTGGACTATGTCCGGTATGGAAAATGAAACAGAACCATTTAGCCAAAACTGTCAAACAATAATACCCTGTCAGTCAGGACTTACTGGCCTTTGCGGGCATGTACTGCGTTGATAAAGGCCTCAATATCCGGCGCTTTCGACTCCCTTGTTGAAGAGGCCGCACTGAGTGCTTTAAATTGAAACGGCACATTTATCAACAATTTTTGCCTTTGATAGTATCGACTCGAAAGCGTTTTCCCCGAGTTTAAGCAAAAAGTTCGAAATTGAGAATGCATTTGGTTTTAAGACACAGTTTGTCAGCAAATACAGACTGAGCAGGTGGAAATACTTACTTGGCGGAGGTTCTAAATTTTAAAAATGATGGTTTTAAGTGGGTTGATTACGCTTAGTAAGTGAATTAAGCAAGCAAGAGAGTGGTTCATTTAACCAATAAGTAAAAAAGAATAGATAGACAATCGGGCGTCCTAACTCCCATTTCAAGGACTTGACAGGCCATGTAAGATTTATTTAACGCTTGAACCAAAGGAAAATTGGTAATAGTAAAATTATTTTCAGAAAGTGATAGCACCAGCTTGTGCAATAGGGCTGCATAACATTTGGGATATCATGTGATCAAATCAGTGACTAAGCAACTGCAGGACTAAAACAGCTGAAATCAAGTTTCGAAGCTTTTGGGGCTAATTATTGATCCTAAAGTTTGATGTTGCTTTTAGAACCATTTTTAATTTGGAACATTGCTTTTGTGGCATTTAAAGACTTTGATTTCACCCGCGGATAACGACAGATTGGTTGAATCTGACGTCGACTAATAGAATATAAGTCCCTTACAGTGCAAACGTTTTGTCGTTAAATTTCATGAAAAACGCAGGATATTCTCAAGGAGCTTACAGTTTTTGAGGATATTATCAATCTACTAGATAAACGTAACTTCTGAATGGCTATCCTCACTAACTGGCTGCTATTTGTGACATATGTTGTAATGAAAGAATCGCTTATTTAAACAATGTTGACTTTATGACGCTTAAGAAGAATTTAGGGATATAGATTCTTCATCTTAAATAACAGGATGACAGTTAGTCCGCAAAACATAAGACGTTGCTTACTGTAGTATCCGTAGTCCCTAATCGTGATCTCTGGCTTAAATTCTTGCTGAAAGATAAGATCGGGGCGAAAATAGTAAAAACGCCAGTTTTGTGTGGACGGTATTGAAATCATATTTTAAACTAGTTTCGTGCTTTTAAAATTGCAGATTTTAATGTGATATTGTAATTTAGCCGATATATAAACAGAACGCTTGTTCGGACATACAGTTTTCTCGATAACAGTTGTCCTTTGTGGTGGAAGGAATTCCGTGCCTGTCTGCATTGTAGGCTTCCCGCTTAAGCGAAGAAAAATAACTTTTCAGTCAACGGACTGAAGTGATTAAAATGACATATTCGGATTTTTTCTAAAAACTTAACATCTGTTTCATTTTAAAACGTCTACACATACAATACACTAGATCGTGTCCAATCCGTAGAATCTGCTGGGTATAAAAACAATGTTTTCAAAGATTAGCCAAAGAAAGAATGGCCATTAAACAAGAGCCAGAGCGCTTCCTCTGAATTCCAACCTGTTTCCAGCAGACCTGGAACTGAAGCTCTTTGGCATCGGGGTATGTTAACTCATTGTTGAAAGTCGTTTGGGTCGGAATTATTTTAATCCCTATTTATCAGATAGGCAATTCGAGAAGGGCAAAGTTAGGGTTTAAAATTGTCAAATGCTCGAACAAAAAGGTAGATCTGTGCCTTGGTTATGCAATACCAAAACAGATCAGATATACTGAACGATATCTTAAACAAAATCTTCGATGACCACCACATGTTAAACAACTGCCTAATGAGATTTGTTGTAGTCCACGAACAGTAGAGGAATGAATTGGAAAATTTGGTGTCAAACGCTTAATTGATAGCGATAAAGGAATTAAAGCCGATGTTTAATAGCCCCATGGGTAATCAAAACATACGCGAAAACATCCTTGGCCTTAAAATAGAAGGAAAAAGGACAAATCTTCCGTCCCTTTTATTTATATTTTAAAGTAAAAGTCCCCATCAGGCCGCCAGGCATGTCCGTGCATCGATTTTCGTAACAACATTGGCAGTAAGCCGGGTCTCTACAAGACTAACCTTGACAGACGACTTAGTCGACGACTGTAGTTGTCTTATTAATTGATTTGAACTTATTGCTGACCTGGTCAGTAAAAAACTACAGCAAAATTGGTGTGTTGGCCGAATACAGGCAACAACAAAAATATGAACATATATATATGTTGACGACTTTGTACTATTTTTGGAGTAAAATACTGACGTTTTGGTCAGAAAAGGAAAAGCGGCCAACTAAACCACACTGTCACTGAAAGAACTTACCGTTAAAACTTTCAAAGTTAAAATGTCGTGTGACTTGAAGAAATGCACTTTGCGCTAAAATGTTGTTCTCGTTTATCAGGATTGAAATGAGAATCATGGGAAAATTAACTTGGATACTAGCCACTTGCGTGCTAAGAAAAAGATTGATGTACATGCAATAAACATAGACATAAGATATCTGACGAAACGTTTCTAAATATAACGGACGAGAATCATCGCAAAGGTGACATCTGTGTTAACATAAACCAGTAGCATGTTTAAAAGACACACCTGGGTTGCGTCCAAGCGTCGCCTAAACTGCTCCAAAATGCTTTATTGGACGGTTGTAAGTATCTTTGCAAAACCGATAACGTTCGATCTGTGAAAGCTGGCCTCCAGACGGAACGCACCAGATTAGAGTCGTAGTGCAGCACGCGATTACAATCACAAATTTTCTGTATCCACCAAAGTGACTCGAAGAGCCTATTCAGAAGTTCACCGGGTCCTGGATCTACGATTAGTTCCTCTAAGTCTGCCGCATAGTTGATGCACTTTCTAATGCTCTGAATATTTTCAACGGCGGCCTCATAGGATGGAGGACTCAGGCTGTCACGCCAAAGTGATCCTAGGAAAAAACAGCAGACTCGAAATGCACTGTATCAAAAGGACATAAATATTGATAGAGAGTGATAAAGGTTAATATCAAAGGACTAAAATTAGCGGTAAGGGTAAGAGAAATATGAAGTTAGTGTACAACTTCATATCTATCAGCAAACTACATTTTAAATTCAATAAATTCTAAGACTCCTGTTTGTATCCTTTGCAAATATGTCGTTTTATGCAATACTTACGAAGCCACTTTGAACTAAATTGTCTTGTGTACACTAAAACTACCGGGGCATCTTTATGATACAAATTTAATTATTGGCTTGCTTATACGTTTTTAAACTATCTGAAGGATATTCCTCAAAAAGTGAACAAAAATGTTCGGTAAACTTCCTATTCGAATATTGCGTTTTTAATTACATTGACAAAGCCTTTAATAGGTACCGAAAGAGAGGCCTGTACTTCTCTGTTGGATCGCGAAGCCCGATTTTGCCCCCCTCTAGTGCATATTCTTCTGAAGACCGACAAACAATATTTGTTTTAACTAGACGCTAAGGCTCTTAAATCTCAACAACACCCGAAATTTATACATTTGGAATTTTTCGCTCCCTTCTGACTACTAAACTTGTGAAAGATTCGTGTAAATAAGCTAATTAAAGTACGTTCGAGAGAACCACAGAATCCAAAAGTATACTTTTGGATTCTGCGGTTCTCTCGAACGTATTTTAATTACCTTATTTACACGAAACTTTCACCAGTTTAGTGGAGTTATTTTCTGCGAACAAAAATATATTTTTGTTCGCAGAAAATAATTCCAGACATTTTTCTTTTAAATGTAACAATAATAATTTAATTGGCAAAAGTTCATCAAACGTACTATCGACTTTCCCAGCACCCGTTACTTGGAAGGATATTGCATCATGAAGATTTGCCTCAAACGATTCAACTTCATCAAGAAGTCGATTGAGTTCCTCAAGAAGGCCTGTACCGCTGGATACCTAGTAAAGCAAAATATCATGCTGAACTTCTATTACATTACTAAAGGCTTCATATAGGGATATTTTGGAGGAATTAAAGCTCAACTTACACGCTTGGGAACTTTCCTAATTTTTTGTGGACGGTCAATTGCATCCTTTCGCTTCTCCATTGACCGTGGTGGCATATGCTTCTCCCTTGTGTGGGCTTGGTTGTGTCTAAGCCATTTGGGTAACAATTTAGTCTTACTTTGCATTTTCTGCAGCTTGCTCTAAGGTATTAGCGGCCCACTTCAATTTCGCTTCTGTATCAACCTTAAAGATATGAACTTCGTCCGGACACTCCCCATTTGTCAGTTCGCTTGCACGAAACCGAAAGACTAGCATGTGCGATGCAGGGCCTCCATCTTTTCGAGAACCAGTAAGGCCAAAGACATCCTCAATGCATCTCAAGTCAAAACATTCGGATGGGTCCTAATAAAGTAAGCCAAGCAAAAATATTTTACCCTTTCGTCATCGATTCTGACCGTCAAGTATTCTTCCTCAAATATCTCCAGATGACAGTCCAGAGCGGTCGAATTTGGCAGCCGGGAAACCGTTCTAAGATTTTGTTGAATGTCTTCTGTGGTCATACGTCCATCGTGCTCCAAAAAACTAGCTATATGCTGGGCGCGGATCTCTTCGATCATTTTACGTCCCTCTACAAAGATTCATCATGCATAAATACAAGTAAAATATTAGAAGATACGTAGGCATGTATAATCTCAAATAACCAGACTATCAAATATAGTATAAAAATTCTCTGCTAAGTGTAAAGGTATTAGATATAACGCACTTTTTTAAAAAAACTTCAATTTTCCTATTAATGCGAGGCAACAATATTAAATTTTTGATTTGGATTTCTGTGAGCAACTTGGAATATAGAAAAATCCCTTTTCGAACTCCAGTAAAAGCTTAAAAGTAAACCAACAGAAATTGCCTAACAATATAATGACAAAAAATCGATCAAAATCGCGAACGGAAGGCATATTTAATCAAATGTTAATATGCCTTTCTTGTGAAGTAGAGGGTGCTCACTCACAGAATAGAGTTAACCGCAGAATTTACAAAAGCACCCAGAATTGGACTGCTTAAGAATGTTACTGTAATATAAACAAACAAGGACTGGGAGATCATCGCCGAACAAAAACAGTAAGGTTTTGTTGCTGAAGCTAAACACTAGGCTTTTATAGATAGCCGGAGGCCTTAAGAGACAAGCTATGTTTAAAAAGTTTGTGAAAAATTCTCATGGAGGGTCGATGTTTATGGCAGTTAGAGATTTGTGGGATATTAAATATTCAAGTAATTTCCTGTAAGCATAAGTATGCATGTTTAAATAAAGTCCATCGTTACAACTCCCAAAAATATGCGCCTTGGGTTGTTAGTTAGCCTTCCTTAAACAAAGTAATTGTGCACATAAAACCGTCTGATGGGGATGCATAAAAACCCACGACCCTGAAGCCGGTGAAAGGGTATAAGTATTAAACGGTCTAGTAACGGAACAACGAGAAAACCAAGATGTAGTTAACCGAGCAAAAATGGTTCAGTCTACTGTTAAGGCCGCAAAACAGGTATTTTGTTCTTGCTCCGTCTCACACTATCACTCAATTAGATTTATCTAAGAATTACAGCCATGCTTTACTGTATCAACATGTTTGTGCGTTTAGTTATTTAACCAGAATTCTGACTTTAATCTCTGCGTTCTTCAGATTCCTTTTCCATATGTCCGTCGCTGACGCTAGCGAAATTTTACAACCAAAATTTGGTTTTATGAACGCCTGTGACCGCTATAAGATCGAAAATGTTTAGAGGGCTTTCACCCGGAAACTGTTTTCTCAATTCTCACCCAGTGCTTTTATACTCAGATATGTCAGGTGGCGAACATTAAGTCTTTGTAGGTTAGAAAACGCCAAGCTGGCCTTTGTTTCTTTTTCACATCAACTCTAGCTCCAATCTCCCGCTCATTGACACTCTCACTCCGAGAGATCGGTCTTATGCCACGCGCAACTCCTGCATGGTGATTCCGCCGCCTCTTTGTACTACATCTAAGCGCTCCCTCTTCTTTGCTTCCAAATATGCCTTCCTTTGGAATAATCTTCCGCCTGAAATTAGATTATCGCCTAAGTTACTGGTATTCAAGTCCAAATTACGCAAATACCTTACACCGGAAAGCATAAAGGCACTTTTAACGGTCTCATTCCGAACACTCAGATTCTTGACATCGAGAAGGGTCTGTGGCAGTTCGTGTCTCCTCGTCCTCCGCCTTAGCTACGCTGCTTTCCTGTCCGCCCCACACTCTTTGTCGATACATTGCTGGGATGCGCGAAGCTTTTCATTAGCCTCGCGAGTGCTCGAAGCCACTCTGATTGGCTGGCGGACGCGGAGACAACGAAAGGTGCACACACGAGCTAGGACACAACAGTTTGAAGGCGGACACAGGCAACAGCTTGCTTGGAGAACGCTCGCGGCGACTGCCTACAGATAAGATAAGGTAATTTTTTTATTAAAGACCCGTCGGTGTCCCATCAAAGCAAGTTAAAATAAATTTACATGTGAATTTTAGACGAGGTAGGCAGAATCTTTACAAAATGAAATTCATAGTTTCTGAATTAGTAGTCCATGTAGGCCTTGTGTACGCACTTCTTCAGACAGTAAAGTTTGTCCAAATCAAACCGTCTTCCCTGACTTTTGATTGGGAACCCTTGTCTTGTCGACTACTACACCACTTTCGGCAGGCCCTCCTGGGACTTACTGGTAGATCAAATGGTAACCCTCAATGATATCATTAGAAACCCTGTTTTGAATTGGTTTCTAAATACTCTGCTATCACTCCTCCCCCATAGCGAAATTTTCGCGGTTCTTGATGTCATCTCCCGCATTCCGACCTCATGCGGTATGTCGACGCTCACGGCGGAACCCTCAGTATTCGCCAGCTACTAGTAGTTTGGTCGTACCTCCCTTCCCCACTGCTCGGCTGAGCTCGAAGCGTGCTGTGGCCGATCGCATCTGGGTTCCTCTCGTCTGGCCTCTTTGACGCGAATAGTCTTATCCGGCGTATCAATCCTGCCCTGCCGATGTCAGTTCTGAATCCCGTATACAATACCACATACAGACCAGTCCTGTCCGACCCGCATATTTACACCTCAAGGCTGACACTTATTTCCGCCCTGATGCCGTCTGATTAGAATCCGTTTTATACCGCCATATGCAGGCCAGTCCTCCCCGCATTTTGCTGCTATTATTTTTTAAGGGAAGAGTTTTATTCTCTTGTAAAATTAATCGAATCGTTTTTAAATTTTTAAGTGTTTTTTTTTCACCTTTCGCTGATCATTATTGTTAACGGACTACTAGTTCGGAAACTATGAATTGCATTTTGTACAGATTCTGTTTACTTCGTCCAAAATTCGCATGTAAATTTATTTTTACTTGCTTTGATGGGACACCGACGGGTCTTTGATAAAAAATTACCTTATCTTATATGTAGGCAGTCGCCGCGAGCACTCTTCAAGCAAGATGTTGTCTGTGTTCGCCTTCAAGCTGTTTTGTCCCAGCGCGTGTGTGCGCCTTTCGTTGTCTCCGCGTCTTTAAGAAAATAAATATTATTAAACTCGAGGAAGAAGTGCAGATGAACTCACGGCTAATTACTTAATGACTATTTTTCCACTCCTTGAATCATTATGCCTGTTTCGGTTTCAATTTAGTGCTTTTGCGACCGGATGGCGTCAGTCCCGACAACTGCGGAATATCTAGTAGTCTAATATATTTCGATCGTATAATCACACCGGTGGTGGGAAATTTGTGTGACGATGTCAATCCGTTTCCGCTGGTCATGTTGCACATGCCGTCAAAACTGCTCCTTCTATTTGATCTTGAATGGTTGGATCACCACTGGTCCTCTTCCTCTTACTTTTACAACCAGCACATAGACAGTCAACGTCAGTTAAGACGGAGGTATAGGCGGCGGATTGAAAATCTCTACCGTCAAATCGTCTAAACTGATGTAGTTTAGTATCTAGCACTGTTCATATTCTACCAGAGCTCACAAGGACATGAATGTGCGTTCCCGATCAGCTGAAATCACCGTGCAGTGCTGCTTATGCGTGATCATTGGTTGTTTTCCGCCTTGGATACTCTAAATCAGAAGACACAGAATTTGGCGAGGTGACCTCAACCATACGAGGGCAGGCTCAGTCGCCATCGACTGGAAAGTAATGTTTAGAGGTAATGTCCCAGTATCTTAAAAATTGCTCGAGAGTGTACTGCAACCGCCCGCAGACAACAGTTGCTCACTAACGAATGCAAAGCTGAAGGTGGCATGATAAAGAAAAAGTTAACAGCGAACACAAACCACGAGGAAAATGCAATATCAGTAAGTAAGGGAAATATTTAAATGATTGCGATGTACACGGAAACGAAGTGCGAAACATGATTGTAGAAAACGGTGGGAATTCGAGAAGAATTTACTGCAAACGCAGCATTAAGTCGCAACTAACTCATAAAAGCATAGGGAACGAACATCAACTCCCTTCATTATGCGTATCGTGAGCATCTAAGTTACCGGAAACAGAGATAAAGTTGAGTATTTGTCAGCATTTTAAGTCCATCCTCCATCCATCACAGGAGGACCTGCCGGATCCAAGCATAAACAATATCCTTTTTTCGGAATACGTTAGGCGATGAGAATACCAGATATTGCTAGAAACGAGGTCGTCATGAACAGGTGAGATTCCACCCAACGTGCGTATGGAACTTGCCAATATTCTTCAAAGTTCCTCTGACATTTGACCACCTGCCAATTCGAAGCCGACACATATTACCGTCCTACACAAAGAACGCAGCAGGGCGTTGACGATAAATTACTGGTCCACAATCTTCACATGCATTCTCAAAAAAATTCGTGAAGAGGACTGCAATGAACAGTTGGTGCAGTTCCCAGAGGTTCACAACATACTGTTGAAATACCAACAGGTGTGTCGGAAAGGACGATTCTGCATGACAAATTTGCCGCAACCTCTCCAGAGCTGGATCCGAGATCTCGAGGACAGGTACGCCGTATACATCGTTTTCACTGACTTTCGGAAGGCCTTCAATGCCATGTCACAGCACAACCAGTTGCACATACTTGTAAGGAAAGGGATAGAAGATAACTGTCTGCTGTGAAACGAAAATTCCCTTCTGTGTCAACGTCTTATTTTTGCATCGGCCAAGGTCAAGGTCAAGTCGCTGGTTTTGAATGTGAAGATAAGTGGAGGATATTATTTTAAGTGGTTTTTCTGTGAGACCTAACGATTTTAGTACCTGTTTTTTGGTTGAATTTCCTTAAATACAGGCTCTTCTCTCAGAACTGCCTGCTGCCATCTCCTTTTGAGTTCTGCTAGTCTATACCCGTTCTTCACTAATCGCACTCTGCAATTCTCATTTTGTGCATCCGATTTCTCTCTAACTGTCGTAATTTATTTTTACATCGTAAGCCCCTAGCTGAAATTCAGTCAACTTGTCTGCCAGAAGTTTTCTTAATCACAAATTGTCTCGAGACAAGATGAGACCAAAAGTCACTGGTCGACGTAAGCTCTCGGCTTCTGTAAGTAAGCATTGCCTAACTAAACGTAAGTCAGAAGCTTTACCTAAATCGAAGTCAGATGATATTACTAGTCAGTCGTCACCCGTTGTAATTGGTCGGCAGTTTAATCTGTCTGCACTTGACCACTGCAATGACTTTATGCTAAAGTTTAGAACTTTGCTGACAATTATTGGTAATTTATTCGACGGGAACATCTCTGATATTCCCTCTGAAGAATGTAGGCGTCTCGACTCACTTGTTCACCTGATCGCCAGTGAATCTAGTGATAGACAGAAGCGTTCTTACAACTTCCTGCTAAAAAATGTTCCTCGATCTGCTCGGCTAATTGATGTTGCGACCAATTTCCTGTATTCATGTGGTTTCAATTATAAAATAGCTGATGCCAAACGCTTGTCCTCCCGTAGCAAAAATCCACCCATCTTAATCAAATTATTTTCATCAATCGAAGTTGACACAATCTTTACTCATCGAGAGCGTGTCACGGCGTACCTAGAATAGGCAAAATTTTTCCTTTGTCATTATCTTACTCCTATGGAGCGTAGAATGGGGTCTCTATTCTCACGTAAACCTACTGCTTCTCAGTCTAATGCTCCCCAACTCGGTCATAATACAAGTGGCCGTAAGGATTCAGCTTCTCCTACTCCTGCGACATCTGACTCCCTCCTCCTCTTTCTCCTACATCTCCATCTCACTCAAGCCACTTAACGCATTTGCCTGCCCCTAAACTAGCTGCAGCAGCAGCCCAATTTGTCGTTTCGTATCCTCCGGATAGTCCCGCTGAGACACATGAAAATCCGTCTACATCAGCTAGACCGAGAACTTTTGTTGTCCAACTGGGTGCTGTAAGGTCTACAGTTAAGTCACCAGTGGCTTGGCGTCAGAACGGGGAGACTCGAAAATTGAATCAGACTCCGACCCAAAAGATAGGTAGTATAGGTCCATTTAGGGGTACGACGCCTTCTCTTAGATCTAACAAGTCTATTCAGCCCAGCACGTCTACAAACCCAGCAGCTCCAATTATATCTCCGAATAATTCTCTGTCCTGCGTACCGGTTACTTATCAAAGCCCTACTATATATCCAGCAAATAATTCATACATGAATTGCCCTAAGTCATTTATGCCCCAACCTAGTTCAGGCTTCCCACCACTTAAGGCCAATTGCTCTCAGGTACGTCAACCTATCTCCTTTGACTTCCAATCTAGACCTGGATTCCCACCCTTTCATTCTTATAGCGGCCTACCCTCACCCACCAGCCCCTACTTTCCTTCTAGCCTCCCTCCTCCTCCTCCTCCTCCTCCTCCTCCTCCTCATCCTCCTCCTCCCCTTTCTCCACTATTTAACTACCAACAAGTCTATCCATGTTCTAACTCCCCTAGCATTCCAGTTTTTGAAAACTATATCCCCACATCCTTTAGGTCTCATTCTCAGCCTCCTCTTGCTGACATCCCGTACGCCAATAACTCTAGACTAACTGGTACTTATTCTCCAAGTGTCATTAATTCACAGCTTACATATCCGCCTACAGTATTTTTTAAATACCGTCGAAAATAGCATTGTCGTTCGAAACACATTAGATATTATATTATTGAATGCCAGGTCTGTTATAAAAAAGATGGCCCAAATCAGAGCCATTGCTCTGGAAATGACACCTTATATTATGTGTATAACAGAATCTTGGACCCATTCTCTAATTCCTAACTCTGCCCTTCTCATAGATGACTTCGATTTTTAGCACCAAGACCGCAAGACTAGGCGTGGGGGTGGTTGTCTTCATTATCTTAAATCCTACCTAAGGCACTCTCCCTATTACTTGGATGTTTCCTCATTCACGGGAAACTTCTGCTTTGCATCTGTTATTCTCTCGCCGCAAAGGAAGGCAATTATTGGCTGTATCTACAATCCCCCAAATTCTTTTGCCAGTGATGATTCACAACTCTGTGAAATCTTTAAAGTAATTTCGGAAGCTTGTGTCGATGTTAAATTAATCACTGGGATTTTAACCTTTCTGAAATAGACTGGGTTTCCAATAGCTGTCCACCCAGATTCCAGCCCTTTCAAGATATTGTCAATTTTTCTCATTGGTCCCAACTGGTGCGCTCTCCAACAAGAGATAATCATATTTTAGGTCTTATCTTTACCAATGACATTGCTCCTCTTTCCGTTGCTTTAAAAAAGGACCTCTTTGACAGTGACCACGTATTAATTCATTATTTCTTGCCGCTTGCCTTTTCCAAAAAAGACCAGCACATTTCGGACTAACCTAAACTACGATTGCGTAGATAATGACTTGATAAATAACTGTGTTGGATTATCGGACTGGCGCGGCTTTCTCTCTTGTGGTGGTGTTACCGTTCTTAATGACGTCTTGTCCAATATTTTCGAAGACAGCTTGGAGTTTATGCATCTTAGATATCAAAAATCTACTTCTGCGGATTCACTTTTTCCTCATTGTATTCGCAACAGACCAAAAAGGTGGGACAGCAGCTGCGTGACCCATCCACTAGTTCCTTATTAGTTCATCTTAGAACCACAGAGATTTTTGAGATGGCCTCGAGGATGCGCCAAGCGCGCGACAGGCAAAGAGAATCAATTGCTCTCAGTGGTTCGAACCCTGGCAAATCCGTCGCTAACATTCTCCGCCATCGGTCCTCCTCTAAGCGTGGTCACGAACTTCCACCCCTGCTAAATAATAACAAGGCCTTCCACACCGATGACACTGACAAGGCGGAGTTGTTTAGTGCTTTCTTTGCAAAACACCTTGCTACCGAGTCCGATCCGGTCCCTTTCTTCCGATCACTTTCAGATAGGACACTTAGTACAATTGATGTCTCCTCAGATCTCATTAAGAAACACATAAGCCGTTTGAAATACTCACACTGCTCAGGAACGGACGAGATTCCGAATTCGATTATTAAACAAGCGTCCGACCTTCCCATATTGCTTAGTCGTTAATTCTCGGTTTATATTTCAAAAGGATTCTTTCCTGAAACATAGAAAACGTAAATTATCATTACCGTCCTCAAGTCAGGATCTCGGTCCGATGTTAATAACTATCGGAGCGTGCACAAAACGCCGTCTCTAGCAAAGCTTCTTCAAAGGATTATTTTCAATGAAATTCTTGACTTCTGTATAGCTAATCGGCTTCTGAGCTCTAGTCAGCATGGATTTTTACCTGAGCGATCCTGCAAAACATGTCACTTGGCTTTTCTTAATCTAATCACTTCTCTTCGTAATGAGCGGCAGTCACTGGTAGTTATTTACTTTGAGCTTAGCAAAGCCTTTGACAAGGTGCCCCATAGACGTCTTTTAGTAAAATTGGAAGCTCTCGGCATCCGGCCGCCTCTACTCGACTTCATCAGGTCCTATCTGTCCAACCGATATCAGAAAGTCATGGTCGGTAATAGCTACTCGACACCCCACTCGATCACGAGTGGCGTACTTCAAGGCACGGTTCTGGGTCCGCTACTCTTCCTTCTGTACATCAATGATATTTCGACTGAACTAGGAAATTCGCAAACTTTTACTTATGCCGATGACCTCAAGTGTGTTTACTCATACTCTAAGGACACCGCAAATGTTTGTGTTGAAAAAATTAATGCCGATTTACTACGCTTAAGCAGATGGGGTTCGACATGGCAGTTAAAGTTTTCATCATCCAAGTGTAGCTTCATGTCTTTTGATCCTGCCTAACTTCTTAATGCAATAATTTTTCAGAATAACCCACTCTTAAAATGCCTCACCATAAAGGACCTAGGTCTAAGTTGTACAAATAAGCTTGCTTTATCACCTCATGCAGATAGAATCTCTGCCAAGGCCGCACAGATATGTGGATTCATATCGCATAATTTTTTCTTTCCGGAAATGAAGCTAAGACTTCATCAAATGTTTGTTCTTCCAGTCCTCGAATACTGCTGTCCTTTCTTCGGTTTAATGGACGCCTGAGACCGTAATAAAATCGAAAATGTTCAAAGGGTTTTCACCCGGAAACTGTTATCTCAAGCTTCGTCCAGTATTTCTTATACTCAGAGATGTCAGCTGACGAACATTAAGTTTTTGTGGGTTAGAAGACTCGAAGCTGGCCTTTGCTTCCTTTTTCGCATCAACTCTAGCTCCAGTCTTCCGCTCATTGACACTCTCACTCCGAGAGATCGGTCTTATGCCACGCGCAACTCCTGCATGGTGATTTCGCCGCCTCTTTGCACAACATCTAAGCGCTCCCTCTTCTTTGCTTCCAAATATGCTTTCCTTTGGAATAATCTTCCACCTGAAATTAGATTATCGCCTAAGTTACTGTTATTTAAGTCGAAATTACGCAACCATCTTACACCGGAAAGCATAAAGGCACTGTTAACGGTCTAATTCCCAAACACTCAGATTCATGACATCGAGAAGGGTCCTCGTGGGATTTAGTGGTAGATTAAGTGGTAACTCTTAATTATTTCACTAGAAACCCCTGTTTTGAATGGGTTTCTAAATACACTGCTATCACTCCTCCCCCATAGCGAAGATTTTCGCGGTTCTTGATGTCATCTCCCGCATTCCGACCTCATGCGGTATGTCGACGCTCACGGCGGAACCCTCAGTATTCGCCAGCTACTAGTAGTTTGGTCGTACCTCCCTTCCCCACTGCTCGGCTGAGCTCGAAGCGTGCTGTGGCCGATCGCATCTGGGTTCCTCTCGTCTGGCCTCTTTGACGCGAATAGACTCATGCGGCGTATCAATCCTGCACTGCCTATGTCAGTTCTGAATCCCGTACACAATACCACGTGCAGGCCAGTCCTGTCTGAGCAGCATACTTACCCCTCAAGGCTGAGATTTATTGCTACCCTGACGATGACCGACAACAATCCGTTATATACCGCCACCTACAGGCCAGTCCTGCCCGCTTTTTTCTGTCATTATTTTTTATTGAGGGGATTTTTCTCGTGTAAAATTAATCCAATCATTTTTAAATTTGTGTATGGAGTTTTTTCACTTCTCACTTATCATTTTTCTCAATGGACTACTAATTCAGAAACTATGAATTGCATTTTGTAAAGATTCTGCCTACCTCGTCTAAAATTCGCATGTAAATATATTTTTACTTGCCTTGATGGGACCCCGACTGGTCTTTAGTAAAAAAAGTATCATTATCAAAAGCTGTCATTATTATTCAGACTTTGAAAATGTCCAAAGACACTGTACTAAAAGACTTTTAATCGCGACACATCGACATGTTTTTTATTCAGATGGATAACAGATAACTAACCTAACATTTTTATGGGTTCGGAGACCGGAAGCAGACTTTTGTCTCCTCTTTAGCATTAGCTATAGTTCAAATCTTCCCCGAGTTTTAGCAGTTATCCCTAATAGTCTCCCATACAGTCTACGTAATTCTGCCTTGATTATACCGCCCTTCGCTTCCTCCAATCTGAGCGTCCTCTTTTTCGCGTCCAAATATGCTTTCTTCTGGAATACCCTTACGGTAGATATAAGGTCTTCAGGTAATCTGCATACTAGTAAGAAAGGGCTGCGCCTTTATCTGAATACTAACTGGATTAAACTCTTATTTTCCTAAATCTTTTCGGACAACTTTCTCCATGACACTGAGAAAAGACAATTGGGAATTTGGATGCCGCCACTAAATGACCGTGTCCGCCCACATTTCCTTCCTTTGTGTGTAGTATCGCTTACTAGTATCCTTCATCAGAAATTTCGATTTTTTCGATTATTCAGTTCATGCGTCGTGTCCCCCATAGAATGCGATATCCTTCCTGGCAAATTCTCTCAAATAATTAGCGTGGCTGGGCTAAAATGCTCGTTCTTAGCCGCCTCTGTTTCTCTGATCGCCGTCAATCGTCAGAATTCCACTCCAGTAACCGAGATTTCTAACCCCCACCCCAATCGCTCATGTTCGCCAATATTTATGTCAATTCTCATTTCGACCCCAAATGGTGTGTTGACGATCACGGCGTGAAAGCTCTGTTTTCGACATCCGATTGTAGTTTGTTCGGTCTGCACAGAGGTCTCAAGGCCGCATTCTCCCTTCTACGCTTTAATGACCGGCCTGGCGTTTAATGTCCCATCCTCGACTGGATTCTAAGCAAATTGTGTCCGATGCCATTTAGGTTCTCTATCTTGCCACTTCGAGGCGGGCCACCTAATTTGATTTAGGAAGCCCTGCCTTGACGGTTCACGTTTTGAGTCCCTTATACAATGCCATATGCAGGCCAGTGCCGTTCGACCCGCATATTTCCCCTTCCATAAGCGGCAGTTTTTTCTCCTTAGAAGTTAACTAATTCACACAACCGAAAACCGAATAATGTACTGAAGCTTTCTACTTGCTACAAATCTCACTTGAAAATGTATATTTACTTGCTTCGATTGAACCCCCAAGCGTCTTTTACTAAAACTATTTATTTATTGCTTTTGACATTGACACTGGAACTATACGTACAGGATTACTCTGCACATTTTTGGGGAAGTTTTTCATGTGTTTAAGTTCTTCAGGGAACCGATTCAATCACAATTTGTTTATCAGCACAGTCCCACTGGCTACGCAGCCGAAACGGGGTTATTTATAGCCCAAGTAAACAATCACCCAAAATTTTTCAAGATCTGAAGTTATTCAAGTCCTTTGAGATCTGCCAATTGCTGGGCCGTATCTGCAAATACTTCTTACAAATTATCAGATTTAAATACCTTCTTCGCTCACGAAATGTGACCGCCCATTTCAACTCGTCATATACAATCCGAAGTATTCGTTATAACCTCAAAAGTGAAAATATACCTATAAGCTCGTCCCGATTTAATGGAGCCTCAGCAATTTATCCCTAATAGTAAGACCAGCGTCGGCGAATCATTAGAAGAAAAATCAGGTGAGATGTCCATCGCATCCACAATTTGCGCTCGCTCTACCTACGTTTTCGTCAATCACCAGCAAAGTGTGTCCAACTCGGGTGTCAATAACAGCAGGACAACGATAAAGAAGCCGCCGATAAGGGCAGACTCGTTTTCCACGCAAGATGGACTATGCAACATCTTAAAAAATTGCCTGTCGCGGGAGCCACACGGCCTACTCCTCTAGATGAAAATGGCGGGACCTTCTTGTCAAGGGACAATATAATTAGGTTGCTCAATCTAGCGTTCCCCACTTATTCTCGCAAACATCTCGAGTGCCCTATAGTTTAAATATCCAAATTCAAAGACTGGAACTAGTGAGTACGGGGGACGGAAAACATCATAACCAAAATCTGAAGTCGCAACCAGCCCTGACAGTTTGCTTGGGAAAGTTAATTGAGAGCAATAGTGTGCGTTCGGACGAGGACTCTAGCAAAAGAACAAAATAATAATAATGATAATTATTTTTATTGAAGAGCCGTCGGGGTCTCATTAAAGGAAATAAAAATAAATTTACATGCGAATTTTAGACGAGGTAGGCAACATCTGTACAAAGTGCAATTCATAGTTTTTGAATTAGTGGTCCGTTAAGAAAAATGATTAGCGAGGGGTGAAAAAACTGCACATGAAAATTTAAAATGATTGGATTAATTTCACAGAAGAAAATAACCCCTCGAAAAAAATAGAAACAGAAAAATGCGGGCAGGACTGGCCTGCATGTGGCGGTATAGAATGGATTATAGTTGGACATCGACAGGGCCGAAATAAATGTCAGCTGTATATGGCACTGTATAACGGATTTCATGAAGGGGTACGTAGGGGGTCAGTCAGGACTGACCTATATGTGGCCTTGAATAAGGCAAATAAGTGACGAAATTGAAAACCAGTCTCGAGGCGATAGGAACCCAGATGCGGTCGGTTATATTCATCCGAGTCCATCCGAGGACGGGGCACGAGAGATGCGACCAGGCTTCTAGTATATGGCGAATACAGGAGGTTTCGCCAAAAGTGTTGCTGAAGCGCTTTCTGTGAGGGCACGATGCATGAACTGAAAAATTGGAAAAATTAACATTTCTGGTGAGGGACCTTAGGAAGCGAGACTACTCACAAAGGCAGGAAATGTGAACAGATACGGAAATTTAATGGCGGCATGCTAAATTCCCGGTGACCCTTTCTCAGTGTCATAGAAAAAGTTGTCTGGGAAGGATGAGGAAAATGAAAGTTTAATCGAGTCAGTATTCAGATAAAGGCGTAGCCTTCTCTTAAAGGTATGTAGATTATGTGAATATCTTATATTTATCGAAAGGTTTTTCGAGAGGAAAGTATATCTGGAAGCGAAAAAAGATAGCGCTTAGAAGTGGAGGACGTTGCAGAAAGTTTAATCAAGGACGAGTTGCGAAGATTGTATGGGCGACTACTAGGAGTAATCGCTGAAATCATAAGAAAATTTGAACTATGATTAATGCGAAAGAGGAGGAGACAGAAGCCCGCTTCTAGTCTTCAAACCCATAAAAATTTTAGATTAATTAGCAGGCATCTATCTAAGTAGGAGAAATTGGAATGTTCCCTATCTAAAAGTTGTTTCGAAAAACGTATTTGGACATTTTCAATTTTTAAACGACTAGCCTCATTCATCAAACCAAAGAATGGGCAACAATGCTCGAGAGCGGGAAGTACAAACATACGATAGGGCCTTAATTTGATTTGAGGAAGATAGAAATAGTAAGAAATAAAGCCACAAATCTGGGCAGCTTTGGCTGTAATTCTATCAGCGTGTGGCGAGAGATAAAGCTTACTAGTGTAACTTAAGCCTAAATCCTTGATGGTGGTACATTCAGTCATAGATGTGTCTTGAAAGACCACTGGTTGCGGTAGTCTGTCCGGTCCAGAACACATATAGCGACATATAGACGGAGAGAATTCCATTAACCATTTTGAGCCCCAAGCTGAGAGAGCAAGCAAGCCAGCATGGATTTGCTCCAGGCAATGAAGGCTCTTAGATTTATTGAAAGAATATACACATTTCAGATCATCGGCATAAATAAATGATTGAAAATGTTTATCTGCTGCCGGGATATCATTTATGTGAGGCGAGAACAAAAAAGGACCTAAAACGGTACCTTGTAGGACACCGCTTACAATAGGGCTTTCACTGGAAAGTGTAGATCCCACCAAAACCTTTTGTTTACTATTAGACAGGTATGACCTGAGAAAGTCTATTAGTGGACTGCGAACAATAATAATTTATTAAATGCCAGTTTACAGGCATTGTCAAGGGAAGCGATTAAACACAAATCCGAACAGCAGTGAAAAAAACTCCTGAGGTAAAGGAATAAAAATATAGTTGATGGTGGTTTTTATGGTTTCGAGGGTTCAGGAGAAAAAACTGCTGGTGGTAGACTTTCGACCGTCAAGCAGTCGAGGGGGGGGGTTGCACGGTATCGGAGATTATCGAACGAAAACGCCGAATCGCAGCAGTCACATCCCACAGAGTGAAAGTTATAGTTTCGAGAACTGCCCCGATCAGTGCCTGGATGGTTGGAAGAGGAGTGCTCGAGTCTTCAATGAACGTTTTGGACAGGAAATCATTGAAGCTATCAGCGGTTAATTGGGCATCAACTATGGGATTTCGGAGAGCATCTCGGAGGATGGGATGCTGCGTCTTTCTATGAGTTCGTATTCTTCTAGAGAAAAGTTTCGAGACATTTAACGAATGGTTTTCGGTAAACTGGACCTCTTCGGCTATCTGTTTTTCTTTAGACAATCTCTTAGTCCGCTCAAAAATGTCACAAATCAAGGGCAGGACAGAAACATCGTTCTGAAGATGGAAACGGTGATAAAGCCTGCGCAATCTGCGACGAAAGGGTAAGGGTAGGAAAACCTCATCCTCAACATTAATAATTTTCTTACGGGGGACAAAACGAGAAATAAGCGGATCCAAAATTTCGTACAGATTTGCAATGCAAACATTTACATCCGAACTAAGGAAGAAATCAGTCCAGTCGTAGGAATTAAGGTGTGTTAATAATTCGGTTGAGCGAGTTGATCGGAAATCACGGAAAACGCTATGCTTTGGGGACAACGTTTTGTCAGCCTCGAATTCCAACGTTGAAACAACTATATCATGGTCTGAGCCCCCCAGTGGGCCTAGGGATGACACTAAGGATGGCATGCAGCCTCTACAGAAAATTAGGCCAAGTATGTTTGAGCCTCGGGTGGGAAAATGGACAACCTGATTCCACATCCCAACATCAACAGCCTTAAGAAAGTCTTCGAACCTTCTGGGACCTGAAGGCGGAGACCAGCGGACTTCAGGGAGATTAAAGTCACCCGCAACCAATTGATGCTTAAAGCTTGAGTCGGTCGCAGCATGAAATGCCTGTGAGAGTAAACGATGAAAATTGTCGTTGGCGTTGGGATGGCGATAGACGCAGCCAACGAGTAAGGAGAACCTACTTTTTAGTGCAATCTGAAGCCAGCAGCTGCCTTCTACTGCGGAAAAATGCGGGAGGTCCAACGGCAAAAATGTAAGTATTTACTTCACGTAGACGCAGCTGCCCCCACCACGGCTATCTTGGCGATCAGTTCGGATGCAATTATAGCCTAGAAGAGAGAGTTCGGAGTCAGCTACTGAGGCTGATGCCCACGTCTCAGTTACTAAAACAGTATCTGGACAATGGACGAACACCAGAGTCTGAAGCAAAGGCATCTTATTAAGCAAGGATCTGGCATTTAAAACAAAAAGTTTGAAGGGAAAGGCTGTTAGTTTCTGAGGGAGGTGGGCTACATCGTCCAGTTCTGGGCTGCCCACGGAGCAAACGGTCCGGATGCAACCATCCGGTTCTGCAAAAAATTTTGTGGCATCGAAAAATTCTGACGTGGATAAAAAGGGGTAGGACTTGGGGGAGGGAATGACGGGCAGGTGAACTGGTAACCATTGTTAGCTAACTTATTTTCAGCTGGAAATCTGCGGGCCAGATACTGCAACGCATTCCCGCCGAAACTGAGAATCGGATGAGTTAACTGATTCAGTATAGACATTAGCATGAGGAATACATTGGTAGAACGGCTGTGGAGGAAATAAGTTAGGGATGGGGGACGTATTTCAATTGGAGCAACAGTTCTGTTAAACGGCGGGAAAATCGGCATATTCCGCCTAACTGCCTCGATATGAGGGCTGGGGGGCAGTTGGGAACACGCTACGCTTTGAGTTGGGGTGTTTGAGGCACTTTTAGCCGATTGCGGAGGAAAGGATTTTATAATCGTGCTTAATTTATTGGGTGTCCGAGTGGCTGAGACAGCAGTTGGATTTGCCTTTGACTTAGACACATGCTTAGGCTTACTAGGGGTTGCGGGGGGAGTCGATAGAGGCGTGTTTATACCAGGCGTGATAGTGTGTTTAAAGAGCTCAGCATTAAAATTAGTCGAATTCCCTACGCAATTAACTATGCCGTGATGTGCAGATGCCGGAGATGGTGTTGTAGAGGACTTATTCAGACTAACAGTAGGTGTCATTATTTTGGTGTTGGTTTTTGCCGATTTTAGTTTATTCAGTCTTCGCTGCAGGTGTGTGAGGTCTGGCGAAACGGAGCAGCGCCATTTACGGCAGAAGTCTCTAGTTATCTCCCTACTCGACAAGACAAAATCGACTTCTATCATGGAGAAAAGGGTAACTAGGATCGGCGCATTACGGCTAAGCGAGCGAAGTCGATTAGCTTGTGCGACACTGAAACTCAAGCCACAACTTTTTAGGAATAAATGCGCTCCCTCCATAGCGGATAAGTGGCTCGGAATGTTTTGCAGTACGAAATTATGCTTGCGTTTAAGTCTTTCCTCAGTTTCCGAACTGATTACCCCAATAAGTTTAAAAGCTTGTTCAAGCACTTTTTCAGAAGTGCTGTTTATGTCGCCATAAATCAACTGGTCGACTATTTCGCCGGCTGATGGCCTGCTACGACAAGCAGAGTCGTATTTTTGGACGACTGAAGGGTCAAGAGGTTCGACATGTACTAAAGGGATTTGTGAGTTAATCAGATCTGCAGACGGCGAAGAACATACGCTGTCACCTGCTATGTCTTCAGTCACGATTTTAGCATCCAGAGACGGTGGGGAGGCCGCAAGCTTTCGCATTTTAGCATGTGCTCTGCGAAGCATTACAGACAAGAAAAGTTTTTCGTTACAGACGAAGGATGAACACGTTGCCAACGTACGGAAAAGCGCACTAAATAGCAAGTGCTACTGTTATTTAACTACGAAAACTAGAAAGAGTTAGTAGGGAAAGGAGTCACTACAAAGGTTTTTTAACACAATACGACTATTTTGACAGACTGTCAAACAAAACTGGGAAAAATTATACCTTGTATTGAAAGGCGACTTTTAAAATGGACTCCAGTAAAAACAGGCATTAATTGCTTAAGAATATCCAGATAAATGCAAGGCTTCACTTATCTTTGAAATTGAGATGCGCGCCTTGACCTGGACCTTCCCATAGCTTCCAATTTAACCAAGAGTCTTTTATGTGACACTTTATCAAAGGCTTTACTTAGATCAAAATATATAACGACAACAGATAGATGGTCATTACGATGACAGGTAAGTAGATTGAGAAACGACAGATGACATGTTTCACAAGAGCGATCTGGTAAAAAACCATGCTGAGAAGGGCTAATAACTTGATTGGTTATGCAAAGTCGGTAATTTTTACGGCGATATTTTTTCAATGATTTTGGCGAGAGAGGGTGTTTTATGGACACCTCGATAGTTCTGTACGTCAGAACGACAGCCACACTTAAATAGAGGAATAATAATAGAAGTTTTCCAATAGGCATGACCTTTTCGCAAGTGATCATGCATTAATTCATTGTCGCCTTCCAATTGCAATTTTCGCAAAGCCAATAGTACTAGGCAGCCTTTTTGACTTTGCTAATATTAACAAGGAATTAGTAAATAACTTTACAAGCACTCTTGATTGGCACAATATTTTTTCAAATAATGACCCAAATTTTTTAACAATTTATTACAATGAGTAACAGAAGGTCTTCTCTACCTAATTCAAAGGAAGACGTTCGAATCGAGTGCCACTTCCACCGCTGTCTCACACTTTCTTAAAAACAGACGTAAAAGGCCACAGAAGCAGCTTAAAGATCCTTCTGTGAACTCATTGTCAGTTCATCTGAGAATCGTCGAAATATCTAAATTAGCTTCGAAAATGAGGCTCGCGCGAGATAGGCGTAGAGAGTCTTTAGCTATTAATGACGTGAATGCTTCTAAATCGGTTGCTCAGATCTTCCGTCAAAGATTATCAGCTAAGTCCCACCAAGTCATTCTGCCTTTGCTAAGTACCAACGACACCTTCATTACAGAGAGTCAGGCCAAGCAAACATGTTAAATTCTTTCTTTGCCAAACATTTCACCATTGCAACTGACCCAATCACTTTAATTCCTCCGCTGTCTGATGCCTCACTTAGCATCAATAATTTTTCTCCTCAACCTATTCAAAAACTGATAAACCATCTTCCTAACTCTCATTCAGTAGGCACGGACAATATCCCAAATTCTCTTTTTAAACAGCTACGGGATTTTCCTCCTCTGCTAAGCAAACTCTTTTCAGTATTCCTCATTAATGACTTCTCCCCTGACTATTGGAAAACTTCTATTTTTATTCCTGTATTTAAGTCTGACTGTCGTTCTGGCGTACATAACTATCGAGATGTCCATAAAACACCCTCTCTCGACAAAATCTTTGAAAAAAATTTACTGACTTTGCATAACCAATCAAGTTATTAGCCCTTCTAAGCATGGTTATTTACCAGATCGCTCTTGTGAAACATGTCATCTGTCGTTTCTCACTCTACTTACCTCTCATCGTAATGACCATCTATCTGTTGTCGTTATTTATTTTGATCTTAGTAAGGCCTTTGATAAAGTGTCACATA
>CACRXP010000010.1:1093192-1172930 GCA_902702965.1 Spirometra erinaceieuropaei
TTACCCGTTCAATTAACGCCCTTGCAAGCAACGATATGAATTATAAAGCTGGCGTGTCTTTGCTTCGTTAGTTTTTAATCCCTCGGCGGGCGCTCAAATAAGAAGCAAATGCTAATAGGGCAGTTAGGCAGCGAATCACTTCCACGGGTTGAGTGCCACACTGCTCCAGAAATTCAGCCAGGATTGAAGGCTTCATACCATTTTATCCCGAACATGGTGAGTTGGAACTTTTTGAGTTCCTCTTTGAAGACGATCTAAGCATTACATACACGTTAGACGCCCAACAAATACATCTTTTACAAACCTACCTAAAGTACAAAAGAAGTGATTTCAGGGCATCTTACGTACTACATTTTACGTTATGAGACTAATTCCACATATCAAAGTAACGATGTGTAAGCATTGATATTGCGCAAACAGGGTGATTGGATGTTTTGCGCTAAGAGTCGACAAGGTCTCAAAACACTTGGCAGCGTTTAACTCCAGTTAGCGCGAGGTCATTCTTTCTCCATGTCGGTCTGGACTATTTTACAAAGTCTGGAAAGATAAAGTTTTCAGCCGTTATACTGTCTTCCAGAAAGCATGGACTAATGACTGTGGTGTGTTAATGCGGGCCCACTTTTCTTGCCCGACAATGCTGTGTTCACGCTCCGAAACTCATTTTGAGGAGTTCAATCAACCATGACTTGAAAGACTGTCTTTTTCCGGCACAATCTGCATAGATGTTTTAGTCTTTAAAAGGACGGATCACTTTACGTGCTGACGTCGAAGATCGTCGCTTATTAGATCTGCGTTTTGATAGAGAAAGCATCCCCGAAGACTTCTACAGAGCAAAATAATTTAGACTCAATATGTAACCCAGCCTTTAGTCCAAGTGAACATATACTTTCTGTAAAAGGATATTTGCACCTCTTGCTCAAAAACTGGTGGCGCATTTGCTACGTTATTTTGCAAGCCAATTTTGGGGTCATTGACACAGAATTTAGACGCTATTTTATTTCATATATTTGGGGTACCATGGAACTAATGTCTTCAGACTTTTCCAAATGACATTAACTACATGGAGATTTAATAATTCAAACATAAATGAGCTTCCTAAAATAAAATCAACATCGATAGAGACGAAGAAAACAGAAATGGCCATTTGTGTTCCGTTATTTTAATTATTTAGCCATGCACAAACTCCAGGTTGGGATAACTTGGGATTGGAACTCGTGGTCATTCCGTCATAGTGGATGCTTAGATAGAAGGACAAAAACATCTTATGGCAGTTTCAAAACAATGAACCGCCATTTTGGAAATGGCTCATGAGACCGGACTTGCATCATGTTGCATTTAAATCAGTTTGTAAGAACTGCTAAATTAGGCACTTCCCTTATGATGCTAGTGGTACCGTTCTTTAGGAATTTTTAGACAAAAATTATCATTATCACTCCCGTTATGCAGGAAACTTCCCCGGTTTCTAGGTTTCGCACAAATTCGGTAAATTTACACAAAATTATCATGAAATTCTATTTCTCCAGAAGTCGCAGGTTAAGACCAGTTTGTTTTTTCCCGAAGGTACAGCAGGCTTCGAAAGTCAGGAAACAATCACTGGCGCATAATTACTGCAGCATGGATGCAGGGTTTTATTCGGGGGACGTCATCGCAGATAGCAGAGTGAGATGAATTATTTTCATAGGAGATATCTGTCAGTGTCGTGTGCTATCTCATGGAATGCCAACCAAAATTCTAAAATATGTTTCCCACTCGAAAAGATTGGTTAAGTAGGGTTTTAATACTTATTATTTTGCATCCTAATCCTAAGGTATTTCAGTCCCTCCGATATGCAGGCATTTGAACGAGGTTCCTTTCAGCCATCCCCTAAAAGCTCGCTCTGCACAAAATGATTTCTTAATTCGTATGAATTTTTATTTCACAAAAAACATGCGCGAACGTATTCTCTCTTACACTCGCGCGGTAGCATATTAGGTCTCCTTTAAATATTTTGCTTAAAAAAGGTATCATTGTGTTTTTAAATGTTTCTAATTATGAATTATTTCAAGGCCGTGAATTGTCTATTCAAAAATCATAGTATCTGTACATTTATTAACGTTACTTATAGAGTATGCAGCATGGCCCACATCCATTGTAGACTTCCATGAGGGTCATATGAATTCTCCTCTAATGGCGTATATAATATATTATTTTTTAAACAGAAGATAGATAACCTGTAATTTGGTGCCCTGAATGCATGTATAGCGAAAAGTCGGTTAAAAATCATTCGGGAAGAGAAAAAGGTTTTTTAAACCGAAAGATACTCTCTCTTCAGGAACATGGTTCACACAAAACGAAGGTTGCCACGTAACGAGTGCAAAAAAGGATTTTTTGTGTATGTTTTTTATAAAATGTATTCGAACTTATATGGGCATCAAGAATCAAGGGAAACAATAAGTGCCAATTAATTAGTCATCCTTCGCAGCCTTGGTTTGTAGGCGGTTAGGAAGAAGCCCATTCGAAAGCTGGCAACCTGACATGACTAAAACATCTCAGGATTATGCTGCGAAATAATGAATATCATAACCCTCCTTATATAATCCTTTCGAGCGAAAAAGTTTAGAATTTCGGTCAATATTTCATGAGTTAACAAATCTACTATAGATTTTTAAGCCCCAAACTCATGAGAAAACTTCGAATATTTCTAAAAACGAGATCTAGAGAGTTCGATTGCTCTAGGACCTAGTTACGGTTGAGTTTAGAAGTCTATTGTCTGGAGAACTGTTTTAAAATCAAGTCTTAATAAATGCATTTTCTGCCGTTTATAACAAAAATTCTAGTTGGGTGTCAATGATCATAAAAGGCAATTAGGAAAAATAAATTGTGCTGTAGGCGATTCATTGATCGATTTTTCCCTAAATACTGACCATTCTTCCAAACGCACTTTAGGGAACGTTGTCCAAGACTATATCCCAGAATTGCTGTTATTGCGTCCTTGTGTAATTATGCATTGCAATTTTTTAATTTTTCTTTGGATTTGACGAATGTTTTTTACTGCCTTGTAAGTGATGTCAAGGCGTCCGAAAAAATAAAAAACTGTATCTAAGTTGCATTGTGTCGCAGGGCTTTTAGCATTAATAATTTACTAATGGCTCTCCCTATAGGTCAGTGGATAGGGAACATACCAAGATTATATGGTATTTTAAATGAAACACTTATAATTAAGGAGAAGTGAACAAACCCGTAATTTAGTGGGGTAAGTTCGTTTAGGAAGTTAGTTCTTTGGGCTCGAGTATGAACCGATCTTCTTAGTTTACGTTGATAGTCTCTCTCACCCCTGCACATAACTTCTTCGAAAACGTATTTCTTTTCTGTCGAAATGTACATACACAAATACAACGATGTTGAAAGTGTCTGAATGAACACGACTTTCACTGACCGCAACAGCACAAAACGTCTACTTCCGCGTCAAAGGATTCGGCTGTTTCAGGGACGAAGCATCCCTCCTTAGGTAATAACCTCGAGAAATACGACATCATTGTCGAGCCATACCACGCGCACAGGTTGGAAGGCGCGTGATTTGAGTGACGATCTAGTTGGCCTCTTAATTTAATGCGTAATCATTTGGGTCGAGAGTAGATACTTGTTGGCTGCGATAAGGGAAATTAACCGTCGTCTGTAGTGTCTAATCTCACGACGAAATACCTACATGTCACTTTGCCCTGCGCACCAGCAAAGGCCTACAAAACAACGAGTATTGAGGCTCTGATTAGAGTGTAGTCTGTATACTGCCGGAGCATAAAACCGAATAAACGAGTGGATAAAGGATGTTTGCTGATTCCCAAAAACTCCATTATAAAGTGTAACGAAGCAAACGCCAGCAGATGAATGCAGGTGACTTGGCGCCAGCACATATACCCTTGAGTCGGAAATGCTTACTAGGTATGCTATTGGGGAAGCTTCCGTAAGTACAAATACCTACGTAACCTCTGCAAAAATTGAAGAATGCATGCTCGAAACAACGGCAGGTTCTGACAGAAGGCAGACTTCCATGGGGACAGATAGGCAGAGACGGCGAACATTTGGCGCTTCGATATCATGGATATGAGCTAAGACAGAATTGAAGGACGGTTGATGAGAAGGCTCACATCAGAGTTCGTTTCCCGGCATGAGACCTTTGGGGGAACCCCGTGGGTGCATACTCCTCGCTGAGCAGAGGCTTCACGAGTACAGCAATTAACATGGGAATGTGCGGGTTAGGAGTGGGTTTCAAAAGACTTTTGGCTCGTCAATGAACACTGCAAAATGATAAGAGTAATCGCTGATGGCACTCGATTTCACAGGGCGTATCACCGGAAAAAACGAAGGGATCTTGATATATGCAAGTTTTTTGCACTGACATTTCTTAAGTTAACAAGCCCTCATCGCCAAAAGACACGGTAGCACCGCTACCCACAGTATATAACGATATTTTTGGCGGCGCCGCTCAACTGCCGGTCATTCAGGTGGCTATGCATTTGTTCAACCCTCGGCATTTATCGCTGATCAGAGGTGGAGGTTAGAGCTGCCATTGTCCGCTGTACAACTGCATTGACGTTGCTGCGATCGCCAAATTCCGCTGGTTACCAGAAGAAACTGCCCTCAGTGCATTCCTCGCACTAGCCCAAACTTTCGCTGCTTCTGACGGCGATTTCCTGACCTATGCGATTCTTTGTAAGATCGAGGCCGTTGAGGTGGCACCAGATACATATAAGATGACAAACAGTGAAGGGGTGTTCAATAGGAGAGGTTTGTTTAGGGTCTGAGGTTTCAAAATATTGGTTCCGACTACCCATCTTCAGAGATTAAAGAGTTGTGTGAACAACTTTCACTAGATGGCGCACTTTTTTGCGATGCGAGGGTCGCCGATGCCAACTGTCGGGCAGAGTCAGATCTCATTTGCACCGTAACTTGATGACTTAGCGTTGTCTCTTGCAGTAGAAAATATTCACAGTTAGGCTGGTGGCCATCATGGTCTACTAGGTTTATACTATAACCAAATATACCGAGAGAAGGACTATAATTGGGCAGTTCAGGGACGTTTGGCGTCGTCTGTTCCCATATCGCTTCATTCAGCGAGGGACCTCTTCCAGATTTCTTGAGAGGTGCATCTTCTCAATCAGATTAAGCATGTTTTGATGGCGTGTATTTTAAGAATGGGTGATATAATCCCAAAACACAAACCACTGACAGACCCAGCATTAGACTAGGCCAGCTTGCTTTTTTTCCGTCTTGGTTAAGTGTGTTAGGCTAGTTTATAACAGTTATGTAGTACCCTTTAATACACAAAGTTCTGCTGTTTCGGTAATGTCTAGATAAGTGGACGGATGTATAGACATCGGCACAAATAAAATGCTAGTTAAAGGGAGTGACGCAGGGTCCGTCAGGGCTGGCCCTTTTCGAATTTACATAACAGCAGCCAGTCTTTAAGGGGATTTCGATCCAAGGATTTAAACGGTCAGCAGCAGTTCTGCATTACCTAACTGACCAGAAGCAACAACATACAGTAGATGTGCTAAGTCATGAAATGTCAACCAAAATTTCGAAATGCGTTCTCGTTTCGAAAAGATAAATTAAGTAGTGTTGTAAAACTAATCATGATGCAGCATAAATCAGTAATGATCCAGTTACCTCAGGGTATCGGCTTTCGAAAGAACTTATTTTCGGCTGCACGCAAGATCTATACTCTGCAAAAAAATGACTAATTAAGTATCATGCAATTTTCTTATTGATTTTCGATGCCCTTGAAAATCCAACTATATTTCATGGAAAACATACATAAAAATATTCATTCTTTTAATTATTCGGTAGAAAATCACGTCTTATTCCAATTTCATACTCAAAAGAAGAGTATAATTCGGTTTTAAAAAGTTTCTTATTGTGAGATTTTTTAATACCGTTAAATGGCCGTTTATGAAACGTCATGTATCTGCATTTACGAATGTGGTCTGTAAAGTTAACAATATCGCTCATATCCACTGCTTAATTTTATGAACCTCATATGTTCTCCTCCTAACACCGTAGAGAAATGCATGGTTTTCCATAGACGGAAAATATACAGCATGTAGTTTTGAAACCCTGAATGCACGTGTAACAGCAGGTCGGGTTCAAAATTATTCGGGGATAAGAAAAGTCTTTTAAAACCGAATTATACTCTTTTTGAGTATGAAATTGGAAGAATGCGTGATTTTCTATCGAATAAGTAAAAGAATGAGTATTTTTATGCATGTTTTCCATGAAATATAGTTGGATTTTCAAGGGCATCGAAAATCAATAAGAAAATTGCATGCTACTTAATTAGTCATTTTTTGCAGAGTATAGATCTTGCGTGCAGCCGAAAATAAGTTCTTTCGAAAGCCGACACCCTGAGGTAACTGGATCATTACTGATTTATGCTGCATCATGATTAGTTTTGCAACACTACTTAATTTATCTTTTCGAAACGAGAACGCATTTCGAAATTTTGGTTGACATTTCATGACTTAGCACATCTACTGTATGCTTCTCGTGGCAGCCGAGGGAAGTGACTGTTTGTCGCTATGAAAAGGGCCGCAAACAACTGGGCTGTTATGCTACCACTTACCTCTATGCTATTAATGGGACATCTTTAAAGTTTGTGTTTAAACTTATCTGTAACTATTTCTATCGCCATGTTAACTCCTGTCAAATCATTGCATCTTTATCGTACGTAACTCAGAGTGGGTCAGTGCCGCCAAAGGTAGTTGATTCAGTCGTTAAAGACCGTACGATAAAATAGAGAAATCTCATTATACCGTGGTAGAGGCGCATTCACGCCCTCTGTAGACTCATATTCTAGATAAAATGCTTGCGCGAGCGCGAACAATTGCGGACGGTGGTCAAGATATGGGGGGGGGGGGTGATGAGTAAATAAGTGTGGCTGAGAGGGATGTTCGAGGGTCTCGTTTGCCTTTCTGGGCCAATTTCCGTTATGCGGTTGGTCATTTTTCGAAATGGTAGGTGTCCTTCTGTTCATTACCTCTGATCCGGAGAACGGAGGCAGTTTGCTCTGAGCGGTGCGCGCTCACTGCAATGTGACGATGATGTAGGTGTCTTCGTAGTTATGTCCACATACTTGGCTGGAGTTTAGACGGAGTGTGCACTGTATTTTTGCAACGTACTCAGGTCAGGACTGGCGGAAGCGGTTGCACTAAGATTATCAATGGATAGTCAAAATAGGCGGACCGACAGAGACTGAGGACTGGAGTTAATCTTTCCCGTTTATGTGCAGTCGATGGGCGTTCGCATCCGTATCGCAGTTCTGGAAGACTCGAGGTTTTAATTCACTTGATCGTTTCGAGCATAAACTAGGCTTAGGTCTGTCAGCTCTGCTCCTACGCAGTGGGACTTGCTTAACGTGCAAGTGATATCTGGTGTCATGTTCAAGGGATAATGCTGATCCTCCGTTCACCCCAAACCAATGAACTCTAAATCTACCCGCGGTCTTCCCAGTCTAGTGTTTAAGCGCCCTCGACAGATAACAGTAAATATGCCCCAAGTGTCTTTGTCGTACACTCTACTTCATCATCATGAATTTAAAATAAATTTCATGCAAAGAACTATTTTGGATTTCCACCCATACCAAAACTCTTTTTTCTTTGCAGGTTTTCCGAGAGGATTTAAGGGGCATTCAAACCAGTCTCAATATCCTTGTTGACGAGATCCAACAGTTTGAGAGGCAACTAAGAACAGCCATCGCATCCAAAGGTACTGATAACATCTCACGTCATTTACTTCCTTTCGGTTTTTTCAATGATTACGGGAGTGATGTGTGCCCTCGCAATAGGTGACGTTGATTGCTTCTCTGGCCACTCTGTGCCGACATACGTTGCTAAAGCTTATACTCATCAGTCTAGGCTGGGTTCTCTGTGGCACGGATACCACTGAAATATCGCCCTCCTCGGCATGTGTTGCGTGTCATTTTGTGATATAAGTATGTCGTCGGGCATTCGGGGATGGAATTCACCGACCCGCCCGGGTTTCAGGATATGACGTTCAGGATTTCATCTAGTCATAGAGCTCGAGGTCTTTGCCGGTAATGCCATAGAGTGTCAGCAATCCACTTGCCATAACCGATGCCGAGAAGACCCGTCTTTGTCAGCGCTGATCAGACTGATAGCCATACACAAGCGAAAGAAGACCAGGTGATGAAAGCGTACAGCTCAGAAGGACTCTCGCTTAGTCTTTTAATGCTGATCGTAATCAAAAATACTTGCTCAAAAATAATAGGATGTTATCGGCTGCTTAATTTAGATTGTTTGACTGACATTTAATATGTAAATCTGCTTCATTTCCTTCTATGCCTCACTTTCACCTGCTATCGCGCGAGCTGCATTAACAGTCACAGCTGTCACCACGCATACTTCTATTTGAGAGGAGCTGATACTAACATCTTTGAAGTTTGGGATGATCAGAGGTTGACCTACACTTCAAAAGAATACTTGGGTGTTACTGATTGAGGTTATTATTGATTTTATATAACAAAATGTTTGAAAGATGTTGACTATCTTAGTTCGTTAAGTTAGTGTATTCTAGCAGTCATCGAGTTCAGTGAATTGGGCAAACTTTGATAGTAAATTTAACAGTAATAAGTTTTCGGCTACGAGATTTTCTCCATACCAAAACGAACCGAATTTTCCTAGCGACCCCTTCAAAGGCGAAAATTACGCAAAACTTTGTCACCATGGGCCCGCTATTTTCGAGGGTTTGCGGTACCGATGTGCGGGATCATAATCACAAAGGCATGCGCCATCTAATGGTAACTTCTGTGGAGAAGCTCTCTGGTCATTTACTCCGATTTTCGCAAAGATTTATGCGCAAACGAAGAACATATATTTTTTATTCTGTTTTATATGTTCATATACGGTCAAAAAGTTAATCGAATCTTCATTTATTATAATACGAAATGAGGCCAGCGTTAAGCAAAATAGCTAAAAGTGGAAGACTATGGAAGGAACGTCAATCTTTTGACTGCTGGGTTCCATTTTTGTGGCCTATCTGCTTTAGCATCTGCCGAGTTAACGTTTGCTCGCATTTTCGTTTTAACTTCAGCACTGCACGGAGTCCAGGATGCCTTGCCAAGGCCGCATGTACACGTATGGAGTCCTGTCTGTAGAACATGCATGCGACACAGCTGGGTGCCTAAAAACTACGTAAAAGGGCTCAATATTAGCAGATATATATAACAAGGGAACAGTTTCCTTATCCTGAACATCAACTATTCACAAGGCCATTAAGACTATAAATATGTGATTATCTACAAACCTGATCAGAGAAATGATTCCTTCGTCAGTGGTCTTCTGAATACGCTCCTTGTTGTATAAAACCTTTCAAAATCATTTGGGAGCATCTGTGCCGCCAGGCAGTTATCGTTCTGCGAAACGGACTGCCACATGGGACTGGAGCAAATTCAAATTAGCGATTAGCATGTTATTGTGCAGGATGTGACCCATCAATTCTGAAAGCTATTCAATTTAAGCTACTTTGAAATTTAAATTCGTGTTTGTGCTGGTGTCGCAACCTGCACTGTCCGCATTTGGACTTCAGCAGCAAGGTTTCCTTTGTAACAAATTGCCCTGCCAATCGTGTTTTAAGCCCGTCCGGTTGTTAACAACTTCCCTCTGCTAATATAGCGTTCAGGAGCAAGATGCTCCTTAGTAAGTATGATTTCTGGGATGTGTGGCACAAGAGCTCAAAGCTGACAGCTGAGTTGTGGAACTATATGCTACTTAAGCACGTCCTCCATTAAAGGCAAGACCTAGGCGCAGTGGCCAAAAAAGGGTAAGCAGCCCGCCCACAACGGTAACACACCACCCATTGCCCACTCCATACGGCAGTCAGTGAGGTCTCGAATCTCACCTGCGTGAGAATGGCATAAACGCCATGGTAAGAAGGAGACATACAGTTTCGCTCTTTATTCTGAGCGAGACCGATAGATTATATTGGTTTATAGCTCTCCGAGCCACGATCATTAACGTACCTTAAAAAATTCACTAACGTCAAATTTATTATAACGGTTTGTCTCGAGGGTGGATTCCTCAGTATCGGCCTTAATCTCCACTTCATATCCTACGCACCATCGAATATTCCGAGTCAAGTCGACTGCGAATAGAATTGGACGCAGTGGACGAAAAAACTAGATGGTCCGTCTGCGCGTACTACACACGACTTGGTCACCCCTTGTCAAGCTAAATCAGAGGGCATATTTTCTACGTAAATGACATGTCCATGGCGTTAGATGCCTCGTTCCACATGCCATGGCGGCGCTGGCAAGCTACGCCGCATGCGTCCTGTCAGAGTGATGCGAGTGAGGCGTGTACAGAAGAACGGTGCGGTCGTTCCAGATGGAGTACTGTAGCATTCTGAAGGCCTGAATAACAAATTCGTCGTTGATCCTGAGGTTTCGTGAAATTGTGCACTCCAGGTACGCAAACTTCTCCGTTGATGTGAAGTGAGTTCCACTGGCATTGATCGGGGATTCGATGTGGTCAGAATTTGGAGCCCGGTGGTGCAGAATCGCTCTATTCTCCGCGCGGGCTGCCAGCTGGAGACGAGGGAGTTCGCACTCCACTGCACGTCTCCTGTCGGTGTGGTATTTAGCATATAGTCATTCGCATGTATGTCGTGGACACTGACCTCGGAAACTCCCAGCTGTCTGCATGCAACGGTTGCTGGGCAGTTGTCCGTCGGTTGGGTTGACGACGTCGACGGCTGGCCGCTCCTTACGGTGGACCTCCATTGACATTGCGACGAACATGACGCTGAAGGGCGTGGATCGAGTGCTGAGCCCTGCTTCACTCCATTAGTCGCTGTCCCATTCTTTGTGACGTGCACCGTCATCCCATCACATAGTCATCCTCCCATCCGCGTCAATCACTCTGGACATATGACTTTCATTATGATTTACCAGCGTCCAACCCGGGTCATTGCGTCAAGGGCTCACTTCAGCTCCATATAATTGGTGTAGAGAGTTACGCATACTTCCTGACATGTTTATTGCATTTGGCGGACCGCGAAGTCCCCTTTTCAGATTTATGACCATGCGTTTGAGTTGGGCTTGGACAAAAACTTTATCAGAAAGGTTGGGGAGGCAGGTGCCTCTTCGGTTATCTCAGAGTTGTTTGTTCCCCGTGTTGGGATATGTAAACGATAGTTACATTGTTGAGCTTCTCGGGATTTATTCCAAAAACTACATCTTCCGGGATAGTAAAGCACGTTTGTCAATCAATGAAGGGCTGCCTTATTTGTAACTTCCGCATGGGGTTGCGTCGGGCTATTGCACCGTCTTCATGAACATTCAACGGAAGACTGGCAACCAGTCTCCTCTTCTTCTAACCATTAACGACAATCGCACGCCATGTGCATGTCCACATGATCATGTAGATGGGTTTGTTTGCTATAAAGGTCTTCCTTTTGTGTGCGCTAAACCGATTTTATTATTGCATTCCACACAGTGGATGCGCCAGCTCATGAAATGTTGACCGAAATTCTGAAAGGAGTTCTCGACGCAGAAGGATTACTTGAATAGGGTTGTAATATTTATTGCCGTGCAGTATAATTCCGTAATAATTCATTTACTTTGAGATACCGGCTCTTAGACGAACTTCTTTCCCACCTACCTGCAAGAACTACACTTTGTAAAAAAGGACTACTTAAGTAGCATACATTTTTCTCATTGATTTTCGATGTCCTTGTAAATCCATATATTTCACAGAAAACATGGATAAAAATATTCATTCTTTTACTCATTTGGTAGAAAATCGCGTCTTCTTAAAATTTTATATTTAAACGAAGTGTATAATTTGGTTTTAAAAAGCTCTCAATTCCCGTATAGTTTTGAACACTTTCATTCAGGGTTTCTGAACTACAAGCTGTATACGTTCCGTGTGCGGGAAATCATACGTTTAATACGGTATTAAGGGGGACCATATATGTTTAATAAGATTTAAAGGCGGATTTGAGTCATACTGTAAACTGTACAGGTCACATTAGTAAATGCAGAGGCACGACGTTTTATGAATGGGCATTTCACGGTCTTCAAAAATTCCATAATTAGAAACTTTTTAAAACCCAATTATACCCCTTCTTTAAGTGAAAAATTTAAAGAAGACGTAGTTCTCTACCAAATGAGTAAAATGAGTATTTTTATACGTGCTTTTATGAAGTATATTTAAATTTGTAAGGGCATCGA
Source organism: Spirometra erinaceieuropaei (assembly GCA_902702965.1). Lineage (NCBI taxonomy): Eukaryota > Metazoa > Platyhelminthes > Cestoda > Diphyllobothriidea > Diphyllobothriidae > Spirometra > Spirometra erinaceieuropaei. Next base: position 1,105,416 of record CACRXP010000010.1, read on the forward strand.
AAATCAAGGAGAAAAATTCATACTACATAAGTGGGCATTTTTTCGCAGTATAATTTTTGCAGGTGGCCGAAAATAAGTTCGTATAAAATCCTCATCCCGCAGTAACTGAATTATCATGGGATTATGCTGCACGGTGATTAATATTACAAACCCACTTAAATAATTTTTTGAGTCGAAAACGCATTTTAGAAGTTGGCAGATCTACGGTATATGCGTTCTTTGGAACCACCGTGCCTGTACATTAGAAGTCTTATAGTGTACTGTAGTAGTCCGTTTACCTTTTTGCCAGCCTTGGAATACAACAAAGCCAAATAATCAGAACTCCAGAAAGCACTGCAGCATTTAATTCGACCATTTGGTCCTACTCGCAAGATCTATAAGGTTAAAGTACTAAACAAATCAAGTTTTGACTCGCAGCGAAATAACTCTTGCCAACCAAGATCTCAAATACGACATCCATTCAAATGCCAGTTAGCTTCTTTACCAACCGAAATCACTTAAGTCTTCTATGTTTCTAACTCCTTACCCCTGTCAACTTAAGATTTTGATAACACAAGTCTAACCTACTTTGTGTATTCTTTAGAGAGAACTGTCTCGCAAAATGCGGCCTAGCCCTTCATGTGCGTGGTGTATTATCTTAGGCTATGTAATCATCTGAAATGATTATGTAAATCCCGAATTGCCTTGAGTTGTAGCCAATATGTTGCAGTTAAGAAAGCACTTTAATGTCCCATGTTTGTGGTTCACAAATGTGCTGATCTGTACATTGAACCTCCGGGTTATTTGGGATTTTTGGAACGTTTGTTCAACGTCTTTACCGATTTATGTGTTGCATGCAAATTACTGACACGCCGCGTTTCTTGGAAGTCCTATTTTCCTGAAGCCACCGAATTTTATAATGTAACGATGTGCAGTTGTTTCAATCCAGACCGAATTTAGATCACTGATTCCCCTTCTCTTGTTTTGTTGTGTTAATCTCAACCACTTATCTGGCTAATTTGGAAACTGCTAACTCATGTTTTCGTCTGGACTAGTTAGAAGACTGTGCGCCAACTATTTCACCTCCATCAAATGCATTCGTGTTCGTTATCGGCAACGAGGTTATTTCCAACGCTGTGTGACACTGAAACGCCACTGAGTCATGGAGCATAAAAAAGACATCACCCACTAAGGTACTCTGACAATCGACAGGCTTGCGGTGAACTTATTGGATAAAAATAATGTGGTAAGGAGGCAAGGCGCTTTACTAAACGTTTCTGCCTAACTTTCAAAAGGATTCAGCAGTCCTGCACACGCCGGTTTGGCATGAATGTAGACTCCTAGGGCGCAGTAATTAATGTTTTGGTGCCGGCGGCCAGTATTTTATCTAGAATAGCATTACCCACTAAGACAAGGGGGACTGAAATGACCGTTTCAGGCTTGTTGGCCGTCGCCAGACAGCCAACTCGCCAGGCTCTTACTCGTGACCTGTTGGTTAGATGTATAATGCCCTAACCACTGGGCCATGGGCTCGTTATATCGTCGTCTGAGATTGAGTGCACTGAAAATGGTAGAGGGACCTGCGGAGAGGGAGAGAAAGAGAGAGAGACAGAACGCTAAGGCACAACGGGACGAGTAATTTCGGTAACGCGATCGGTGCGCGCCTCTCTACCAGTATTCTGTTCGCCTGATACATCGCAAACAGAGAATGATATTTTACGAGAGTTGGCATTTATGGCACCTCATCCGCTCCAAAATACGCCCCAGACCTATATGAATAGGTACCTGCGCCGAAAGTGTACACGTTGCGATTAGGTACTAAACGAAAATCAAGGACTTCAATACCTTAACTCCTACCAGAAACGTCTCGGTAGTCAACGAGCGCATGCTAAAACTAGCCGATGTTTTTCTCTGTCGTCAGAATCTAGCCCCGCTCTGCCGCCAAATCTTGTCGCCCAAGGACCGGTTGTTGCCCAGACTCATACTAACAGTTTTCTCCCCATTAATTGACGAAACTTCCGGCCCATTATCGTAGCATGATTTACGAAACATAGACAAGAAGATGGGACCCGCATGCACTGTCAGTGAGACAAGTAGGTCTGCATTCGCAGGTTCTCATTAAAGGACTTGAAACTGGTCACTGGTCTCTTTCCCACAGGGCTTAGCTATTTGGTTCGACTGATGGCAAAAAGTTTGAGGTATTACTTGAGCTTTTCCCTTTGAAGCTAGCTTCTCGGAATCTAACTATCCAGCTAACTGTCCTCACCTTGACAATTATAGATATACGGGGGGAATAAGCAGAATGTTCTTTAGAAGACCGGCATTCTTCTCATCCATTATCTCTGATAACGGGTCTGAGTATCCAGTGTCCCCCTCCCCAAGGAGCGAACCCTTATCTCTCATAAGTATGTCAGTTGTCGCAAAGTGCGTCCTCGCAATTTGCCATAAATACTGCAGAGGGGCATATACTGGTACAGCAGAATTAATTTTATGGCTGATTTAAGCGTATTTGCCCTTCCTAAACTTTGTCTGTGTGTTCTGATGTTTTGGTGGCGTTGGCCTAAGAAAGCTCATTTATAATGTCCCACTTAATTGGCTGATGTGCCGTGGTTGACAAAATTAGCACTTTGATTTATCTGAACATGTTCTCCCAGTGCATTTTAAATACCCATTTGTTTAGGTTTTTTCAAAGCATTGATATTTTAGCCGATTTTGAATAATTCATATTGACCCAACTGTGAAAAACTCAGCGCCTAGGTGGGATTCGAACCCACGCACTTACTGTATCAGATTTGGTGGATTCCAGACGTTGCAGTAGGTTGGGCGGGTAACTTGACCCAAATGTGATTAAACTCGCGTCGTCCAGCGGGGCCTCGTAGCTCAGGTGGTTAGAGCGCTGGCTGCGCTAAAGCCTTCCCCTTACTGCGTGGGTTCGAATCCCACTGACGCGCCGAGTTTTTCACAGTTGGGTCAATATGAATTTTTCCAAAGCAGTTACTTGGGAAATTTCGGCTTATCTGATTCAGAAAATATCATGACAGTATCTGATTAGCCTTTGAGAGGAAAGAATGTTCTAATAGGTCAGAGGGCGGGCAGCTTTCGAGTTAAGGTTCCTCTGATACTGAATATTAATAATCGTAGATAAAACTATTAATAGCTATTGCGTTAACAAACAAATTAACGCTGCTTATAGCTGCTAAAAACACGAACTACATTTTTAGAATACCACGAAATTACCCTAAGTGTGCTACCCTAAAATACACGGTTTCGACAGCTTATCATCGTTTTCTGTGACTCGCGCATGACACGCCGTTTTGATGTCTTCATGGAATGGAAATACCTAACATTCTTTTGGAAGTAGAGATTAATAGCGGCGCTGGCGCCTGCCGTTGGCTTTCTAATAACTTGAGACAGGACGACCCGAGCAGAGAGCTTGAATTGTTCACAAAACAAATTTTCACAACATCTGGCATAGAGTTTGGAGGCGAGTTTTATTGCAAAACAGTTAAGCCATACTACGTACTACTACTAGTTTTTGTGCTAGAAGCTCAGCGAGAAGACTGACGATTGATAAGTCGTCTTAACGTACCAGGTTGTCTAGCAAACAGCATAATTCATGAACCACTGTTACTCGCACATTTCAACCTGCTCACTTCCTTGATAACAACTGCATCTTACGATTTAAAACGTTTATTCGTTCAGTGGTCACTAGCACTTCAGCTTACAACGTCCGCATAAAAACGTGGTAAGGAGAAATTTGTCATACTTTGGAGCGGTAAGTTGGTTGCTCCTTGCAAACTTACCGAGCCAGACCATTGCACAGAATTCTCGAGTACACAAGGGCCTGTGTTTCTTTCCTTCTCTATTCATTAACAGTACTTCTTTTGAAGACTACAGTGGACTAACAATTGATAAGCATTTCTACCAGATTTCGTAGCAGTTGAAAGATCTTTCATCTATTATTTGGCTAATTTGCAGCCTCCATGCTCTTCTTACTGCTATTTCAGCTGTTTTTCCTAACATCCACATTTAAAATTTTGTTATTAATGATGATTCATCAGTTCCCTCGTGCTTCGCTAAAGTTGGCTCAGTAAGCGTCTCCCCATCCTCCAGTTTTGTAATTTTGTGAGCTTGTCTTAATGGCTGGTATAATTTCAGTGACATTAAGTACTATCATTTGTTTTTATATTATTTACGGTTCAGGTTTATCAGAGGCTCCATCACAAATAATTCACACCCTCGACTGTCTCCCTGAGTAAGGGACTGTTCATCAAGCCGTCTTACTGTTTTCCTATGTTCAATTTGTATCTTATTTGTCTTTTTTGACCAAAACTGCCTTTATATGACGACAGTTTGACCGTCACGAACGACGATGTCCGCCGTGTGCCCCACGGGGTGATGTGCGCAAAAAAGCGACTTCCGCGTAAATTATTTCGTAGTACGGCCGACTTGCGCAGCATCTCCCGCACTCACACCTCTCTCACTAACATAGGGCCCAATTGGTAAGACACAGGAACACAGGCGGTGGGATCGGGCGTAGGAGCTGGTAAGGCAAAATATCCTTCCCACGCGTGCCACGCGAGACTACATCCCTACCCGCCTGCTGTGCGCTGGCAGTTCTCTGGCACCTGATTCACTGCCGGTGCATGCGTTTGCGGCCCCGCCGGGTATACAGGCCGTGTGCATGGTCGCCCAGTGACTTGCGCCATCCTACTCTTTCTAACCTGGCTTAGAAGGCTGCCAATTGACGGTAAACTTGGACCTCGCAGTCGGCGCAGTATATGTGTTTATGTGAAGCGGTGGACTAGTGATCTGAGCGTCAGGCTACAATGACTCCTTCCGAGCAGTCCTCCCCTTTTCTTTTTTGATGTATAAAATCCTGGTCAGTATGTGCTGTTGACCAGGGAGTGGAGTGGTCCGCCTAGCTGCGGGTCCGGCTATGCCAGCCACCTACACACTCCACACGCTTCCGGTCTTCTTGACTATCTCCTGATACCGCATTCATGTGAGGGAGGAGAGAGTGCGGTAGATGTTGCGCTACTCTATTACCATTATAAACTTATTCACGCGCAAGTCACCGTGCCTGTTCTCAGTGTGTCGTGGAGCGCACGGTGGACGTCGTCGGTAACGACGGTCAGAATGCATCAAGCTTTAACAGGGCGGCTCGGATCTGACATGTGTAGAAGTGCCATGAGGGCCACGCTCAGGAGGAACCACTGAGCTTGACGCTCAATCCGCGAACTGGTTAACCTCATCATCATCAGATCGTTCGTAAATGCCATCGCAACTGCCTAGGGATAAATGGAAAGAATTAGACGGCATTTAGAGATATTAATTACTCGTCTTCGAGAACTTAAGTCCTGACGCTACGGCTGCTGTTTAGCCCGTCATGTAAGATGACTAAAAATTTCACTTACCAAGCTGTACCTCGAAGTGTCAGAAAGAGACACATCCTGAGCTGAATATCCTACGAAACTTCAGTGGATAGTTACACCGTGATAGGATGGATCCAGCGGGTTTTATAAGACAAACAGGTTTTCGGTTTTGCTAGGGTCTTGTTAAGCTCAGAAATTAGGCTTTTTAATCAATTAGCAATTGGTAGGACTGCTGATCAGCGAGTAGACTCTGAATTTTTGTGATATCTCTCACACCTGGAAGGCGGCTATCATAAGCCGGGGTTTCTACAGTGTCAGACGATACATTTGAGATCTATTTTCCAGATGTCAGTCCAATTTCACCGGCACGCCTATCTTATAAGGTTTCAAAATACTGGCTTCATGAGAGATAGGGTATTAGACTTAGGAAGCTCGGTTTAGATCATGATCAGCTTAGCAGGATCAGCATCTATGTCTGCTGCACGTTGGCTGATAATCTTTTGACCCGACGAGTGGGCTCTCAGGTCACCGGGACGAACAAAAATCGCACATGATCATTTAACTTCTGCCTAGATGACTATTGATTGTTCAGCCAATAATCTACTACAGCTGTCACACGAATGAGGCATCGACGGCCAATTATGACGGGATAGATTTAAATAGCTGGTCGGGACTACAGGCAGTCAACTCAAAACTTCGGTTTAATTTATGTTTAATATCTATATCTAGTGCAGTTTTTGAGGGTAGACTTCCATCTGGTCTATTTGAAATGGAAAATTATCCAACTATGCTTTCTCCCTCTTCAACTGATATAGTCGTTTTTGGCCGCACCAAAGCGCAAAGTTTAATGTTATAGAAGACCAAATTTTAAGATTAACGAAGGCATTTTAGAAACGTCGATATCTTCTTACCTAGGTGAGCATACTCTGGCTGTAGGTCCAGGATTATACTGGCTGACGGATGAATTATACTCTCGCTGATACTTGACATGTTTCAGTAAAACAGATATCTTTTCTGTGAGCATTTTTCGATAAGCGTGGCTGATTGATCGTCTAGAAAGCAAACGCACGTTTTCTGTCTCATTTGGTGATTTAGTAGTATTTGGGTGAGTCTGTGCCGTAGATTGACAGGGGAAAAACTCTCAAGTCAGTCTCTATCCAGCATCGTGCTCGCTGATGGCTGAGCATCTTTCTACCGACCCATGCAAATTAATTTTATGTAATTCAACCTAATCCAGAAGTGCATCTACTCCGTTTTACAAGTTGAATTACTTATTACTGGAATAAGAGCGAAAACCAGTCATGTCTCGCGCATATGTCATTGGAAATCACGCCTTCCCAAACTTATCAATTATAGGAAGAGTGCAATTCGGTTTTTACAAAGGCTTTCGTTTTGAAGATTTTGGGGACGTCCGTTTGAATATGAATGTATAGGCTCTGAAGTGCTGCTTACTAAATATGCGACGAAATCCAGGCTTATATCAATACTGAATGAGTACCGAGCAGCCTTTTTGTGTGTATATGCAGAGTTAGATTAGTTTGCCTCAAGAAAGATCATGGAAGATAGCGTGAGGACCCTAAATAAGTGAAAGCCTTGTCTTTTCAAACTACCAGTATACGTTTTCTAAAGTAGCAAATGTTCCTTGCTTCTAGTTAAACTATTTCAGCACGATCTAATTTTTCAGATAATGGGAAGAGAGAAAATCAGTTTTTGGCTTATTTTAAAAAAAATTGACTAAACTAGTACAGCCACCGGAAGTCGATAAAAACACTGCGCAATACTTAGGCAATGAGCAGATGGCGAGAATGATTCACAAGCGAGCTGGCCCTTGTGCAGGAGTGGGCTTGATCGAAGTTCCCTTTTTAATTAGTCGTGCGGCTTTTCTTAAGTAATAGGTAGCAAAAGGCGAATTAAAATGGAGATTTCATATGATGCAACCAAGCGCAACAACCGTACATTACGTCGGAATTACTGTTTTGCCCCCAGTACAGGCTTCTATTAGTAACAGTACGTGGTTGCGGAGTCGCGATTATGTCATGACATTTAACCGTACATCACGTCGAATTAATTTACCATTGCGTCTATAAAAATTTGTTCTGTTTCACAAACAGGTTTGGAACGAGATTGATTCTGTTTCAGGAGATTTTGTGCGATAATGCATAGAAAGCTATCCCGTCACCGTGCCCCATTCCGCCAAGGTCCTCATGACTCATGAATACTTTCGAAAATTCATAGGATAGGCGGCATTGGCGTCAATGATTTCAAAGTTTAAAAATTCATCCGCAAACGGGGTTGCGTCTCCCTGAAATAGGTCGGACTACTTATTAGTCATGTGGGCGGTTTTTCTTGCCTTTGAATGTCAAAGAAGGATTAGTTCAGATAATGCATGTTGAATGCTCAGATTTGTCTTAATTAATTCTCTGCCTAGACACCAGACACCGCGCAAACGCACAGCCACCGAGTACCAGCGCCGTTGTGAACCATGTGAAGAACATTCGTAAGGGCATCAACCTCATGGCCGAACTCCATAATCATCTACCCGATCCGAAGATTGTTAGTCTTGGCAACTGCTTCCTCGAGTCCATGGCGTGGCTCGAGCGTATAGCTGCTGGCCAACAATTTCCACACATTCACGACCGACTCGTAAAGTCTGTCTGGTTGCCCACATTCACGGATCAGTCGGTTCAGTTCTTACAAAACTACTTGGATGAAAAGAACAAGATCTTCTTGAAATCCCTTGGACCGGCTTGGAATGAGGAAGGGTAGGTGAACTCTTTCTTCATACTTAGATCAATTTCAAGAAGAAATACGGCTTGTCTGCCCCTTCTGATCCAAAACTTGAAAGTCGGCTTAGATAAGCATCATTTTAAGCCGAAAGCAAGCGTACACAGTCATTTGTTAATTATGTCACGATCGAGGCAGACATACTTGCTTTCCCAGTAAACGCTGGTGGAACTTGACGCATAGTAATTTCTCAATCAACTGGCTGGCAACCCGGCCTATTGTTTTCGAAGGAAAAGCAGCTTTAGCTTTCGACACTCGAAGACTTTCGGCTAAATACCAAGTACGGGGAAAGTGGACGGTCAACAGCAATGGTATATCCTAACTATTTTATGCTTCAGCAGGGATGAAAGTGAAAGAAGCCGTCAACGCTGTGGGGAATATGGATCGATAGTTTACAGTCTTTAATTTGCGATCAGAGAGTTACCACAAGCTTTAGAGAGATGTGAATAAGCGGCTAAAGCACACGAGTCCTCCCATTATAATCCTACAGGCCGCAACGATAAAACAATCACCAGTCATTAGACGATGCGGAACATCTTAGGTAGTTGTGCACCCTTCCCTCGTCTGACAACATCCAGCGAATTTAAAAACTAATTTGACAGTTTGCAAAGTGCTATTAACTCACTTGCAGCAAGGTAATGATATATATGTTTACATATACATGTCAACGGCGCCAGCTGACGGAAAAAATGGGATACAGCCGATATACAACATATGTGACATGACAGCAGGACAGGCTGTAAGGGGAACGGGCATCGTTAGGAGTCAAGGGAAGAGGAAAACGCGATGGCTAGAACAAGAGTTTTGGTCGTTTGCTATTCGGGGTTCACACTTGAGTCCATCATCAGAGATAGAATCCAATAAGGGTTTTGTTTGCATAATGGCTGCAATATTTACAGGGAGCATTTGCTATACTACCACATACCTGTTAAAACTGGTGGCTTCTGCATTCTTCCCAAATGGCTTTACCTTTTGTTGTTGTTGTTGTTGTTAATGGCCACAATTTCATCGCTTATGCCAATAATTGGTGTGATAATGGCTCGGGAATTTGATACATTGAGTGGGAACGGTGCTCGATCGCATGCCGCCCGTGTGAATAATTACTCTGCTCAATGAAATCCTCAGTACAAAATATGGAGGCGGCAGGTCGTCACGCTTGTGAATCGACTCCAGGTCAGAAATCCATGACTCAAGAAGCTTGCGGCTTATGCGACTATCGCATCTCGCTAGAGTTTCGACCCACTAAACTTGACTGTGTGATTAGATTCAGCCAAATGAGCCGCGACTTGGGAGTTTGCATGATTCCTCCTCACTGGGGCCGCTGTGCGCTCAATCACGCGTATCCAGAGTAGTCTTCCAGTTTATCCGACACATTTGCTCTGCCCAGAACTGCATCAGATTCAGGATACGAGTCCAAATATTTCCTGCCGTTGCAGAGGGTTTTAGTTCTCGCAACACGGCGCCCGACAGTTGTCCCCCGTTTGTGTGCAAAATGAGGGCAGGAGGGACCCAAACTTGAAGTACGTCCTTAGCGATTTTAACTCCGGATAATTAGGCCAGCCTATTTCATAATATAAATTGTTTAGTTGTGTGTCTGGGTCGAAAGATCGGAATAAGTCGTCGGGTGGTTAGACTGTGCTAGGATGCAACTAAGTGACAAAATATTAGGGAAGGCCAAAACTGATGAGCGGGGACTCTCAGGAGCTCTTAAGTGCTTTCGAAATCCTTTCTTTGTCAGTTTTACGAATTCATCGAGCCCTCCAGACTACAGTTATTAATGTGGACTTTCTCATAAGCGAAGAAGAAGACCGTAGAGCACTGCAACATTGTATTATTGTTCTGAACTTTAGAACTCGTGCAGGAGCCCATCGTCATAGATAGTAGCAGCAACGGAGCAGGCAACAGCTATCGGGCGTTTAAGCCAATCATCGATCTACGGCGCAAAACTAAGGGTGACTGCGTAGGGCTCTGTACGTCGACGCCAGATCGATAAATCGATTGACTGAGTTCTCATCCGGGGCCCAGGCCTCAATCGATTCTCGGCCTGTTTTGTTTCCGGTGTGGGCGACTATTTTGGTGGCTGCGAAGTTAGGCTCATAACTTCGTTTCGTAGGTGTGAGCGGCTATTGTTAATAATGCGTCACTGCGTCGCACAGCCAGCTTATGTTCGTGTATGCGCGATCCGAACATGCGTCCAGTCTGACCTGTGTAGTTACAAGGGCAGTTTTGGCACGGGATGCGATGTACTCCCTCGATTCAATGCTCTGCTAAAAATACTTAAAATGTCTCACTCCGACCAACTGTTGCCCTAAAAGGCAGCCCCACCTATAATTTGACAATGTGGATGTACTCAAAATTTAAGTTCCTCCAAGGCAATTCGATTACCTCAGTTGGATCAGTCTCTAAATTCTTCACAGACCGAGATAGGAGGACGCAATCGGACGAAATCATGGTCCCCTTTGAAGTGACGTTATTCACATCCATCCCACCAAACTTGGCCCTCGAAGTCTTGCGCAAGAGACTTAAAGAGGCGTACGACGAGACTCAGAATCTGAGGAAAATGAATTGCTCACCGGATGGGGGGACTTTTCTGGTCGACGTTTCGAACAGCTGGGGCTGCTCTCCATTGTCATAGAGTCAAGTGAAAAAATCGATCAAAATTTGTGAATAGCCTGCCGGATTAGTTGGCCTTGGGCTGATCGATTTTTTTATTCTTTCGTCCATCGTCAGAGATAGTAGCAGCAACAGAACTAGCGACAGTTATCGGGCGTTTAAGCCAATCATCGACCGACGGCGCAACACTGAAGGTGACTGCGTAGAGCTCAGAATTTTTGAATAGATTGCCGGATTAGTTGGCCTTGGGCTGATCGATTTTTTTCTTCTTTCGCTATCTTGGACTGCTGGCCGTCACCTGTGAGTTTTGGTGGCCTCCTGTATTACGTGCCGTCTCCTCAATTGCGTTTAGTTGCGTTTGCGTTCCCCTTTTGTGTGAAGTGGTCGACAGGCCGTGTTTGCTCGATATTCTTAGGTTCCGTATGGCTGTCTTGTCTTCGTCACGGTGTATGTAGTGACGTAGGACTTTGTAGGCCTAAGGAAGGTCTAGATGCCTGTTGATGGAGTTTACATCTGAGTACAAAGCCTCAAGTGTGAGACGCTCAGTCCTTGAGGTGCCCCTGTCTAAAACAGCTGCTCCTTGAAAATCAAAACTGTGACCAATTTCCCCGATGTGAGCCGCAAGCTGTGAATTTGGGTCTAATCTCCAAGTTGCCAGTTTTTGCTCGTGTAGGCGGGTCTGCAATTTCCGTCCGGTTTCCCCAACGTAGTTGCAATCTCCATCCTTACAACGTATTTGATAAACAACTGCTGAGGCTTCAGTGGGTGACAGTATGTCGTTGGGTTGCATCAAACGGCGACGAATTGTTGCACCCAAAATTGGACACCTCATGAGGCAGTTTGAATTCTGCCAACAAACTTTTTTCACTTTTGCTAGAGAGACCTATGAACAGACCGAGGGAACTCCAATGGGCTCACCGATCTCCGGTTCAGTGAAAGAGCTGGCGTTACAGGAATTAGAAAAGATTGCCTTCATCTAACATGAGCCAATATTTTTGCGCCGTTATGTAGACGACACGTTTATAATCACGAAGAAGGACGTGGTACAACATTTTCACAACCTACTCAACGCAGTCCTCCCTAATATAAAATTCACGAATGAAGAAGGACAGGAACAGCAATTGCCCTCCCAGGATGTGCTCGTAAGACGGAACCTTAACGGTGAACTCGAAACGACGGTTTATAGGAAGGCATAGAACACCGGACAACTTCTCAGTTTTCACAGCAACCTTCGGTGGCTCACAAACAAAGCTGTGTGAAGACGCTCTTCAAACGAATGCATATTCATTGCCGCAAACCGGAGGAAATAGCACGTGAGGCTCGTTATCTCTGTGACCAGTTTGTGGAAAATGGCTATCCAAATGCATAGATTAGTCGCTGCCTACGCAGTCGCCCCCAAGAGGACCGAACATCAAACATCGCGCATGCATGAACATAAGTTGGCTGTGCGACGAGGTAAAGCATTATCACAAGTAGCCGCTTACGCCTACGAAGGAGTTATGAGTCTAACTTCGCAGCCACCAAAATAGTTGCCCACACCGGAAACACAACAGGCCGAGAATCGATTGAGGCCTGGGAACCGGATGAGGACTCAGTCAATCGATTTATCGATCTGGCGTCGGCGTACAGAGCCCTACGCAGTCACCTTCAGTCTTGCGCCCTATAACTGTCGCTTGTTCTGTTGCTGCTATTATTTCTGACGATGAGCTCCTGCGCGAGTTTGAAAGTGCAGAACAATAATTAAATGTCCCGATGCTCGACCCCTCTTATTCTTCACTCATGCATACACCTAGAACTCGAACTTCCGTCGTCGCTTATGAACTTTCTCTTGCGAAATATGACCGAACGATGATTTCGTCCATGGCCATGTGGGTAAAATTAAACCAGTGAGTCCACTTCTAAAACTGGGCGCTAAAAATTGCAGACAAAATCCTAAAAATCGTCATTATTATGAATAAGTGGAGAATGTGAAACAGAACAGTTATGACTTTTTCATATAGGTCGAACTGTAGACATTATGGACGCTACATCAGACTTGAGGAGGCATGGAAAATGTTTTGATAAAGTACGAGTTGGGCCGCCTACTTCTGGATTTTCCAGTGGCTGCTCTATCCCTCTGCTGCGCGATTAACTGTCATTCCCTTCTTCCTGATCAACAAAGTAAACCTATTGTACCATGAACTACGTTTTTTCTGATGCCGCCGATCGCAAATCTTGCACGAAAATTATTCGATGGATACCTGATAGAGTCCGAGACTGGAATAGACTGATGCAATATTAACTTCTATTTCCTGCAGTATGTGGCTTCCACCATTAGCAAGTTGGACTGATTGACGCTCCTTCGCTTCCGTCCGCATGAGCATGTCGGCCCAACAGTCCAACTTTTTCTAAGCTTCAGTACTAAGATGAAATGCGTTTTGCTAAGTCTGTTAGCCAAACCTGGCTCGACATTATTGAATGCAGTTAGTTTGAGTGGGAAATCGGCGATGGCATGAGATGCGCATTGTCACTTTATTGTCCAAAACAGAAGACGTAAACCACATAGATTTCAAGGTGACTTTGCTGATAAAACCGGCTGTTACCATTACTGTTATGCGTTTTTATGCAATCATCATCACCATTATCGTCGTCCTCGCCATTACCATCATCACCATCGTCGTCATCATCATCCAAAAGGGACTGCAAGTTCTTAACGGAACGGTATATGACTACGAGGGTACTCTCACATTTATTGTCTTTGGAAATGAAATTCCTTACTACGATTAAGTCTTATTTCTATTTAGTTTCCAAGCAGAAACGACCTCCTTGGACCCGCGACAACTCTCCGCGTTCTCTTACGTAAGTACAATTAAGGGTTTGAAAAATCTTTCGTTTAAAAATAAAAACCTACTCATGTTCTGCCACCTTATCAATGCTTAATCGTGTTATTGGTCGCATGCGGCTTTCGCGGAAGTGGTTAACCTAACAGGAACTCTGACTGACCGGGATGAAAACGGGTAACTTTCGTTCCTCAGTGAATAGTTCTCAGGTCACACGACTAATGTTTATACGGTAACTTCGATGGAATGTGTATGGGTCTAGTTCACCAGGACACCCTGCACACTCGGAACTCCTCTCTCGAAAGAGCGGTTTGTAAAGTTAAAACCAGTGTCAGAACTTTCTAACTTACGGTTCCGAAAAAACCCTCGATTCAGCGGAAAGACTTATTAAAAAGCTGCAAGGTATTCGGTTCACAGATGACAAAATGATGTACTTTTCGACGTGATAACACTTTTAATCTCCATCCTACAACATCGCGCGGTTGAAACCATGCAAACCTTGCTTGGAGAACGATCGAATTGTACAACTCGATTTTTCTCCGAAGGACGTCTTCTTTTTTGATTATGTCGTCTCGGAATGTATACCGCCTCTACTCTACAACACATATATATGATGAAGACAGAAGGCTCGTCGGAATAAATCGAGTTGTACTCGTGAATTTTCGGGCTGGTGACACCAACCCGTCGTCAGACGAAATAAACAGAGGAGAAAGTGAAATACACACTACTTCAGTTTTTCAATATATACATATATCAAGCGAATAATTTCAGGAAGTATTCAGTGCAGGGCATGGAGTTAAGTCTCCGGTACATGAGTTTCTAGTGTCAGATCCGAAATTTCAATTAACATTCGAGTCGAAGTCGGTCAATTACTGTGGAATAACCATGTCCATTCTACAAATAGGTAATACTACAAGTAGTGTGAAATGTATATAGCGAACTTATTATACCGTACTCCCGACATAGGTACTAACTAAAAGCCCAGACAAGTGTTTCGCCGATATTTTGCCGCTACGTGACCCTAAAAAGTCATCTCCCGGAGACTTAACTCCGTGTCCTGCATTGAATAATTTCTAAAATTATTCGTTTGATTCTGCTCTGTAGTCCATGTGTCAGAAACCGCATAGGGGACGCCGGGAAACCCACCGAGGAGCCGAACACCTCGCAGCTGTGTCACGCTTGGGATCAAGTTTTAGGGTTAGGGTTTGCGTTTTGAGGTTACGGTTTTAGGGTTAGGGTTAGGTTTTATGGTTAAGGTTAGCTTTAGGTTTAAGGGTTAAGATTAGGGTTACGGTTTGGGGTTTGGGTTAGGATTTTTGGTTAGGTTTATGGCTTTAGGGTTAGGTTTTAGGGTTAAATTTTAGGGTCACTTTTAGGGTTAGGTTTAAGGATTAAGCTTAGTGTTTAGGGTTAACGTAAGGGTTAGAATTTAGGGATAAGGCCAGGCCTGGGGTTTAGGGTCAGGTTTAGGATTTTTGGGTTAGGTCTTAGGGTCAAGGTTAGGGTTGTGTTTTAGAGTTAGATTTTAGGGTTGTTGTTTTGGTTAGGGTTTTACGCTTACAGGTAGGGTTTTAGTATTAGGCTAGCTTCCCCATTCTGGGCTATGAACTGCGATCTGGCCCAGATTTATTTACATTTTTCACTTATTAAGTACAAATCCCGACTATTTTTGCAGGTCACATGGGATATAGATATTCTTTTACAGATAATCATTGGTATTCATATTTTTGTCACTAGCAAATAGTAGAATTTGTTTCTTAGTATCTTCCAAAGGTAAAGCCCTTCACTAACTTAATTCGCAGAAGACGCGAATTCTTTATTCGTTGTCCGGTACTGCACTGCATTCAAAGTAGGCGTGAGGTCATTACGACTGCGGCTGGAATTTTGTAAGATCAGTATGCCCTCACTATCGCTGCATATTACCCTGTTTTCTGATAGAAACCCCGAAATGTTGTGCTATACAATTGGCTCCACCGAATTTCTGACCGTGATTGGTTCAAGAAGCATGTTTTCAATAAAAGCAGGAGCAAACCGACAAAATATATAAATCTATGAGATAATTCATTTAAACTAACAGTTAGGTGGCCCATTTGTGGCCTCCTTAAAGTGCAACTTTCCGTTATCGTGATGGCACGTTTCAGCGCTTCGTCAAGTCCTGAATATCAGAAAACCTGTTAACCGGGACTACGCAAATAACGCACTTTCAAATAATACACTCTCCTTCGGAGCTCCGTATTCAGCAAGATGTTTTAACATTTTAGAAGTGTTCCGATTCGTCGTCGGATGAAGACGAACCTGAAGGTTAGTTAAATTTTCTTAAAAGAAGATAATATGTAGAGTTATGTTGCGGTACTAAAATCGCTTATGGTATGCAGCATCAAACAATTAAAACGGTTCTTCTAACTCATTCGCTACCATCATTAGCCGGTCTCGACATGATTCCGAATTTTGGTCAAACTAAGTCATAAATCAAATAAACTTGCCGGTAGGTATTTTTTTCTTGGAAAATGCACATGGTGGATAGTACTAGGCCGCATCAGTAAGACAAGAAGGCTTCTTTAACCTCGAAGTGCAGAGACTGCATGCGTAGTTTCCGGTTGACGGAACTACCACGACTGCCGTTTCATTCGATTGCGACGGATCTGTCCTTAGGCAACCTGTTTGAAAGGGCTGCAATAAATGAGAAAGAATGAAATCCAATTTGGACTAATATCTGTATGATGGCAGTTGAAACGAAGTGGTACTGAGTGCTGCTGATCATCATTTAGTAGCGTAAGTTCAGTGATGAATTTAAGGTCTGCCCCCACAATTCCACATAAAAGACACCTAAGGCAATGCTTGTCTACTACTTTTTTTCTCCCAGCAGCTGAAAAATGTCTCGATGTGTAAAGCGCCAAACACCATCATAGAACGAAAACGCACCATAGGGAGTCCTAGTGTAAGCTGTGAGCGAACTTGGAACGTCTACGCTCATGTCTATTAATTTTGTAGCGAGACATCGGATGATCACAAAAGCTCTCTTCATTTAATATCACAGGCTTCGTCTCTGCTGAAGTTAAAGATCTCCAAAAACTTATCTTAGCGAATCTTGTACGGGGAAGAACTAGGTGGAAGTAAAAGCAAAAAGTATTATGGAGTCGAGAAGCTCACCCGAAACGCGGAAAATTTTTTTCGTCAGCGGAGAAACATATTCTATGCAGTGAGAAGTAAAGTGTAAACAGCTGTCGTGGGTTTCACGGGTAAAGTAGATGGAATCGTTATTGTCATGTACAGGTTTTCTCCTAACTACTCAAAACAAGCCAGATGTGACTGAGGAACACTGAAGTCTGAAAAAGTGGCTGTTTTGGAGATTATGCATGCTCTCTTTAGTCCGCCTATCCCTAACCCACATTTTCGACTGAAAACAAGCTGTTGCGCTTGAACATACGGCTTACATGGTCTACAAGTGTGGTCAGATCAGTGGGTGAACAAAACCGCCAGGGGTTTTATTAATCGTCGGTCACCCTCTGAAATCATTTGTTTGATCGCTTTTTGAACAAGTGGATGGACTCCTCTGTGCAGCCTCTATCACCGGAGGATAAAGGCGGTTTGCTGAGATGTCCACTAGACTGATGAGCATCCTTTTCAGTATGAGTATGTGAAACTGTGTGTGGCCTACAATTGGTATTATCTGGGGCGTGCCAGAGACCATACCTTTGTGACTTCTGTGTTTATCGACTGCAACAGGTCGGACGTAAGGAAGATGTGCGGAAATATTTGTGATTAGAGCACCTATAATCTGGAAAGTGTTCATTTGCCTTCATTCTGAGTTTGGATGCACCGTGTTTATATTAGGTCTTCTTATCCAATTTAGTCCCCGAAAAACCTTCAGTTAAAAGAGTTGATACAATCAGCCTGTCAGCCATTGAAGCCAATGACACCCAAAGCAGGTCAGTTCCGTGTTATTTTGTTTAATAAATGTTTGATGCGTATCTGCTGGCACAGACAGTACTTGTTTAGGGTCTAAAACTTTGGCATTCAGTCAGTAGCCGGCTTGCTTCGTAGATCTCTCCCTTCATTAAAATGAAATTAACCTGTCTTCAGTAATTATTTTTTCCCTAAATGGTATCAGAATTTTCTGTTCAGACAAGTCAACCGGTAGTTGAACTATCAAAAAGCCTAACCCTAACGATGGTTAATACACTATATGTACTTAGCGATATATAATAACGAAAGGAACGCAGGTAAGGAATTCCACAAGGAAGGCTAGTGCTAAGGTAATTTCACTCAAGAATCGTAAAATCGACCATAAAGTTAGGAAGTATACATCACGAAAATACTGTCTTTTTCTAATTTCTTCGTCTTGGCAATTCCAACTGTCAAGTTGTCCTTTCGACTCAGATTTACCACACGGGTGCGCTGGGGATAAACTTAGAATGTCTTCACGGGTAGAACACTTCACCAACAACTTGGGGACATTCTATTTTTTCAAACATCGTCAGTGTACATCTAATCTGTTTACTGGCTCCTGTGCAAAAGACATAGCAGGTCAAACGCTAGGGTACTTTTTAAATGGACGAATGAGCATTGCCAAGACTACTCTTAGTCTAGACACAGTCAGTTCTGTGTCCAGACCCTCCCCAGCTGAATCTATTGGGTACTAGCCAACAAATCAACGCCGGAGAGGTTTTCCTTCCACTTTACAGGGTTCCACCGAAATTAACTAACATGCTAAGTGAGCGGATATGCTTGAAACGGTAGGGACAGTAGATATCTGTCTGGACAATTCTATCTTCTGACTTTTGTAACATTATTAAAAGTACTTTAAGTGGTGCACAGCATGACCGCCTACTATATGCCAGAATCGACCTGGTAGACAGCGCGGCATCACAAGCGATTACTCAGGTTCCCCCCACACCTGTCCTTCCCAATGTGCGGACATCGACTCCCTCCTCTTGCTATCATGCTATCCGCAATAAAAAGAATATCACTTCTCTTTTTACACCAATTGCTAGGCGTCGTTAGCGAAATCGACCAGATGTGGCTCGAACTTGGGTAATCTGGTCGATCAGAAAACCGTCCATACACTGAGCTTCCTGCTTTCCCGCGACAGCTGGGTATCCGGAGAGATTCTTTTACAAAATAATGCATGTAGAATTTTTAAGGGACTTATTGTCTTTGCTGGAACGTGTTTTTGCCTATACTGATTTATCTAAATGTTTGCAGGCTTTTGCAGAACTGAGAAGATAACGTGCTCATTTTTATGATGAGCGGAACTTACATAACCCTTTTGCATTGAAAATGATGCTATTAATTGGGTAATTATAAGTCTATCAGTCATCTTTTTATGAAAACATGTATAGGTTCGACTTACTCACAAGCTTTTGATTACATACATTGAGACATCAACTGTTGTACGTGCGTGCCACCATTAATTTATGACGGTTTGGGATGGCCGATCACCGATCGCTTTAAAATAAAGCGAACTCTACAGATATATTTTTGAGAGGCACAATGCAGGTATTTTAGTGTTTGTATGAGAAGCCTTTCACAAGCGGTTGCATTCTCCTTAGTTGGACGCTTCCGTGGAAGAATTATTTGATTCTGGATTTACTTGGCGTTTTAGTAGCACAAACCGCACAACCCCGCGGAACAGCAGGCGCGGCCCAGAATCCTTAGTAAGCCGTGTGGTAAGAAACTTCTGCATACATATATCATCTTTGCTAGCTAAAGAAAGTCTTCTTTATGAAAAGTGGAAGGAAGGAACCACTGCTGTTTCCATAGTTAGCTCGCATGATAATCGAATTTCAATCTAATGAGCTGTCTTCGTTACCATCTTTCGCGTTGGCTTTCATGACAGCTTGTCTGCTTACAGCCCAGCAGATTTTATGCGTCGGCGAACTTATTTCCTATTTTTCACAATTCGGTTAAAACTTTTGCGCCACTTTCTCCCGTTAGAAAAATGAAGTCTGAACCAACATGGTTTTACTAATTGCGTTCACGTGTTTCGTACATAAGCCTTAATCAAGATAGGCCGTTGTAGATTGTTATTCCTCTCATAATTTAATACCCTAGAATCTTGTTAGCCTTTAGGATTGTATAACGGTATGATCTGAAGGACAACAAATAACTTCATCACAGAAAGCACGACCGCGAGGTAGAAAGGTGCAAAATGAGCTAATTACTAGTGTTAGTAGGTTGGTCAAATGCACCGCGATGACAACAAATGCACAGAATCCTAATGTGGCCTGCAAACCTCTGTTGTGAGAATAGCTCGACCCTCAGGCCCTTGTCCCCTAAGCAAGTGGCAAGCTTCGCGAGGTTTTCACCATCTTGGCTGCGTTCACTCGACTGGTAAAGATGCAAATGTGATGTTTTCCTAACTCTCCGTTATCTGCCTTTTTCAATACACGGGGTCAAAGTAATCATCTTTGCAACCAAAGAGGGAAACAGAGTTTCCACCTGTACTTGTTTGAGCTGACTGACTTATTTCAACTTCCATGGAAGTTCACCTACAGAGTCTTAGAAGCTGAGGCGCCGACGGTTAAACATGCAGAATTTGATGGCGTCATGAGTCAGGCAATCCTACGTTTAATTGCAGGCGGTCATTGTCCCTTAATGAACTATCTAGAACAAACAGATGTAATAGATACACAAACCGCTCATTTTGCTCGCGTTCGCCAAACCTGTGTTACGACCGCTTTGTTTAAGTTATAACCGCATCGGTTGAGAACTTAATCTGACCAAAATAAAATGTCATTAATCCAACCAATGGACAAACTCCAGCTGTTTGTTTATTTTGAGAAGGGAATGTCGCACTGGCACTCTCTTCTAACCCTTAAAAAGATTTATCTACTCTCGAAGATTCTGTTCCGTCTTTTCCACTCGTCAGACATGTTCTGTTCTTCCATTTTTTTCAGTCTGGTCAGGGCGCAGCCGTTACTGGTAAGTATTCCTCCCCCTTAAGCCTTCAACTTGATCACTGGCGCAACTCTCAACAATCGTAGAATTTTGGCATGGTATTTGGCTTATCGCGATTTACTGATATACGCATGCCAGCATAAATCCTGAAAAGACATTCTTACTAGACAACCGTATAGTATAAATTAGGCCGGAACGAACTTATTGTGAACTATTGCAACAGGGCGCTCACCTATGACCAACCATCAGCTTAAATATTCAATCATTTTTTCGGAATTCACACCTGGGGTAGCAAGAGAGAGCCAGGGAATGTGTTTTGTTCTGGGGTACTCAGTTAGTTTGGCAAAGACAATCAGTGCGTTATGAGCAGGCAAATCTCAACTTAAGCTCCAAACAGACAAAAACTGCAAATTAAGTTTGAACTTTCGGGCAAACAGGGCAGACCCTAATCCTATCATTCAAGATGTCGGGTTATAGAAAAAACCGTGCAGGTTAATAAAATTAAGGAACCCCACTAGACCGAAAACTGAGGAAGAAACTTTGTTGCAGATAGATCAAAATGGAATAGAAAGATAATAGAAAAAATCATTTTATGACCAAATTAAAGGTCAAGGTTATACGAAAAGGCGGTTTTGAAAGTAGGATCTGAGAGCTGTTTATGAGACGAACGGTTTTTGCGTTACGGAGGATAAATGACGGTTTGTACTCCGGTAACCTCAGAAATAAGTCATTGCCTCCAATGCCCAGATTAAGTTAAAAATTGGAGGACATATGGGACAGAATACACCTGCAGGGTACTCATCTACATTCTTTTTTAAAAAACGTTTCAATATTCAGCTCTAAGAATTGTTCAATTCTACCAAATATACAGAACACGTTCTGGGATTAAACAGTTTTCGCAAGAAAAACAAGTGATACGCGTTTGCTCCCAAGTTGGTTAGTTTTGCAGTAAGAAAGAGGGTATGGGATCATCGACGATGCTACTATCGTTTCTTTTCGTTAAACTATCTACACGCCATGTTGCGTACAAATAACCTTGCATCTGATACTACCAACATTTCCGCGCATATTTTTTTCACCCTGACTGATTATACGCGGTGTAATTCATGGCGCGTCAGCATGCGTTACCCTGCTTGACAGGTCCTGAGGAAGGGAATCGTATGAAATCGAAATCGGTACAAAAACGCGTCCTCACGGTACTCTTTTGTTTCTTGGTTATAAATTGTCCGGCTTGTGCAGGATTTGTTAACGCGCGCCTTCACGTACGGCTCATTTGTCTATCAGTCAGGGGAGCGTTCATCAGATCGGTTTCTACGTAAATATACTAAAACTGGAAAAATTCCCTACTTAACCGTCACCTCACTCCTTTACGACGCGCTGACTTGAGTTATCAGTGTCTTCAGTGCTTGATTAACACGATAACTCGACCATTATAAGTGACGAGACCAGTGCTGTCTTAAGGAGACTGTGATGTTGAATTACCATGTGCGCTCGTTCTCAGTGGAAAAGACTTGACTCGATCTACCACACCCTCCTCACACCACCCACCTTCAAGCCGATCGCGGCAGGTGTGGGAGAATAGAATGACAAAGTTAGACAGTTCATCGCTGTGTGACGCACACGACCTTGACACTAACTACGCATGTGCCAGTCTTCATTCGGCGAGGAGGTCTTGGATCTCGCACTAGTGAGAAAGCCAAAATGGCCTTATTAAGGAGTCATGGCAACCTGACCCTTACTTCTGAATTGGCAACCTGTCTAGCTATAATAGGAGGGCGTCTGGGTAGGCTCAAGGGCATCAGATTGATTTGCCGTGATGAATAATACCCAAGTACTGGTCACACTCTTTCTTCGCCTTCCTAAAGGATCTGTCCGATTCAAGCTGAATGGGAATGCTGTTGGGCGCAGGGCCAAATACTCCACCTGCGCCAGACTACACCAGATGACACGCTTCGCGCGTAAGTAAGATGTTCGTATTCTCGCATGAGGGTTGTTGCAGGAAGGCCTGGGCTGTACTAGTTTGCCATGGGTTTTCACGAATGCGCCATTGACCGACTGGGTTCATACAGTGTCTGGTAGTCCTTGGACAGTGTTTAGAAGCAAGGCGTGCTGGATGGGTACATAATACAACCCTGGAAATTCACGCCTCTAACTCTACTGTTTCACGACTTTGCACATTTTCTTCCTTGGAATCTAATAGCTAAAAATCGCAAAGCATTCCGTGACTCATAGAAAATGCACTCACGAAATTTCAGCGTCTCAGAGAAGAGGCGACCTAGCACAAGATGGCGGATAGTAGGCGTACATGTACTTACAGTAAGCATCCTATAAATACTGCAACTTCCTGCACGTGAATTACCCGTATCTGATACTGCCTCTGATGATAGGTCCGAGCGTAAGTGCGAAAAGTCATACCATACAACCTCATTTTTCAGCGATCGCTTCCACTTCGTATCCCTGTACACTCTCGGTTTCATGGCGAAAAATGTCGCGATATTCCAGAAGAGTGTAGCCTGCCGAAGACATTACTGGCTTTGCAGATCTGATTTGCGATTTAGCCATTGACGTCGGTATCTTAAGAAGTCGTGCTTCCCAAGCATGCGTATTTGTTCAGTAATGTGAAGCGAGTTCCGATAAACGTTGTCATGGATTACTTGTTATCATCATCATATCTCGACATTTTTCTTGCGACTGTCAAGTGTTTCCAGAATCTGCATTGTGTTTCTGGAGGAAGTCTTTGCTCCGTCGTTGTGTTCAGGCGACTGATTAGCATGCGGATAAATATCTCGTCTTCAGTGATGCGTAGAGAGTCCGTAGCGGCTTCTGCAGATTAAAGTCTGTGTTAGTGAACAATATCTGTATTTTTGAAATCACCTGGGATTTGTACTAGTCACAACGCCTCTTGAAATAACAAGATAAGTTCGCCCATGAGATGAGAGTCATCGTATGCCGGCTGCAATTGAACCGGCATCAGATGCTTTTTTGTTAGATACCTGTTTCCCGTTCCAAATGTCTTTCGTGGCTAGGGGCATGGTCGAGGTGGCTATTGGTGTCCGCTTGGAAAATTCACTCGGTGGCTTCCTTGCAGATTTTGGATAGGTTTGAGAGAACACTCTTGGGGTGATAAGCCCAAACTCCTGGATTTGCGACTTTCGCAACAGCAGAGTTGCACCGTCTGAGCCGTGCAGTGATACGGTCTCCTTAACTCTGGGGTCCGCAGATTGTTTTGATGGCCGCAAATGAGTTCTCCATCTCGATGTGCTGGGGCCTTGCAAAATATTCAGCCATCTTGCACTCCATTGGTCATCATTGAAGCAGGGTTCGGCACCAGATGGATGCGCCTGCGTCGACGTCACCACACCTGTATCGCAATTTATCACGCGTGGTGTTTTTCCGCAGAACAGTCGTCGGATCTTTTCATCGTCGCTGTTCAACCAATCCTATTGTCGCCGACATTCGCGACCGAGAACTTCAAGATCGCTGACATGGACAACATCCTGTAGTCCCCTCTACTGGATCTCAACAACAGCACTTTCCTCTGCGGTTTACGTCTGTTCTCACTTGAGATTCATATGATTGCTGAAATGCACTCGACCTTCAGTCCTATCCGATATTACATTACTTAACTTACTTGATGGTGTCTAACCGTGTGACCGAGCGGTGGCCCGATGGGCATTCACCACTACTCATCGCCTTGGTCACTAACACATGGCTTTGGTCACGCTTCCTGACGAGCACGTAGACCAGCAGTTGTTAATGACGCGAGCTAGGGTGGATTCACTTTGTCTTTTGCTAGATCACGAAGGCAAAAGAATGTGTTGGTGAGAAAAATATGGTGTTCTGTACAGGTCATCAAGAGAAGAATGCCGTTGTTGTTACAACAACCGATACCGTAGCGATCAACACTCCCTGCAGACAGCGTCCCCCATACCGACAGCATAGCAAGGAGGGCGTGCAGGTCGTCGCAGAATTTGTCCCTTACTTCGTCGGAGCTAGTTGCTGGAGGGTCGTAGCGCCGATGCTGGTGGCCAATCTTCCACTGCGAAGTGGCAGCCTCGTGGTCACGGAACAATTATAATCTCCACACATGATGCAGGATGGCCGTCTCAATACCTGACGGTGAAGTGGGATCCAGCGTCCCATCTCTCAGTCCGTTTTACGTCCGCTCCAGAAGAGGGAGTATTACGCACATGCTTTCCTCAGTTGTCCCTGCTCGCAGAAATGGGTCTCAACAAGAAGCGCAATGTCTGCATTTTTAAAAAACCAGTCCCTGGGGAACCCGAGTCGTCGTCATTTCCGGCGTCTGGGCCAATTCGTTAAGTAAAAGAGAAGAAAAACTTCAGGCTGCTGGTTTGAGCGTTGTCACTCTGGCAGACTGCAAGGGAGACAGAGGGTGGGTACAAGGGTGATTTATAAACTTACTTTACTGAATTTAATCCCTTTGCCAGAAAAACACCCTACAGCGATCTCCGGTAAACATGGGGGTTTACTGTGTGGACGAAGTGAATTTTCTACCTACTTACCAAAGGTCGACAGGTACCATCCGTGCAGCCAAAAAGTGATAGGCTATTTGTTTTCTGAGAAAATTGCATAAAGGCCTCAAATAAGCAAAAGAGTCTTATTAGCACTGTGTATCTGATGTGCTTAGCAAGTACACCTACAGTGCAATTTTTATGCATAAATCTACGTTTCGCAACGCCATAACCAAGCCCTCTTTTGGAATTTCTGTTTTCAGCTGTTCCGCCCAGAATTGGTGCAAATGGCGCATTCCAAAAGACTTTTGTCAACCAAAACTTCCTCAACGCAGTGCGACACCGCCGAAAAACGTATGTTTGTGAAAAATGCAACTGTCCTATGCCAAAAAGGGTAGCATTTTGCCAAACCGCCGATGAGAAGCAGGGATCGGTTTTGACAGTACAGAATTCCAAACTCCCTCGAACGATTAGGGCAGTTAGACACAGGAGCTTAATTTAAGCTACATATACCACTTGAGCTCTAAGCCCAACAGGTTAGAATGACCATTCTCAATGATTGAAAAGACAGAAAGTTCGTTCTAGACATTACCATTTCGATTGATTTCTTTGAAAACTAAAGTCTTTCCCACTGAATTCAGGGTGGACGTTTGAACATGCAGAGAATATACTAATGACTGCATAGTCGAAGTCCTCTCTTTAATGGGAGAACTTGTTTTTGGCTATATCTCCATGCATGCTATGCTATGCTGCAAAGTGCCACTCCTAGCCTACATACGCTTTATTGTGCGTTCACACTCAACTCGGAGGTAGACAGAAATGTAATGGTGCAGAAATCACAGTCGAGAGTTTGTCTTTTTAAGAAGGAAACTAAATACTTAGTTATTGGTGAACCGCGGCCCTTAGCATGCTTCGGGGAAACAAAGTAGAATAGTTTTCTGTCCTGTCAGGGCCGGAGCTGAGCACTTTAGAATTCGGAAATCAAACTTGGCATGAGAAATCTCCTTAATCAGACACACTTGGACAAGAGGATCCTATCAGAAAATGCCTGGACCCGGACTGAATTTCTCCAGTGTAGCTTTCTCGTTCATATAGGTCTTGCATTGGCTTTACTTGCTCTTCGGCAGCTAGTTAAAATGTAGGAAATTATGACAACTCAGAATACACTCTACCCAAATTTTATGTGAAAAACAGAAACATGCATACACAGTGCGTGACCTATCTCATGAAATGTTGGCTGAAATTCTGAAATGCGTTTTCGATTAGGAAGGATTACTTGATCGCGGTTGTGATATTGATTATCATAAGGCATACTCTTATAGCATTTTAGACTCGGCAGGATGTCGGCTTTTAAATGCACTTCTTTTCAATCTCCTGTAGAAAGCGTACTCGGTACAAAATGACTACTTAAGTAGCATGCATTTTTCCCATTGATTTTCGATGGTCTTGGAAATTCAAATATATTTTATAGAAACCACAAACAAAAATATGCTTTCTTTTAGTCAATCAATAGAGAATCACGTCTTCTTTATATTTTATACTTAAGAAAGTAGTATAATTAGGTTTTAAAAAAAGTTTCTAATTATGAGACTTTTAAGACCGCGATATGTCCATTCACATAGCATCGTACCTGGCCGTTTACCACTGCTCCTCATGAAATGTACAACATGGTCCTCATCCATTGCAAAATTTTATGGACACTGTTTAATATCTCTTTAATGATATAGAAAAATATGAGATTTTCTTTCCGCGGAACGCATGCACCTTGTAGAGTGTAATTACTAAGCGCTAATGCAACGAATGATCAGGCTCCAAATTTGTCGGCGACTGCCTGCGAGGGTTTAAGTATGAGCCCCAAGGCACAACGGAACGAGCATGCTCCGTAACCTGATCGGTGAGCGCCCACTATCATAATGAATATTCCCGATCACAACCGACAGGACAACGGGCCCGTGGCTCAATGGTAGAGCGTTCAACTCCATGACCAAAGATCCCGGGTTCGAATCTCAAGTGATCCACACTTGGGGTTGGGTATGACTGGCTGATGACGGCTAATAAGCCAGAAATGGCCATTCCGGTCTCCCTTGTCTTTGTCGTATTACCTTTCCAACATATATCACTAGTCGCTGTGCGACTGCCTGCGAGGGTTTAAGTATGAGCCCCAAGGCACAACGGAACGAGCATGCTCCGTAACCTGATCGGTGAGCGCCCACTATCATAATATATATATATATATATATATATATATATATAAAGTGCTTATGACCCATCTGGTAGACCCCAGTGGTGGACCAACTGCGCCAGGTGCGTCTGTGCGCATTTTTGTGTTTCTGGTCCCAGCTGCTGGTGGTCATGGCATTTAAAGGCAGGCATACCAAGAAATATGATTTAAAAACAAACACGTTCTTTGGGAAAAATAGAGAAATTGTATTGGGTAATTTTTTGATGCTGGTTCCCCAGGTCTTCGTCAGACTTGTGTGAACGTGCAAAAAAACAATAAACATTACAAACCTGCCAGAAATCAATATTCATTCGGTGTTAACGCCAGTTAGCTGCCGCCATGCGCATCATTCTCTATTAATTGGCTCTGGTCCCTTACACTTTTCCCTGAGGTGTTTGTACGTGGCATCTAACTCAATGTACCGATTGATGCATGTTTTTGACTTAAAATTGAGGTCGGGGATTCTGACCTCTTAAAAATTCCTGCCTTCCGGATTGCTTCCGATGACCAATTACCTTCATGAGATAGAATTTTATTCCAGAACGATTCAATCCGTACCTAGGTAGTTCCAATGACAATCGTCCTGTCTAAACGTGTCTGATTATAGAGACTTCTAATGCGAAGTTTAGGTTCTGAATGCCAAACTGCTCACCCCTAGTCTCGGCATGACAAAACCACTGTCGTTGGCACGTCACATAGTCCTTCCAGTAGCCCGCGCCCTTCTGGTTTACTGACGGATGGCTTAACAGACTTGTTGGTCGAAATTGAGCTCAGCACTGAGCACCTGACCTTCGACAGTTGAGCCAATTAACAGTCACGTCAACCCCACCCGCGGAGAGTTGCTTTTCAAACAGTCTACGATTTTTGACAGGGAAGTTGCCGTTAAAAAAGAAAATCAGGGCCTGGGTGTCCTCCGACGGCTCCATCAACCGCAGCGCAAATCTGCCTTCCTTCTGCCTGGTTATACGAACCTACTCGACAGGAGACAGTTAAGGCGTGAAACAATCGGGGCCGCCAATTATTGCTACATTCGACGAGTACGGGGACGCTACAGGTCACGTGAAGCGGGGGTTCGATTTCGCCGCAAAGCCAGCTTTGGCGATCTACGCATCGGGCAAGATGCGTCATAACATGAGTCACTGAAGATGAGCGGTCGAAATCACTACATGAAATCAAACCCTTCCCAGTGACCAACTCTTCTTTTGGCACATAACGAACCCCACGTTTCGCGTGAAGGTCCATTTTAGCTTCCCATGCTTCCTAAGGCAGTAACTTGAGTAGCTACCCTGCTAAAAATGTGTTCTAGGCGTCCCCTTCTATGACGCCTTTTTTCAGTCGATCAAACTTTAGTAAAGAGTGGAAAAGTCGACAGCTATTCTGGAATATTTGCTACATTTATTGGGAATGCGGGCTGCAAGATGAGCCCGCCTGCCGGATGAATTGGAATGTCAAAATAATACGTTTTACACTCAAACGAGCGTGGCATCATAGCACTCCGACCATGCCCCCTCATTCGGCTTATCAGAAAGTATTCGAGCATTTCAGGCAATTCGGAGTGACTGGATCCAATTCATTATTCATAGCTAGGCACAATTTCGTTCATCCTGGAAGAACGAGGGCTTGCGAGCAATCCTCTGACTTTTCGTCAAGAAAATAATTAACCTGTATTTATCTGCCTACCGAGAAAATTCTCCCTGGAAACATTCTTTAAATCCTTAACCTTTAACTTTGTCTGTACTGTTGTAAAATCACTGTGAAATAATCGTCTCCTAGGCCACTGAACAGGATCTTAGCATTGAAGGACTGCCTTCTCCACCATTGCTTAACAACCTGAAGCCCAGATTAATGAAGCCCCAAACAGTATCGTGCTGAGGCAGTTTAGCCCGTATTTCAGTTCTGAGGCAACCCTTTGACCAATTTGTTTGTGTGCAAGCTCTCAGTTGAAATGTTACGCCATTTTAAAAATATGGTTTTCTCAAAAATGCTAGTAAAGTCCTTTCAAAAATGTTATATGGAGGCTGCAAATAATACCGATATTTTGATGACACCACCTGATTTCTCGAAAGCAGATTTTTCAGACGCTCTTCGTATTGCAGGGTCGCTTACGCAATCTTCTAGTTTTTTTGTTAAATGAATCACATTAAATATATCAGTTAACCTGATACGTGGTCACAAGGACTGACGAGCAGAGGTAGTTTGACGGCGCACGCAAAAAGCCACTGACAGCTAGTCGGTTGTTCCCCACGCAAATGGTTGTTGCGCAAAATTCGATTATTTTAGCACAATCTAGTTGGCGAGATTTCGGTCAGCAGTTTCCGTCAAGTTACTTTGTCTCGCAGCTAGAAGTGACTGGACGTAAACTCCCTATATCTCAAAATATGCAGCACAATGGCTTTAAACGCGACCAGAAGTGAAACTGACCGAGGCATCCTGATCGCGCACAGTTAAGCAAACTTCTGAGGTTTCATGCATGCAAATTTGAAAGCTTCGATCAACAGGCTCGGAAAAGTTGAGTCCGGGTGAAAAAAAGACATTCTCATTCAGGTATTTTTAATTTCCTTGGGCTTCCAAGGCAGAAAGATGCATGTTGTCAGATGGTGTGTTGACATCGTGCTTTACAGAATCTGATGCTCATCAGGGTTGCGCTTGCTAATCGGGAATAAGAGAGTAGGACAAGACGAAGAAGCTATTGGAGCTCCCTAATCCGACAACGGCATGGAACAGGACCACACTTTACTGTGGATCGTGTCATGGGTGATTGGCGATAAGAAACGTTTTACGGGTGGGGCAGCGCACTAGACATGAAGCTGACGACATGCAGGAAAACGCAGAATTTGCTTGGATTTCTCCCGAAAGCCTCATCGTACGCTTCCGTACGACAACGGAAATGGGTGCGGTACTTAAAAATAAACAAAGAAATTTCAAACAATAAAGGAGTTTGAATGTTGGTTTGAAGTCATGGGAAGTGACTGTTAATGGCAGTGTAATTTCTGCAAAGGCCTACGAATGGATGCCAAAATAGCAGCCCCTATGACGCGATCCACAGTCTGTCCTTTTCCATACCGTTGCCCTCAAATCCTCTCAGTATGCTCTTAAATGCGTTTTTGTAACTCGCATTTTGTGCTTACGTGATCACGCGTGAACAGATCAAGAGCTGTCCAACTGTGTCGATGCTAACTGACCCCATGGATAGTTGAAAACCAGAAAAACATGCTTCACGGTTTGGCTTAATAGTCTACCTCAAAAACCGCGTCAACGAATCGTCGCAGGAAGTTGCCTGCTGCCTGTTAGGCGCCACGCGGACACCTCGGTCAGTGGGACCGTGAAAAGGAGCCGTGACACCGATGCAGGCCTGAGGACGTCTTTGTTAAGATGAAACCTTGCCTCCCAGACAGCCATCGATAGATAGCCCCCGACCATTGGCTGACCAGTAAGGCCATTAACACTGTCAAATGCTGAGGGGTAGCATACCGTCACATCGTCCAACTTTGGAAGCCGTTCTTTCCGTAAAATACAAAAAGAATAAATATACGCTTCCTGTTATGTCCCATTTTAATCAACATCTGTAGACAGTGTTTACTTTGATAAATAATAAAATCCATACTTACAAGAGAACTGCATCGCTTAGCCGCACCCCTACCTGAGGGGAAGTAATTTGCTCATTGTTAGGGGTCAGTCACTCAACCGCGTGCACTTACTACTATCCACTGAATTTTGACCTATCGCGAGGGCTTTTCGACGTATGGTTTTAATCGCAAGCAAGTTCCCTCATCCGAGAAAATTTATCACCATGCCATGGCGAATTTTTAAGCAGCTGCTGTTGTGGTGGCCTTGTGTCCGTCCTCCATCAAAGGCACTACCGTTAAAGGGGGATGCCGAAGACCACCGTTGTGGCAGTAGGGTAGTCGCGTAGGTCGTTTTATCTTGATTTCAGAGCGGGATTTATGCAATTCACTTTGACCTTGGAACGCCAAGTTAGAACCCTCCCAGATGGTGACCTAGCAATGAACAACTAGTAAACTGGAATACCACAGACTAGACGAGGGAGACTACAGTGGCTATTTGTGACTTCTTTTTTGTTGCTGACCAGCTATCCTCCAATGCGACCAGGGACGGTCGCAGACAGTCGGTTCGTTGGATATTAAGGCCAAACGCTGCGCCGATGAGCTACGGGCCTTCTCAACTTGAGGCTGAGGTGTGACTAATTATTGATAGCAAATAAACCTAACAATAACCCACTCAAGTCTACCGTGCTTTGTCGGTAACGCATCTTGATATTTCATGTAGACGTGTCATCTGCCAGCCCCACCCCATGAGAAATACAACCGAGTTACCAAGCTGCCAACAAGAAAGTTGTCGTGCACTGGCTCCAGCCTTCTCTTTCCTCAGCATGGACGATTGGTCCATATCATAGCACATGATTCCAGACTATATAGACCGAGAACATAGAGGCCTTTTATTTGCACTCGAAGCGTCCCAAGGGTAGGTTAACGCTTTCTCAAAGTCCCATCAACTGGTTTCCAATACCTGCTTTAGTAAGAATACCAGAAAGAAAAGTCTGGTCTACTTTTTAGTTTCTCGCAAAGCTGTCTTTATTTGTATCAGCAGCAGCATCAAGCCACTTCCTGACACCTCTAACCTCATCAGTCCATTGTAAGGAAGGGTCTTGTGGCTGCGACTGAAACATCAGACATAGATGGTCAAACCTGTGACGCTCCAAAGCTCTTACCTCTGTCCACCCCACTGCTGACATGTGGGGGTTTACTCTCGCAACTAGGGTGCCCTATGCTTCATTGGTCTCAGAAGAAGAAGAAGCCCATTTCCTTTTCACTCATCACATCTGAATTTTTACACTCGCTTTAGTGAGCAGTGCAACTGCATGCGAAATGAGCCTTTTGACCTTCCTGTTTAATGTTTTAGGGCTGCAGTTGTCATACGCAAATTCGTCGGCCAGAGCGCTACGGAGTTAACTGTCGATGTTGGGGATCTCGTCGAGGTGAGCTCTTGTTTATTGGTGCCTGTCAGAATCTGCACTTGTGTGTTTTGAAGTTCGCTCATCCACTAATTTGAGTGCGTAATTTATGACCTTAGGCCTGGTCTTGACACGGTTGCGCAAGTAAACAAGTTGGGGTAAACAACCTGGTACGAAGGACTTGTGGTTGTTATCCGACGAGTCATGACGCTATTGTCTCCCAAAGTTCCTGCCCAAATCGCACTGAATTAATCCACTATTTTAGTTTTATTTGAAAAAGGATTTCTAGCGATCCTGGATGGAATGCGAACTTTGGAATGACCTGCATTCGTTTTCCTTTATCGAAAAAGGTTTTTTGACCAGTCGGTGGAAGCGGTCTCAGCTTCCGCACTGTGGGAGCTATTAATTGACTCGAGCTGTAATGTGGTGCTATTTCTTCCAAAATTTACATTTTCGATGTTGAGTTAAGTCGGTTTGCGTTATAGGGCCCACAAAAGGGTATTTAATCCGATAGTTTGAACGCCGTACAGATGTCTCAAACCCACTGCACTCAGGGATATTTTGGTTTTCTCACATTTTCTGGTCACTTTCCTCAAATTACTTGTCTAAATGGATGCAGAATTTGAGAATCGGCTTCACAGCCAGACATTTAAGGCTGATTTCATCATTTGTGTAAGATGATTTCAGTTGAGGAACGTTATGTGAAACTCCCTATGGAGTCCTGATCTACCTGTCTGGCGAGTTGTACTTAACTTGGACGCCGCGTGTTCCTGACAGCAAGACAGTCTGACCGACAGGACCAAGGAAGACCACAATGGTCATTTGTAGCATATTTTCCGTCTCGGTCAGACGCACTTCAAACCAGGAAGACCCAGAGCTGAAATTAGGGCTCTAATGTAATCGATAAGCGGTTTGAGTGCACTGCTGTTAAACTCCGAGCCCGTCTTCTGTCGGCGGGTACCAGGGTTACTTCAACTAACACGAGCCTGGCGTCCACCAGTGCAGCCCAGTTGCGTAACGGTGTTGGGAAATTCCATTTTACTTAAATTTCCATCCGTAATGGAGGCCGAGACTTCACATCATCAATCGTCCATAGTCCCCTTTTGTTGCTAGGGCTGAGGATGGCGCTTATGACCACGATCGAGTGAGGAATTATCACCTGGAGATATCTGGGTCCTACGTTCCGTCCTGGCAGCGATGTTGTCACCGCCACAGCACTCGCGTCCAGGACATGGTAGGTGGCCGCAGCGTCACATTCTGCGCCTAACTGTTAAGTTGCCCAAATGACCGGCAATTTCTGTCATCTAAAGGTTTTGGCAGCCACCGTCCAGCCTTTCACAACAAAAAACCGGCCAGCCCATCATGATGATATGCGGCCGCACAAGGGGGCCAAAAGTGTTTCACTTGTGTGCATGCCTTATGAGAAGCTCAACACCGAAGAGACGAAATGCAAGATGGAATGCTTAATTAGTAATTTTGTTTCAGAGCACAAATCACCGCCAAATATGGGCCTTTGCTGCTGGTAAGGGACGATCCACTGCCGTTATGGACGGGGGAAAATATAACTCGGAAGTCAAGGCTGCGTTCGAAGACAGGGACTTTTGCAGACCAGCACAGAACTCAGAAGTTAAAACTGTAGCAGGTCGATTTAAAAAATTACTCAGAAAATTCGGACACCAAAATTTGATTACGGAGAACAAACGACTCCAAATGCAATTAACGGACACTCTTTTGGCTCGATTTTATGATCTGCCAAAGATCCGCAAACCAAATGTCCCACTGTGGTCAAACGTTGCCTTAAAGAGAGAGCCCCAGCTAAAATTCGCAAAATGGATGTACGTAAAACTGAGGTTCCTCCAAGGCAATTCAACTACTTCAGTCTAATTCGCCTCCCAGTTCTTTATGAACGTCTGAAAGCGGGGGATTCAGTCGGACGTCGTTCACACTTCTCCCGCCGAGTTGGGCACAAGTTGTCTTCCGCAAGAAAATCGAGAATACATACGACGAAGCTCAGAACCTCCTCGGAACTGGGCGCTTCATGCGGCTGTTTAATTTTTGCCGAAATACCTACCTTACCTTTGCGAGCAAACGTCTGCGCCGTTCAAAGGTACTCCAAGGGGTTACCCAATCTCCGATTAAGTGGTAGATCTGGTCGCAGAATAGCAGGGGGAAACTGCCTTCATTCAACAGGAGCCGATCTTTTGGCGAGCTTACGCTGACAACGCAATTCTTATTATCGGAAAGAATATGCAGTAACATTTCCATAATCTATTTAACTTAATTTTCCCGGATAAACAGTCCACGAGGATTAACGAAACGGAAGGATGCAGCTTTCTATTTTTCACAGCTACTATCTGTTAACTCACTAACATAGTTAAATTATCATACTGTTCAAACGGATCCAGACTCA
This sequence comes from Spirometra erinaceieuropaei, assembly GCA_902702965.1. Classification (NCBI taxonomy): domain Eukaryota; kingdom Metazoa; phylum Platyhelminthes; class Cestoda; order Diphyllobothriidea; family Diphyllobothriidae; genus Spirometra; species Spirometra erinaceieuropaei. Next base: position 1,139,961 of record CACRXP010000010.1, read on the forward strand.
TTGCAACAGCCCCAAAGGAAAGGCGCCTGAGGACGGATATCTTACGACCACTTTATGCGGAACGGCTATCCGAAGGCGTTCATATATTGTGTTTCACGGGATCGTCCCGGAGGACCCGTCGAGAAACAGCACTTATGGTATGATATGCTCTGCCATACATCAAGGACTTATCTCGGCTCCTTCTCTATGTGGCTCCTCTACTGCATGTTTGATCCGAGCCTGAGAATATCGCAGTTCTTCAAGCATTGTGGCTTGGGAGAGCGTCGACTGACGCCTCAATTCAGTCCACGCAATTTGCCCAGTTATGTGTGTTTGTGTGCAGTGGCGGACTGGTGGATTGAGTCGGACTGCGACAGCCCTTTCTTACCGTAATCTAAGGTACTCTCACGCATATGAGATGCATGCCGCACACCCCTTTTTTGGAGAAGTTGTGCATGGGACCCGCGCAGAGGAGAACAATAGATATGTCAGTTACTGTTTGTGGTGGCAGACCCAGTTGTAGGTCCACACCGCGCACATTGGGATCCCTGCCATCCCCCATTGTTGTTCATTAAATCCTGGTCAAGTGATTGTTGTGCAGCATGGGATGTAATGGTAAACCTGGATGCGAGTCCAACCGTACTAGCCACCTGCACCCTCCCCGCCTCCGGTCTTCTATGTCTTGACATCGGACCCAGGGGGGGGGGGTGAAGATGAGAGAGTCTAGTAGATGCAACGCAAGTCCCCTATCAGTATAAAAGAAATCACGCGCGAGTCACCGTTCCCACCCTCACCTTGCTGTGGAGCACACGGCGCACATCGTCGACAACGACGGTCGAACTGTCATCAGAGGCGACCGAGCGCATTGCTGTGGGACTAGACGTTGGAATTGCACACTGAATCAAAGCTACCATGCGCGGTAAGGTCGTGCTGTATCTTATGCTGTATCGTATGCTGCGCCTAAACTGACCTCGTAATCGGACATGTTAGACGAAACGTTTGCACGGATCGCGCATACATGAGCATTATCTGGCTGTGCAACGGGGTGACAAACTATCACAAGCGGCCGATAACACCTACGAAACGGATCACGAGTTTAACTTCGCAGCCACCAAGATAATCGCCCACGCCAGAAGCAAGACAAATTGGGGCATTTATTGGAGCCTTGGTCTCGGATAAGGACTCATTTAATCGATGCACCCACCTGGCGCAAACATACAGAGCCCTACAAAGTCATCTCCGAACATGCGTCACCGATTCCTACACCCTATAAGTGTTGCTTGTTCCGTCGCCGCTTTTATCGCTGACGATGGACTCTCACAAAGTTGCAAAGCCTAACCAAATGAATAAATGGTTCCGATGATCGAAAATTTTACCTTTTTAATGCATACACTGAGTATGCAAATATTCACCTCTATTCCTTATTACTACTTGACTTATGTATGAAGTATCACAATTTCGTTTACCTACTTATCCGTCTTCCGGACCCTTGTCATTGGCTCCGAAACCAATAAGAACAGCATCTTGTTGTCATATCCTCTCTACATTGATGGCTTAACCACGGCTCTAGGGCCCGTGGTTCGTTTTCGTCTTTGGCATAAGTGTTTGGCTGCGTAAATGTCGCATTTCGGTAGTCTGCAACGTTAAAAAATAGCCAGGATAAGTACGGAGAGAATGACGTGAAACTATATTAACACCAGAAGAACCCCCTGATAAACTGGCTTTTTTCACGTTTAAGTAAAATGATAGAAAGCGGATAGAGAAAAACAAGAAACTATGCATAAAATTCCAAGGTTAATTAGTGACAAGTTAGAAAAGACCACTGAAATGCAGTTGAGGGAAATGTTTAACCCCCACAACCATTTGATATAAACTCCAGGTCCTATGGGCAGGCTTCTCGGCAAATCAGAGGTGTGAATATGAGATTGCAACACTTGTACACATATGGGGCAATCAGCCATCTATATGCTGTTAGAAGGTAGCATTTTTGGAAACAGAAGATCGGGAGAAGGTAAAATGATTTAGTCAGATGTGGTTTTGTAGCCGCACCTGAGGTAAACAAACCCCAACTGCCTGTAATACGAGACCGGTGGTGATAGGGTTTTTACAGGTGGGGTCGAGCAATGCAAAGGCGATGCGGTCAAGTAATTGTATGCAAAAGAAAAGCTATTGGGAATGCGCGGTTGTGTTTTGAGTGGTTGAGAAGTAGTTACCCTTACCCCTATATCTAACCCCAGAGAGTATTGTGTCCATCAGATGCGGCTACATAAGCGCATCCTACTCATGATTCTCTAGAGAGGACAACTAGGTTACCTTTCATACACCTCAGAGCCGTAAACTTCTGTAGACTTTCACTTCTGATTCAGGAGTAAGTTCGCGGACTGTGGCCAGAGTTTCTGGTGGTTGCGTTCCTCAGCAGGTTTGAAAAAAGCATTGACTGAGCGCGCCTTAAGAAAATTATCATGCTTTCCAAATAATTGGCCGACCGTTTGCACGACTAGTGTCCATTAAAAATAGTAGGAAGCTGGCTGATGTTGGATAAGAAATCAAAGATGGCCTTTTAGGTCACCTTTGGCTTTGTTGTCACCCATCCAGCTAATAATTTCTTTAGTGGTGACCTATACATTCCATGGAAACTGGAAAACTCTGCACTTTCCCCTCACACTTTTTCGTGTTAATCTTCCAGGTCCTAGACTTGGACGAAACGTGGTGCTGTGTTCGCACAGTGAACGCCACAACCGGACACGTCCCTGCAGAGTCCATTCGTGTTCTTACAAACAACCTTGAGCAGGAGGGCAGTCTGGTGAGTTACCGCAGTACGAAATCCTGCCAGACCGATCAACTGACTGCTCAGGCATCCAGTCGTCCGGGAACTGTGCGTTCGGCAAGACCACCCTCCGCCTGCGCGAGACCCACGTCACGAGCCGACAATCATAATGGTGCTGACTTTTCCCTCTTATGATAAGACCCTCTGTGAACTTTGTGTTATTTTTTTCCTGTCCATTCTTAACTGCCTGTTAAATTACACCTGCACTAGTGAAAACTTTGGCCGAGCCCCCCGAACAAACCGCAAAATAGAAAATATTGCACAAGTCTGGCATTAATTTATCTACCCCTATTGTCCATATGGGCAACTATATTTTGGCCATCAGCTCTGATCTAGTACCCATCCGGGTAAAAAAGGCCCGAATCCTCCTGGCTCGGTGCTAGGGTATGACTGGGGGAATGCAGCAGCAGCAACAGTTGCAGCCGTGGATAGACCAGGAGTGGTCATTCCTGTGTTAATTCTCAGTCAGTAGTACTCCTCGGTCTCAGTTTACTCGTAGGTAGGCAACCGCTTTGATAAAATTTAGACTGGATCGACAATGTAGAGTGTAGTCGTCTGCATGCCGCCTCGCCACCAGGGTAGATCTGTGAACGTCACTCTCACGTGGTAGTGCATTGTCCCGATCACACCGAATAGGAGACAACTCGGCTCGGTGCCAGAGCCTTTGTCCTAGCGCCCTAGTAACTAAGGAGGACTGGTTCGGATCTTCCAGACCTGGGGTGGCAGGCAGCCTTATGTTGTAACCAAAATTGCTTCCCAGCGGATGTCAAACATCTGAGACCACGGTTAAAGATTCCCACAACTGTTCGGTTCCTGTCGTAAATGTTTCCCACAATCATCTTTATTTCTACTTTAAGCACGATCATACGGATTCTCCGAGTCCTGCAAATTCTCTTTTGCTGACGAACGATGCTGACGTTGCGGTTTTTGGCCTGATGAATGTCCTTTTAGTGCGCAAATTTACTTGCCCTTCAGTTGTCTTTATTATTTAAAGATAACCAAAGTTTTCTGGTAAATGAGTCTGGGAATTAAATAGAATATTTTCTCTTGTATTTACGCTAGAGGGCCCTCAAACTTGCCATAAGAGATCTTGCCTTCCACTTGAAGTGTGCTAACTTGACAATATGCGGTTTTAGGGGATTTTCGGCAAGCGTCGAAAGTAATAATTCAAACTTGTTTCGCAGACCATGTGCTAATTTCCAGAGAGAAAAATGTTAGCGTTAACATTAGGGCTGAGTTTAAGTTTATGGTTGGAGTTAAGTTTGGGTTAGGGTTATGACACTGGAGTGTCTACCCTTCCTTGAATTTCGAGCAAGGCATCCTGTATTGCCCTAGGAAAGAGGGTTCCTATTCCCCTGCCTCTCTGCACTGTGTCTACTTTTGTCTTTGTGGCACTACGAAGTCAGTTTATGTCGCAAATCTACGCTTACTTCGTAGTGTTTGGCAAAGCGACATCTTCAACCAGACCACTGGAAACCCCTGAAACTCCACATGGATGGACAGGAATTCGCGAAACAAACATGTTCTGTCCATCTACATCATTTTGGCGCCATAAGCCTTCATGCTCTTTCAAAATCCTGCTGAAATTAGTGTCTTGATTATGCAATTACGAGCCTTATGTGTAAAATCGACATTTTATACTATCCATGCGGACGAGTCTGCGGGCAAGTTCAGGGGGAAATGGATAAATCGCAAGGGAGATTAAGCACGCAAACCAAGTGTCTACTAAACTACTTCCGTATTGCTGTCTTCCCGAGCAGTTTTGGGAACAGGCTGTTCTTCCACGCGAGGGGGATGTAGACACCAGCTTGCTGTGATCCTTTTACAGGTAGCGCTGATTGCCTCGATTTTCCAGACATATCGTTTGCAGTCCTAAGCAGCCATGTTGACGTGATTTCGACTGGCCTAGCTGTCAGCAGTCTTTATGTGCGTTCAGTATATTTGTCACCTAATCCACTTGCAGCTAGAGCTTGCAATGGGATGGTCGTTCAAGAGCTTGAAATACGAAATTAGCGGCAGTTTAAGCTCGTTTAATCATGATATGCCACCTGGAAATATGGCATACTGGAAATATGACTTCTGAATGGGAAACAAAAAACAAGATTTTTTTGCAACCGACAGTTCCTTTGATTTTGCATTATCTTGACCGGTTATATTTTCTCCGATTTTCTTGCGCCTTCGCCTTCCTGGTGGAGGATCCCGAATAAATAACCAGCTGTCACCTCTTTCCCCTACCGGTAGACTCAGCCACATAACCCAGTTAACTGCCTATTACTTCATGCCACGGTGATGTATCATGCTCGATTGTCCTGTTTTTTCGTAGTGTGCTGCTGTCGTGTAATGAAACAAATGCTGTTGTCAACTTAACAATCAATCTCAATTTTTGTTAATTTTCTTAGGTATCTTTTTATTGAATGCATTAATGTGATATGTTGCTGCGTGTTTAAACACTGGCTAATACTTCTCCAGGTAAAAGAGCTGCCTCTTCCGACGGGTCGGACACGATCATATCCACCACCGCTATGCTCAAGCCGTCCCAAGCGTAAGACCGAAGATTGTTTTTTGTATGCAGTATCTCTTCCAAATCTATGTGAATGGATAGGTGCTAGAACTCATTTACCTAATTATTGCTATCTATGTGTTCACGAAACGGGCTGCGCTGTCGCGTCAGACGGAAGCGGGAATCTATAGATGTATTGCGAACGAGAGGTGGAGGGTTTATGGCATTTAAGCCACTGCGCTCCATTTCATCTCCGTCGGCTTGCTCAGGCCGTATTCTATTACGAGAGAAAAGAGAGATCAATTCTGCGCAACCTTACCTAATAATCATAGCTGTGAAGTCATTTTAGAATACAGTAGGTTGGATAAGTCATTAAATGCCAACCGGAATTCCGAAATGCGTTTTCGTTTCGAAAAGGTCAATTAAGTAGGGTTGTAAAACTAGTCAGCCTAAAACATAATTTTATAATATTTCAATTGCTTCAGTATGCTGGCTTTCGAATGAACTTCCTTCCGGCTGCATGCAACAACTACACTCTGTAAAAAACGACTGCTTAATTGGCATGAATTTTCCTCATTGATTTGCGATACCCCTAATAGTCCAATTATATTTCATAAAAAACATGCATAAAAACATTCATTCTTTTGCTCATTCGGTAGATAATTACGTCTCCTTTCAATCTTATACTCGAAGGTATGGCATTATTCGGTTGTCAAAAACTTTTCCAATTCTCCAATAATTTTGAACTCGCTCTACCGTTACACCTGGATTCAGGGTTTCAAATCTATAAGCCGCATATTTTCCGCGTACGGAAAACCACACGTTTCTCTACGGTACTAAAAGGGGGCCATCAGTGGTTCATAAAATTTAGCAGTGGATTTGATCCGTATTGTTAACTTTAAAAGCCACATTGGTAAATACAGAGACATAACGATTTATGAACTGCCATTTCACGGTATTTAAAAGTCATACGATCAGAAACTTTCTTAAAACCGAATTATACCCTTCCTTCGAGTGTACGATCGGATGGAGATGTAATTATCTACCGAATGAGCAAAAGAATGAATATTTTTAAGCATGTTTTTCATGAAATATAATTGGACTACTAGGCTATCAAAAATCAATGAGAAAAAGTCATGCGACATAAGTAATCATTTTTTACAGAGTGTAGTTTTTGCATGCAGCCGGAAGGAAGTTCATTCGAAATCCGGCATCCTGAGGTAACTGAATTATTATAGAATTATATTGCAGGATGACTATTTTTACAACCCTACTTAGTTAATCTTTTCGAAACGAAAACGCATTTCGGAATTTCGGTTGCCATTTCACAAGTTAGCCCACCTACTGTACCTCAACGTGCTAAACGTAATAGTCCGGGAGTTTGCCAATTGACAGGACAACTCAATCCTCCTTCGAACACAGGACCAAGCAGCAGTGAGTCCATTCTATCGTGGTGTTATTGTAGCCCTCACCTATAGGACAGCCAGTTCAGCGAGGTCTGGCTCATGCGAAGTGAGTGACCACCACGCGTGTGTCACGCGCAGACAGGGGCTTTGTGCCAGACCATAAACCTCGTCCACATTCACGCCCGTTCGTCTTCACCTCGCCTTGGCATTGGAAGCCGATGGCCACTGTAGGTGCCAGTGGGTTCGATGCTGCTAAAATCTGCCTTGCTCTACAATCCAACTCACGTGTACGCCAGCACTGATTCACTGAACTCATCTTTCGCGCGTTCTTGTGAGAAAGTTTTTCGAATGTCTGCGCGGTTTGCTAGTGATAAGTTCGTCTGTGTTGAAGGCAACAGGGCGCGGGGGATGCGCATACTATAATAATTTAACACTCTCACGGCGGAATAGCCAAGCCACCAAATCTTGCTATAATTTCCTTTTTAGTACCCGTGAAGAACCCCCTCGTGGTCGCTAAACAGTTCAAGCCGGATTGGCAGGATAATAAGCGTGCGTACCCTGGAATTTTATCTAACGAGTACAATAACTCACAGCTGCTGACAGCGATGGGCCTTTATTCTGACAGATAGCTGTGCAGATTAAGTCTAGTTCGTTTTTGGAAAGAAAACAACACGTTTTTGCGTCAAGTAGGTTGAGAATTAGCTTTACAGACCGCTGCGCCCAGTTTCACCTCCAAGTTTCTATATATAGTCTTGCTATTGGTGCAGAGTAATCCGTCCTGTTCACCCTTCCCTCGTTACTTAAGTTGACGCAACACTTGATTATTGCAAATACGACAGCCATGGCGTAGAAGTCAGTAAATTGGCGGAATGCTGGGTTCAGGAGTTTGTGAGCCAGGCCATAACGGGACCCTTACTGTAATCCCTAGTAAGATGGTCATCCGAGTGTGTGGAATTGCGTTGAATTTATAGCAGGAAGCAGCAGGTTTATGGCGCACGGAGGCGCGGGAAATTTGTCCTAACAGCCATTGCAGCCAATTTCATCATTGTTTTCGACTGCTTCTGGCAAGGAAACATCTTAGATTCGTGCTAACCGTAATATAATTAATGCATAAATAAGCACCACAAGGCAGTGGGTAGAGCGAATAATGAGCACGTTTTTTGTTCACGTTTTTCATCCTTTGCTTCCGTGACATTCGGGTTTCGTAGGACAACTGGGAGAAGAACCCTTCATTCACTAGGAAGGATAGTTCTAGAAACCGTGACAGCATAAAAACAAGGCCACAACTTCCCCCTCCTGTTTCCCTTATATTCTTATGCTACTTTTTGTTTCCTTTAATGTGCCGTTCATTTACGACAACTGTATGTGTTTCGCCACGCTCGGTATCTCTTAGCTATAGGGCGCGACCCGATTAATTTCTTTAGACTACTTGGTTCTTCAAAGAAGACATGATTCTCAGACATATGCGGAGAACTAAAGGATATATAATCATCACTAGGAGGAATTTCCGTATAACTCTTATTAATCATTTTTAGGATATTTTACTTACTTTTTCAAGTTAAGAAGACAAATTCAAAAGGTGATCTTATTTTTCCTCGTTAATGGACGTCCTTCGAATTGAGCAGTCATTTGTAGCACAGCTTTATGCGTCAGATATACAATATCCGGAAATGTTACTGACAAAATGGGGACATTGAAAGGCCGTTTTTCGGATTCTTAGCCGTTAGCAGTCAGTTCTCATTTACTATTCAACACATTTCCTCAAAACACACATGCATACGGTAAATGCACCTACTAATCCTCAGGACTGACTTAATTGTCGTACTAATACAGTATTGCATAAGAAGGAATTATCAATTAGTAGGTCGGGTAAGAGGAGAGATTTTGTAACTTCATTCACGATAGTGTATGCAATATTTTGAAAGTTTATAAAGTTTTTACCCATCCAGTCTTGTAGGAAAAACCTAGCCACAAAGGACTGCATACTCCGGAGAGTCCTCACTTTGTTCGGCGTTCCAGTGATTCACGATAACCTCAAAAATAGCGTAAACTTGCCGCATATTGTTAGCACTGTAAAGTACTACTTTGCTCTAATACCAAAACCATCGCAAAGTTATCTTCACTACTCCCTTCAGCTAGCTCTGTTTTCCATTTAAATGGGACAGTTTTTGGTGCTCAAAGATAACTTCCGCATTTTCGAGTATACTTATTGAAAAAATCAAAAAGTACAAAACACGTCTTCTGTTTCGGTCGCACTGGATTTATTTACTTTTTTAACGGTCTTATCTTTAAGTGGCAACACTCTCGCCTCACAGCTTCAAAGGGCCATACGGTCGCTTGCCTCGGAGAAAGCATAGATCCGGTGTCTTCCCTATATTGCGGATATGCCTTCTGTCGTCGATGCTTCCAGCCCCCAAAGTACATCTGTGCATGCGCATCAACACTTCTATACACAAGACCCTGGGGCTAACTTTTTACCCCTCCCTCTTCTACCCCACTTTTCCTTCTCATTACAGTAGCTTCCTTAAAACGCAGACTGAGAGCCCGGCAAAACTGGTTTACTTTAACCTGTTAGTTCGCAGAAGTGTATCTTGTGTCTTTCATGGCGACTGCCACCTCAAAGGCCAATTTTCGAGATAACCTGTACGTTTTCAATAAATTTCGACTTTCGGCGAAGACCGACAGACACAAGATTCCTCTGTATAAATCTCATCGATCGCGCACAGTAAATCTACTTCTTTTCTAAGGTCGATCCTTCATCTCAAGAAGGGCAGTCACCGTGTTTTCCGAATCACAAAACAGGACTGCATAATGGGAATAAGGCACCTTTTCCCAATGGAAAGTTTGAATGACTTTATGTTCAGCGGCAATAATCTTTCAATGCTGCAGATTGCTACAAATAGATGAATCTAGAGGACTGGAAAGTTTTTGCTTCTGGCCTTTTGCCATTCGTAGAGAAATCTTTACAACCACATTTACTCACCGACTATAAGGACTTTGACCTACATGTTCCATTGGAGTCCCCGTAACTTCCGGCGAGACGAAGTTAAAAGTAGGTCTTAAGAAGGATGAGGATTTCAGTTCCTTTCGAAACTGCTTACGTTTTGCTTTGTTTGCGACACAATTTCCGTGCAGGATTTATCAATGTTGTTTACGGGTGCTCCATTTTGGTCAACTTGTTTCTGATAAAAGTACATCTAATCGACTTAATTAGGAAGATTTAATTATTTGAGAAACAGTAAACTTTATTGTTTAAATCTTCGAGACTGGTTCCCGAGCTCGTCTTCAGACAACGGGCGTACAAGAACAATTAACTTCTAAACCGAGTCTGACAAATGATTCTCTGATTGGTTAAAGGCATCTTCTCGGGATTGGTTGAGTCAGTTTGAATCTGTTCTTAACGATTTTGTATGTGGCATCTAGATCGACATGCCGGTTGATGCATTGCCCCCAGGAATTCTCGGCCCTTCCTTATTGGGCCGGCGCCAACGATGCGACTGTTCTCCCATGCAAATTTTTGTCCTGCGCCTGCCCCTCGGGTGAAGTTCTTATTGCGTCGACAAAAAGCAAGTCTTTACTGTTATAACCCAGCCGACTTCAGCCCTACTTGCCAAACATTGAGTGTGCTGTAGCCGCCGAGGACGTCAACGATAGCACAAACCAAAGTAAGAGAACGCTGATAAGAGATCTTGACCGGGGCAGACCTGAACGGAACTGTTAGCATTCCTTGATACACATCCATACGCAGGAGAAGAAAGCATGTCGAATAAGGGATAAAGTGTAATATAACGAGATTGCACGGGGAAAACGTATAATAATCGTAATTGTACAGGAAGGCTGGTTACATCTGTAGAATGACCTGTCTGGGTGGAGAGGCGATGCCAACATGCCAGCTAGTAAACCGGTGGGGAGCGCAACGCTGGGGGCAACTGCAGGGAGGGGCCAAGGGGGTGCCGATGTAGCGAGGAGGCGAGCGGTACGGACGATACGTTACGGTACGACGAAAGGGAAGGGATCGGCAGAAGAGAGAGGGAGGGACACCGGCTACCTTCACCGACACGCGACTACGCCATCTCCACCCTAGGTCCTCGCGCCAAAAGTGTCACGACATTCAAACAACTCTGTTCGTGCCAAGGGGCGTTACAGTGCAATAGGCCCTTTTTTATTTATATCACTGTGGACGTTCTTCAGTCCACTTTTATACCACAGATTAATGCTAAGAAGAGAGCACTGTGTGGATTGCACTAGTAGCACCTGTCAAAAATGCCGGATTGTGTCGGTGGGGCCTACGCTTCAGGCTACGCTTTTGCCAATATAACCTGTCAGGTATCAAGGTGTTGAAAGCCATCTGGAAAAAATCACATGACACCTTCTTGAGTGCATACCTGCCCCTCACACCCAATTGGTATTCCACGCATGTGCTGAAATTCGCTTAAACAGTTTGCCGAGGCGGAAACTGGGAGCCGAAAATCAAACCTAAAAACTCTTTGATAGGCATTACATTTATGTTGTCGGTATTTTTCCTAGTCATGGGGACAGGGGTTTTTTCACGATAATTTTTACGACTTTAGGGTATGTCAACTATGTCACTTAAAGAAGTCAAGGAAGCTCAGGGTGGCATAGCTACTCTGCTTCATTCACTGAAATTGCTGCTCGCACAAAGAAGCCTCACCTCAAAGTTATGCGGAGTTTGTTTTTGTGCTCTGCTCACAAATGCGGAGTCTCACTAGTCAGTGCTTGTTTTGAGAGATGTCTGCAGGTCTAAAGTATTGGTGCCGTGCTTTTGTATAAAAACCAGTTTCTGGAATGTCATGAACATAGTATGAACTGTTTTCCAATTTCAGAGCGCCTAGAGACGTCCATGACGTGTAGGGGTAGCCTTACTCTCATCCTATAAAACGTTCCCGAGAACAAACCACAAACAATCACCAACCCAGATCTAGGCAAATAGACGAATAATTTTAGACCATTTACTGAATTTTCAGTTTGAATGGCGTCTGCTGAGTGTTATGAGTTAACTGATGAAAACGGGTCATTTAAGGACTACTGGATAGACTTTTCTCATTTTCCTGTACGAACTGAAGTCCCGACCTCTTGTGACTGTATATCACCAATGTTACCGACTGAACAGGGTTGATTTAAATATGAGTTAAGAATAGATTGGAGCACATGTTGCCATCCCAAACTTTTCAATGGTGACGTCTGCAATCTACTAAGAAAATCCTCACCAAGTCATTAATAATTTCAATCACACTTTCGAATGCCTACAGTGAGTGACCGATCTCATGAAATGTTGGCTGAAATTCTGAAATGCGTTTTCGATTAGGAAGGATTACTTGGTCGCGGTTGTAATACTAACTATCTTGCGGCAAACTCTTATTACATTTCGGGCTCGGCAGAATGTCGGCTTTTAAATGCACTTCTTTTCAATCTCCTGTAGAAAGCGTACTCGGTAAAAAATGACTACATAAGTAGCTTGCATTTTCCCGTTGATTTTCGATGGTCTTGAAAATTCAAACATATTTTATAGAAACCATAAAAAATGCTTTATTTGAGTCAATCAATAGAGAATCACGTCTTCATTATATTTTATACTTAAGGAAGGAGTATAATTAGGTTTCAGAAAGTTTCTAAGTATAAGACTTTTTCAGACCGCGAAATGTCCATTCACATAGCATCGTTCCTGGCCGTTTACCACTGCTCCTCATGAAATGGACAAGATGGTCCGCATCCATTGCAAAATTTTATGGACTCTGTATGATATCTCTTTAATGACATAGAAAAATGTGTGAGTTTCTTTACGCGGAACACAGGCACCTTGTAGACTGAAATCACTAAGTGCTAATGCAACGCATGATCAGGCTCCAAATTATTCGACAATTAGAAACTTCATTAACACCTAATTATACTCCTTCCTTAAGTATAAAATATAAATAAGACGTGATTCTCTATTAATTGACTCAAAGAAAGCATATTTTGTTTATGGTTTCTGTAAAATATGCTTGAATTTTCAAGACCATCGAAAGGCAACGGGAAAATGCAAGCTACTTATGTAGTCATTTTTTACCGAGTACGCTTTCTACAGGAGATTGAAAAGAAGTGCATTTAAAAGCCGACATTCTGCCGAGCCCGAAATGTAATAAGAGTATGCCGCAAGATAGTTAGTATTACAACCGCGACCAAGTAATCCTTCCTAATCGAAAACGTATTTCAGAATTTCAGCCAACATTTCATGAGATCGGTCACTCACTGTATGTGCACAGTTTCCTGAAACTAAACCCTTCCCCTCATAAACTCTACTTTAGTCGTTGGAAGGATAACAGCCTGCAGCTGGGCAGCAGCGGGACATAATTATAGAGGCTATTAAGGCACATATTTAGTAAATATCGGTTAAAATTTTCAGTATTTCGTGTTCAATTAGTGATAAAAAACAGTCGTGGATGCATGTTAGGATATTTGGCGTACCCAGCGTGAGTAATCACAGTTTCCAGGGAATGCGCTAGCACATTATCTTAGTGAGAACCGAAGGCTGATCTAAAATGACGCCGAAGATAAGAAAAGTGAAAATGATGTGTATTCAGTACAGTGAAGACTGAAGAAGTGGTTGATGGAATGAAGACTCATCACATGGTGGCAGAGTCAAGGCAACTGACTGAAAAGAATTCGCCACATCCAGCGACGTATCGGAGACAATAGCATGGAAGCCGTCCTCTACACCGATCGCCCTATGCCTTGGAATCCCTAAAGAGGACCAACACATGTGGTCACAGGGGAGAAATTCATGAGCACATGTCGTCAGGTTCATTTCAGAATAAAACCGAAAGATGTCATGGAGCCAAGACAAAGATGCACACGACTTGTGGAAACAATGTGTAAAAGGAAGAGAATATGCTCATCCCAAGTTCTTGTCGACCGCCAAGGCAAGTACACGAAGACATTTGCGGTTTCGGGACCGATCCAATATCGGAGGACCTCTGCGAGGTGATAATATATGGAGCATAGGGCGATCTTCAGCTGGCTAACGAATTGACCGTCAGTGTCGTTTAGTCACTCAATTTCATGGTCGGTCTCAATAAAATATTACGCGTGCGGGCTGAGGTTGCAGGAAAATTAGGGTCTTGTACATCATTTTTTACTTCAAGTCATTTGAATTTGAGAAAAAGGTATTCGGTATAGAAACCCATTTTTGGTTGTGGTGGTGGTTTTTTGCTCGTCATTGTATATTTGCTGATGTTGCCGAATATAAGTCACTGTACGGACTTAAGTAAAGTTTTGTTAGTAAAAGATTGTTCGTCCATCTTAATGAAAACGAAGAATAGCGTGCACAGTTAGGGGGTATAGTAGTGTAAATGAGAATCCTATGTGGCACATGAAAGGAAGAAGAGGCGTCCAATCTGTACAATTGCCTCAAAGGCCCTAACGGGGTTTAGAAGGAAGGTAGAAGGAGAAACAGCGCGCTTGAGAAGTAATTCGAAGAGGATGCACAATATACCTCGGCTGAATGAGAATTTTCCAAATTTCCTCATAGCATTGACTAGTTATAAGGGTGATAAGGGTGAGAATGGCATATAAGTACTACATAAGTGGTTCAGGATTTAAAGACCAACTTTCTCCGGTAAAGCAGCAGAAACGGCTCTCGGAATGGTTCCCTTCCCAGACAAACTCCAAAGTTAAACTCGAAACTAATTATGGAGTGATCTTATTGATCGATCAATATACTCGCTTAACCAAATCCTTTGGTTCAGAAATGATGCGTAGTTTCCGTTGATATTGCCACAGTTATATGTACACAATAGGCATTAAGTTTACAAAAATTCCAAAATAAGATTGCATCAACAGTTGTGAAGGGATGTTTAATACTGCGTAGCACACCCACAGATCTTTAATTTCCTTAAAACCTGACACAGCTTCTGGGGGTTCAAGTGTCCACGTAATTCTAGGGGCCAACACAGGCGGTTTAATGCTAATCAGGGGATGATCACTGTTTACGCTGGATTGATTTTGTTATAGCCGGCGGGAGCGCGGCAGTTTGCCTCAGATGCTTCGCTGACGTGAGAAAAGCTGAGCGGCCGAATTTCACGCGCTCAGGGTCGCAAAACGGAACACAAGAAGACGTTCAGTAGCAAAACCCACGCACATCCGCCCAAGAGTATTTTAAAAAAGTTATTCCTGACAGAATGCCTAGATTATCCAAAAGTTTTGCTGTCATCCAGAGCGCTTTTGTGTACCGCTATCGTACCATCCTCAGGATGGACAGCCGTCAAAAACGCCCTCCCATTGATTTCGAACACCGGTTGTGGCATTAGCATCTATCGATTGCTTTTCTAGCTTGTGAGCATCAACAGTACCTTGAATACCGAACCACCCCGTGGGGATCTTCGCAGGAAGATGGGGTTAAGTGATTGCGTTGCCATCACTTTACCCAAATCTACAAAATCACAGACGACTTAGACGTCTTGACATTTGCTTCGTACTTTCGGTAAGCTTAGATGTCTCGCTGTTGCATAAAACGACTAAAATTGCACCAGCCGATTATGCCCGCCGGAAATTCCTAGAAATTTGAAAGCTGGACAATTTTAACGATATCCACACACTCTGCGCCCCACCTACCGACCAATGAAGACATATCAGAAGCTAATGTTTAGAAAATAATAAGGCTCTTTACATTCGAATAAAGACCTCACAAAGGCAATCCAGAGGCGAGAGCAAACTCTGGTGGCACAGAGTGTCAGTGCAATAAATACCCCAAAATCCAGTAGTAGTTTAAAACGTGTCTAGAAATCGAAATCGTTGCTAGCGGTACGACCTCTCATATAGAGAACAAACTGCCAAATGAAGTTTATGATGCAAGTACAATCCATGATGCAATCTCCAAGCGAAAGGATCGTAATCCTGATTGTAATCCAAGTTAGGTCAACGGGAGGTTACTAACGATGTACAATGGGAACATAAACATAAAGTTACTTCTACATAAAACATAAGTGTAGATTTTGAGGAACCAGTAGAAATCATATCAAAAACTGTAAAATTCCCACAGCCCTTCACGAAGAGGAGTCTTTGGCAGACGGGAGTTAAACTGATGTCAAGTAATTGTCCACGCCCATAGATGAACATGGAAGCAAAGCGGGTGTCAACCTTCTATGTAATGACAACCAAAGCATTCGTTTAAGGGAAATGCCCAAACCCAATGCAATACACGCCAAAAATACTGAACGGTCATGGCCACGTCTCAGACATCTAAATACTTTACTATCAGATATTAAAACTTAGCCTGCAGAGTAACAAACAATTTCGCACTGAAATATTCGAAATGACAGAAAAGTTAGCCGGACAGTAATTCCTCAAAACTAAGAGCATTCATGGTTAATTCCGGTAGAAAATCGATTTTTCCGGAAGGCCATCCGGAGGACTTTTCAAAAGAATTTTGTCTCTGTGATAGATGGAGATTGGGGGAATTGAAATCAGCATACAACCGATGGATCAATTTCAGGAAGAAGAAGAAGAAGAAGAAAAGCGAAGAATTACGAAAATAAATTGCCACAGATCAGACGAAACTTTTTGTTGGAAAATTCTGCAACATATATGGGTTGGATTATCCTCTTTGTTCATAAATTATGCTTGGACAGAGATGCACAGGGACTAACCTGTCAATATCGACTTAACTACCGGTAGGACATTTATTTGAGCAGAGCTGCACCTTCACATAAATGCCCAACCTTTTTTGCAGCAGTGACATGAGTCCAGACTACAGATATCCAGCGCGCAAACGCACGTCACCTTCACAAACGCAAATTTTTTCAGCTCAAGATATCCGAAGGCCAGATTTTCGTCGATGCATAGTAAGTCGTTCGTCAGGACAAGTTAGACAAAGACGAGGCAGACTAGCAGCATATCCAATAAAATAAATCGTGGCCTTCGAAGACAGAATTGTTTACTAAAATGATTAAGGAGCGATATGGTCAACTATGGGCGCATCGAGCGTAATATTCGGCACTTTGACAGTATATTTGTCGCCTAAACAAGTTTCTAACGTCCTGAAGAACGGCTTAAATCAAGTGCTTCGGTGCACGGACGTAGTAATTGTTTTCAACTTTAGTGCACCAGCGATCGACTGGAAAAAATTTTTATTTGAAAGTATGAATTAGTCCTTCTACTTTTCATTGCTACTTCTGACAGTGAGCTCTTTCTTGCACGGAATATTGATTTTTCAACGAGAACCGAAGAGGCGCAAATGAATTATCTGGATTTTGTTTTAAAAAAGACTTAAGGAATATTTACGAAATTAGGTCTCACCGCCACTTGGCAAGAACAGCTACTGCATATTCTTGTGGGGTTTCTCCCTATGCGCGAAGCAAACAGAGGCGACCACGGTTCGACTGGGATCTGAATACGAACTTTGTGGCCAAGAGAAGTGAAACATTCGTGGCAAATTGGTAGAACGTCCTTATTGGGACCCGGAATTCGAGTGGTACACTGCCTAGGAAAATCGAAGTGACGTTACGCGTCGCAACTTGGCAAGAAAAAGCAAAGGGCCCTCGAAGGTTAAGCGGAGTTTTGAAGTGCGAGATGAAAAAAAATGAAGAAAAACTTTTGAGAAAACACATAGAACCAGCGCGGCCTACGCACTTCGAAGCACTTACTCGTAAGCGGATCAATGTTAATTTATACGCGAGTTATGAAAAGAGTATAAGATGCAAATTGCAGATGGGGCCGTAAAAAGCCAAACTTGTGCCTTGGCAACAACAGCAGCAGGCTAACAAATGTGGGACCGGTCGTAGTGCTAAAGGGCGAAAATAACGGGGCATTAATGAAAATGACCACATGGTTGAACATCTAAGCTGCTGGTTGCCTCTATCTTAACCAGCAAAACAATTATTAGTCATTCCGACTTCCTCTCTCGAAGTAATGGCACAGTCATAAAAGGCATTGATTTCGCAAAAGAAGTGATTAGAAAAAGGATTGATAACGCTCAACGGATCAAAATCTCCTAGTTCAGACCAGAAACCAGTAGAGGTGCTAAAAGCGCTCCTTTCCGAACTCGTACGACACCTACCTCTTTTTCGATGATCCTATAACTGATATTTGCTCTCTTCTGACGGGAACCGAGTGAATAGATACCCGATTTTCAGGCAAGGTTCCCAAAAAATGTTAACAACAGGCTGATAGGCCCTACGGGCATTTTCTACATCATTACGGAACTTGTCATCGTACTCTATCATGGAATTCCTTTACGAAAAAGAACCTTTCATCATTGCTAAACCTTTTTTTTCAAAAACCACTGGTATATCCAACGCAGCAATGCTGCCGTTTATTTAAACAAAGCAGAAGAGTTTGCGTCTTTTGCATTAGCCCCACTAGTCACTGATAATGCATAAAATAGTCATTTAGGCAAGATCTCATTTCGTAGCCGTACCTGTTAGCGGTTGGAATTAGGGGTCAGGGTTAGGGGCTGTGATTAGGGATTAGGGTTAGGGGTCAGGCTAGGCTTGTCTACTGCAAGTACAGTAACGAAATTATATTTGACCATCATTTGCTTTATAGAATTCGGATACCTGAAGTACAAGGGAGTCTATGAATATAGGCAGAGAGTGTCTTAATGAGCCGGTCTTAGTCTGTGCTCGTAGACAATGTAACATCGCCAAATATCAACCAAAGTTCTGGGTCCGCTATGTCGATGACACCTTCTTCGCTGTCAAAACAACTGGCATTGAGCACTTAAGGAACTACTGAACTCGGTTAACCCGGATATCCAATTTACGACGGAAACAGAAACAAACAATAAACTGCCCTTCCTTGACGTACTTGTGCGCCGGTGTACAACAGGACAACAGCAAACTACAGAATTCCGAAAATCCACCGACATGAGACAGATCCTACACTTTAACAGCAACCATCCTCTGTTTCACAAGATTTATTGTGTCCGCACTCTATTCCAAAGAGTCGAAACACACTGCAACACGCCAGAAGATAAAAGGACTGAACGATTGTAACTTGTTAACCTATTTGCAGCCAATGGTTATCCCAGACATTTCATCGAGAGAAGCAGACGTTAAGCGTACAGACGACGGCCAAATGGACAGCAACGCGAAGTCTGGAGGGCCATTCCTTACGTTAAAGGGGTCTCTGAAGCGGTCTCGCGATTTTTACAACCCATTAGTGTAGGCATAACCCATCGACCACAAGCAACGATTCGACGTCGCCTGCTGCAACCTAAGGACCCATTGCACCTGCTGAAACCTCAGCAGTCATCTACAAAATAAATTGCAATGAGGGCGACTGCATTTATGTGGGCGAAACCGGGCGGAAATTGCTAACTCGCCTACAAAAGCACAAACCGGCCACTCGGAGGTTAGTGTTGGGAGTGCCTACACTCCCAAAAACAAGAGCCAGCCAATCACGGGAGGCCACGTGCGTTTTCTCTACTGCGCTGTCATCTTAATCGTGGCGCCTCTCCATTGGCTTTTCCTCGCGGGCCTGATCGATCAGCATATTCGAATTATCGACCGGCTCGTCTCGAATGTTCTTCCCGAAGGGCATTGGGCCGAACGCCGGCGAAGCACCGTAAGGCGTTATAAATACGCGTTACTTCCAGTTCATTTTGACTTGCAATTTCCTAATACACGGTTTCGTGGCCGGTCGCCTTCTCCTTCTCTGCCGCGTTGGTATTGGAGACAAGGGTCGAGTGCGCATACGCTCCACAGGATTTCACGTACCAGGCGGGTCATAATAAATTGGCGACACAGGTTTTTCAACTACAATGGCTGACGAGTATGCAGACTTGAAGCAGATGTTGCAGCAGCAGCTGAAGCTGATGGAGGCTCTGACCGTCAAGCTATCCAATTCATCCATGGGCCAATCAAGCGCGGCTGGTGGTTCACAATCTGTTGATCACATTGCCGGCAGCATCACTGAATTCCTGTATGACCCGCAGGCCCATATCACCTTTGAGTCCTGGTACAAACGATACGAGGACTTGTTCTCTGTCGATCTGGCTGCCCAGGACGATGCATGGAAGGTTCGACTCCTACTTCGCAAGCTGGGTCCGGCTGAACACGAGCGTTATGCAAACTTCATCCTCCCCAAGAATCCCCGAGAGGTCGCTTTCAAGGACACGGTTGAGACATTGTCGCAAATTTTTGGTGATCAATCATCCCTTTTCAACACTCAATTTCAGTGCCTGCAGCTGTGCAAACGCGATTCCGATGATTTCATCACGTATGCGGGCATTGTCAATCGTGAGTGTGGGCGTTTCCAACTCGGTTCTCTCACTGAAGACCAGTTTAAATGCCTTATATTTATCTGGGGCCTCCAGTCCCCCAAGGATGCTGGTATCCGGACACGTCTCCTGTCCAAAGTGCAGCAGAACAACTCTACCACACTCCAAGAGCTGGCAGCAGAGTGCCAAACGCTGATCAATCTCAAGCACGACTCTGCAATGATTCAGAACCCTGCCTCATCTTTCTCAGTCCATACGGTCACATCGACCAAATCGCATCCTGTTACACGGCCCAAGCAAGTGTCCAAGTCGAGATCTCCGCCATCTCCTTGTCGGCACTGTGGCGCGTGGCATTTCCACCGGGATTGCACTTTCCGCCAGCATCGCTGCCAAAGCTGTAATCAGGTGGGACACCGTGATGGGTTCTGTAAATCAGTACCAGCTTCTGGAGGCAAGCCAGCCCCCGCCACTCCTAATTCCAGGCACCGTTTCCGGCCAAAACGCAAGCCCAAACCCCAGTCCGTTGGTAATTCTCTGAGTCTCTTGGCCGCTTTCCAGCTCAATGCGTCTGGTCGTAGAAAATTTGTTGATGTCTTGCTCAATGGCCATGCAGTTCGTCTACAGTTGGACACTGCCTCAGATATCACCATCATCTCTGAGAGACTCTGGCAGTCCCTTGGCAGTCCCACGATTCAGCCGACTTCCCAGTCCGCCACAAGCGCGTGCGGTGGTCTCGTACAGCTAATTGGGCAGCTGCAATGCTGTGTGTCGTTCCGCGGTACCAGCATCACTGCGATCTGCTACATCACCAAGTCTGATCTAAACCTACTTGGTCTCGACTGGATTGAACAACTTGGGTTGGCCGATATGCCGCTCCGCGTTGTTTGCAGTCAGGTGCAGATTCCCGCTGTGCTTGCAGACCAAGCCAAGGACATTCTCCAACGCTTTGCTCCAGTGTTCCAAGACGGCCTGAGTCGTTGCACATACACTCAAGCCGTGCTACATCTGTCTCCTGGAAGTTAACCAGTCTTCCGTCCAAAGTGACCAGTCCCATATGCAGCCCTACCACTTGTCGAGGCTGAACTGAAGCGTCTAGAGGAATTGGGAGTTCTGGTTCCTGTATCCTACTCCGCCTGGGCCGCTCCAATCGTTGTGGTTAGGAAGCCCAATGGCTCGGTCCGCATTTGTGCTGACTTCTCCACCGGTCTCAATGCCGCGCTGACGCCGAACTGCTATCCACTACCGGTTCCGATTGATCTTTTCACCCTGCTGGATGGTGGCACTTGCTTTGCCGAGTTGGATCTCGCTGACGCGTATCTGCAGATCGAGGTCGCCCCAGAGTCGCGCGAATTGTTGACCATCAACACCCACCGCGGTCTGTTCCAATACACCAGGCTGCCCTTTGGTGTCAAGACCGCCCCGGCCCTATTCCAACAAACGATGAACGCAATGCTCTCCGGCATCCCTGGCACAGCTGGGTACCTGGACGACATCATCATCGTGGGTCGCTCCCCTGCCGAGCTGCAAGACCGAGTGTGCGCAGTGCTCGAACGCGACAAGGATTATGGCTTTCGCCTACGGGCCGAGAAGTGCCAATTCTTCCTCGACTCCATCAAATACCTTGGATTCGTTTTTGACGTCAACGGTCGCCATCCAGATGCTGAAAACATTCGGGCCATCCAACGGATGCCTGCCCCCAAGAATGTATCGCAACTTCGTTCGTTCCTTGGCCTGATCAGCTACTATAGCGCCTTCCTACCATCGCTGCATGACGTACGGGCCCCGCTCAACCGTCTGTTGCAGAAGGATGCTCCTTGGTGCTGGTCCCCCGACTGTGAAAAGGCCTTCGCCCAGCTAAAGTCGATGCTGAGTTCAGATCTGTTGCTCACGCACTACGACCCGACGCTGCCGATCGTTGTTGCTGCAGATGCTTCCAACCACGGAGTTGGTGCCGTCATCTCACATACTTTTCCTGATGGGTCTGAAAAGGCGATCATGCGTGCATCTCGCTCGCTAACCCCTGCGGAGAAGAACTATGGGCAAATAGAGAAAGAAGCTCTAGCCCTCGTGTTTGCCGTCAAGAAATTTCACAAACTGCTGTACGGTCGCCACGTCACGTTGTTGACGGATCACAAACCATTGCTGTCAATCCTCGGTTCGAAGAAGGGCATTCCCGTCTACTCAGCCAGCCGACTTCAGGATGGGCAACCATCCTTCTTGGCTACGACTTCGACATTCGCTACTGTCGTACTACAGACTTTGGTCAGGCTGACGCCCTTTCTCGCCTCATCAGCAATCAGCAGGAACCGGAGGAAGATACCGTGATTGCAGCTATTTCGATTGAGGACGGTGTGCGCCGTCCCGTGATTGCAGCTATTTCGATTGAGGACGGTGTGCGCCGTCAGCTATCAGACGCCATACGAGGTATCCCTGTCACTGCCGCGGACATCCGACGTGCTACTGAACAGGATCCTGTCCTCCGCCAGGCCATCACCTACGTGCAGACCTGCTGGCCAACCACTGCTCTCGCTGGCGATCTTCGCCAGCTCTTCCTCCGCCGAGCATCGCTATCTGTGGTTGACTCCTGCCTCATGTTTGCAGACCGTGTGGTGATCCCATCTTCCCTCCGACCCACTGTACTACGCCAGTTCCATGCGGCCCATCCTGGTGCCAGCCGAATGAAGTCTATTGCTCGCAGTTTTGCCTACTGGCCGGGTATCGACGGCGACATCGACGACCTGGTTCGACGCTGTTCTCGATGTCAGCAAGTTGACAAGATGCCGCCTCGTCAACCTCCAATACTCTGGCAACCACCGGAGAGGCCTTGGTCACGCGTGCATATCGACTTCGCTGGCCCACTTAACGGAGTCTCCTACCTTATCTTGGTTGACGCCTACTCGAAATGGCCCGAGATTGCTCCGCTGAATCCAGCAACCGCATCTGCCACTATCGCCTTCCTACGACGCATCTTTAGCCAGCATGGCTTACCAGAAGTCCTGGTTTCAGATAATGGTTCTCAGTTTATCTCGTCGACGTTTGAAGATTTCTGCCGCCAGCACGACATCCAGCATCTTCGCTTCCCGCCCTACCATCCTCAGTCTAACGGTCAGGCGGAGCATTTTGTCGACACTTTTAAGAGAGCCCTCTTGAAAGCTCGTGGGGAGGGGACCACGGACGAGATAGTCCAGGCGTTCCTGTTTTCCTACAGGACGACACCGAACCCGGCGTCCCCTGGTGGCGTTTCTCCTGCCGAAGCGTTGATGGGCCGAAAACTGCGTACAACGTTTCATGCCCTCGTCCCTATCGGTGCGCAGCCCGCACAGACTTCTCCAGTCTCTCGCAGCAAGCTCTCCATCGGAACACCTGTCTTCGTTCGTGATTATCGAGCGGGGTTCCCAGACTGGATTGAAGCAACCGTAGTATCGCACAGAGGCAGTATGTTGTTTGACATCGACGTTGGTGATGACATCTGGGTTCGCCACCACAACCAGATCCGACGGCGACATTGCAGTAACACAACTGGGCTCGATTCGGCGCCGTCACTCTCTCTCGACATCCTTCTGGATACCTTCGCCATTCCGGCAGATCAGTCGGTTCCCGAATCCACTTCTGCGCCCCCTTCGGATATACCATCTTCGGTATCAGTTACCGCTCCCGTATCTCCAGGCATTAAACCACGACTAAGACGCCGGACCAACCGCGTGCGCCGATCAACACGTCTGATGCAGGTCAACCCACGCCAGAAGCGGTACTGACCTACTTGGAGGGGAGGTGTTGGGAGTGCCTACACTCCCAAAAACAAGAGCCAGCCAATCACGGGAGGCCACGTGCGTTTTCTCTACTGCGCTGTCATCTTAATCGTGACGCCTCTCCATTGGCTTTTCCTCGCGGGCCTGATCGATCAGCATATTCGAATTATCGACCGGCTCGTCTCGAATGTTCTTCCCGAAGGGCATTGGGCCGAACGCCGGCGAAGCACCGTAAGGCGTTATAAATACGCGTTACTTCCAGTTCATTTTGACTTGCAATTTCCTAATACACGGTTTCGTGGCCGGTCGCCTTCTCCTTCTCTGCCGCGTTGGTATTGGAGACAAGGGTCGAGTGCGCATACGCTCCACAGGATTTCACGTACCAGGCGGGTCATAACAGTTAGACCCTAACTTTCAACTAACAACGCGCGTTGGAGATACTGGGCATACTTGTTCTCTCCAGAGAACTACCATCTTCGGCCGGGGCAAGACAAAAGCAGAACGGCTAACTCTCGAGGCGTTGTTCTCCGATGCCTATTCTATCAACAGGCATCTGAATCTTCCTGCAGCTTGTAAAGTCCTACGTCATCACAATCGCGGTGCTCAAGACCAAACAACCATACCGGACTTTTGAAGGCCGTACGGAGATAGCCTGACGCTGAGTTTACTTGGTGAGGAAGAACAAGAGCCGCCAGACCGACCGCCCGGCAAAGGTTTAATCAACTCCCCGACGGAGTGCTGACTCACAAAGCATAGAGGAAAAACGTCCGTCAATCATCTCCCGAGATGCCGAGGCAGCTGGAGGAAAGAAAAATCGATCAGCATGAGGCCGACCAACACAACATGCCACTTGAAATTTCTGATCGATTAAGTGCATTTTACGCTTTGACAATGGAGAGCCGACCGAGCTCTTTAAAACGTCAGCATTTAAATAAACCTTTTCCGGAGAGCCCATCTTCTTCTTCTTCTTCTTCTTCTTCTTCTTCTTCTTCTTCTTCTTCAAATAATCAACCCGGATCTCTCAACTTTGCCAATCTGAATGCAACATCGGTATAAGTATCCGTTATAAGCAGATTTCCACTGGTGTAAGTTTGCCGGTTATTAACCTTCTTGCTCTTAGTAAAATTGTGCAGGACATGACTTGACTGCAGGTGAGTCATGTGTGCAGATGACATCAAACTTTGGCAAACGATCAGTCGCAATAATAATAAAATTAACCTGCAGCCGAGTCTTGCCGCCTGTCGGAATCGCGTCACAGACGGCTTCCGAAGTGTGTCACGGTGCACATAAATAGAGGGAAGATGGACACGAAAGTCGGCGCTCACCAGTAATCCTGCGACGGAAGACTACTGGAGAATTTCACCAAACAATAAGTGCAACGACGGGCGATAAAACGGTCGAGTGACTTATGAAATGTGCTTCCTCTGCATACACTGGCCAAGCCCGATTCGCTTCTACTAACCCACAAACAATTGAGGTAAAGTTCACTTTTTGACATTCCGTATTATTGGCGGACATGACGACTCAAACTAGAAGAATAACCTGAATTTGCAAACAGAATTAACTGGCCACCCGTACAATTCCAAATGAAATTGTACGCACCTAGGTCAGGGAACGTTTTCCACAGGATGCGATCGAAGAACTCATTAAGAACGAGAGCGTGACTGCTTATACCATGGCAGTATTCAAAAGGTAAGCGAACTATTTCATTTTCCAGAGATGTTTTGGCAGATTTCAAATAACTCACTTTGACCAAACTGTGAAGAACTCGGTGCCTCGGTGGGATTCGAATCCACGACAGCAAAGGGAGGCTTTAGTACAGGCAGCGCTCTAACCATCTGAGCTACGAGGCCCCACCAGACGACGCGAGTTTAGTTGCATTTGGGTCATATTTACCCGCTTTACCTACTGCAACGTCTGGAATTCACCAAATCTGATATAGAAAGCTGACTGTCCATGCAGGATTTCCCAAGTAATGCATCTATAATCCACCAGATGACTACCAGGCTCACGTAATTCAGAGGTGTTTTGGCAGATTTTAAATAATTCACTTTGGATAACTGTGAAAAACTCGGTTCCTCGGTGGGATTCGTACCGCTGGGTCAAAGTGAATTATTTAAAACCTGTCAAAACACCTCTGAATTACGTGAGCCTGACAGGTATCTAGTGGATTTTAGATGCATTACTTGGGAAATCCTGCTTGAACAGTCAGCTTTCTGTATCAGATTTGATGAATTCCACACGTTGCAGTAGGTAAGGCGGGTAATCTTGACCCAAATGCGATTAAACTCGCGTCGTCCGGTGTGGCCTCGTAGCTCAGATGGTTAGAGCGCTGGCTGTACTAAAACCTCCCCTTGCTGTCGTGGGTTCGAATCCCACCGAGGCACCGAGTTCTTCACAATTGGTTCAAAGTGAATTATTTCATTTTTGACAAATATAAACTTTCCAATAGAAGTGAAGAGACGAGTCTCATGAAGCAGTCTTGAAGAAGAAGAAGAAGAAGAAGAAGAAGAAGACACGATCGCCAGGACAAGAGCTTTATTAGCCTGATGTTTCGGATTCCTGCTCGAATCCATCATCAGATACAAAAGCAGATATGGATAGTTGCTGCATAAGGGGCTGCAGTATTTACAGGATGCAGTAGCAATGCTACCGCATACCTATGAATATTCACGGCTCCCCTCCCCCCACCCCCTTCCTCAGGGATCGTTGCCGGTGGCGTGATGGACGACATTCGCGTCGTTAATTGATGCAATTTCACCACATGCGTTGAATGTTGGTGTGATGATTGTTCGACCATCTGACGCGCTGACCCGGGCTTTGGGAAGTGTGTTCACCTGTGCGCTCCCCGCGTGGCCAATTACTCTGCCTAGACGAAGTCTCAGCACGCTGTATTGAATGGGAAGATCGTTGCACTTGTTAATAGACTGGGGCCAGTAAACCATGACTAAAGCAGCTCCCGGCTCACGCGTCAAATTCTCGTCAAATTTAAATGTGTGGCCGAAACCCGTCGAATGGGCCGCAACTTGAGAGCTGGCGTCATTTCTCCGCACTGCTGCAGCGTATTCGGCCATTCGCGTTTGGAGTTGTCTTCCGGTTTCTCCGATGCAGTCGCTTTGTCCTCAACTGCGCCAGATCCGATAAACGACTCCAGACGTTTCTTGCCGTAGCAGTGGGTCTTTCGGTTTCATTAACTGAAGCCTGATGGTTGCCTCCGGTCTGTGTGCAACTCCAACGTCAAGTGGTGCGAGGAGGCGGCCAACAGCTTCCGAAACGTTCTTGACATATGGAAGCGCTCGCCAAACGTTGGTGTCCTTGCGGTGAGGCCTTTCGGCCCTTTTGCGTACGCACCGGTGGATGAAGTTGCGCGGGTTGCCGTTGGCTTTGAAGACTCGTCGGAGGTATTGTAATTCGGCAATCTTGTCTTGCGGCTCACTGCAGTGCGTTTATACACGCCGATAGAGCGTCCTTACACTACTGCGTTTGTGGCCGATTGGGTAGTTGCTGTTGAAGTTCAGTACTTGCATCGAAATTTCAGTAATTAACGACGCGAATGTTGGCCATCACGCCACGTGCAACGATCCCTGAGGAAGGGGGGGGGGAGCTGTGAATATTCATAGGTATGCGGTAGCATGGCTACTGTATCCTATAAATACTGCAGCCCCTTATGCATGAACCACCTTTATCTGCTTTTGCCTCTGATGAATTCGAGCAGGAACCCGAACCGTCAGGCTAATAAAGCTCTTGGCCCGGTGATCGTCTCTTCTTCTTCTTCCTACAAATAAAAACTTCTTAACACATGCCTCATCCGAGTACACTGCCCGCAGGAGTTCGCGGCCTTTCCCTATTGGGCGGGCGCCAACGATGCGAGTGTTCTCCCATGCCAATTTTTGCCCAATGTCTAGTGTGTGCATGGCCACCTGGGATAGATTTTCGCGTATATTTACTGCTAACCTGTGTTCATGTATACGGGTTGAGACAGATTTCCCAGTTTGGCCACAATAGACGGCATCACAACTAGAACGTGGGATTTTGTAGACAACACCTTTTCTTTCTAGGTGGTCAACTCTGTCCTTAGGGTGTTCATGCTGTGTGCGTAAGGTAGTTGCCGGCTGGTGTGCTACGTGTATCTGGAGGCAATGCACTTAGATGAGGCATGCATCAACCGGCATATCGATCTAGATGCCACATGCAAAATCGTGAAGGTCAGATTCAAACTGAATCAACCAATCCCGAGTAGCTGCCTTTAACCAATCACAGAATCCTTTGTCAGACTCGGTCTAGAAGATAATTTTTTTTGCACGCCCGTTGTCTGAACACGAGCTGGGAAACCAGTCTCGAAGATTTACACAAGAAAGCTTACTGCTTCCCAAACAATTCCATTTTCCTTATGATTATAACTGCATGGTAATAGGGTCATTAAATAATCCACCCATAACCCCCCATATATATAAACATTTGACAGTTGGACCGTCGTTACCAGCGATGTCAGCAGGATGGACGCGGGAACGGTGATTTGCGCTTGAATCAGGTTATTGTGATAGTAAACTTCCGCTGCATCTTCTGCACCCACTCCTCCCTCATCTACCTTAGTCAGGGTAAAGACGGGGTCAGACAGTCCGTCTGCGCGTGCAACGCATGCCTAGTCCGTGCATCATGGACCAGATATTAACAGAAAACGAGGGGACGGCTCAGGACCCAACTGAGTGCGAGTACCATGGGCGCTATATTAAGGAGGAGCCTTTGCTGCCTGACATGCCGTCCTAAAAGGAGGACCAAAGGGCGGATCTTATTTCTTGGCCGCACCTGCAGTAGACAAACCCCGTCCGCCTGTCATGAGGGACCGCTTGTAATTGGGGGTCTAGCACTAACCCCTAACCCTGACCCCTAACCCCAACACCTAACCCTTACCCCTACACTGAAGTCCTAACCTTGGCCCCTAACACTAATCCCTAACTTCTAACGCTAACCCCCCCCCCCTAACCCTAACCCCTAACAGGTGCGGGTACGAAATAAGATCTTACCGGGCCGAGTTACCCCTCAAGTTGGAAACCTTTCGAGCCACGGTTTTTAGCGGCAAGAAGTTGATTTATGGCCGAGGCTACGAACTCCAGGGAGCATTTGTGTCAAGCAAAGGAGCTGAACATCTAAGACTTGTGTGGTATCACAAATTCAAATCTTCCAAATTGCCACCAGCAAAAAGGTGACATTACTTTTATCACTTAGTGATAGTAGCAACTGAATCTACTGCCTCTTTAGAGTCATCATCAAAAAAGTTTTGCACTGTCGTATTTTTACTGCGATGACTACCTTAAGGCATACTGACATTCACACGCAGCAGCCACCGCTGAGCCTTTTTATTCCTTTCTTTATATCGCCAGTTGCTCTCTTTTAGCCCAATTGCTTCCCAGAGTATGTAACCCCGACCATAAACCTTACCCTTGCTTTTTAAACTCTCCGCGCAAGATCCAATTTCATAGCCGTACCTGTTAAGGATAAGGGTATATCGGCAGCATTACCGTCATCTTACTGACGTTCCCATGACTCGACCATCTGCCACCTACCTAGCTTATGTTGCTCTAATCGCGCATTCCACGGACTGCCTGCAAGTCAGATTAAGAACCCACGAACCCATTGCCTCGGCGATTGGGTCCACTCAGACGTTTTACTGCACATCAGATAGTCGACTTCTACACTGAGCTTTGACGGCAAAAAGAGAATTTGTCGGCATGAGCAAATTGACAGACGGAAAGTCCGTCCTTGGTACATGCTGAGCATCATTTCCTCATTTTTGGAGTGATTGATAATCACCGATCTGTGTTGCCATACGTGGAGATTATATTGGATCAAATGATAGAGAACTAGATCAGCCCTGAGGGCACTCCTAGAAAACTAGATGCGGTGAAGTAAAAACTCCTGGAAAAACTGACCTTATGCTTGCTACCAGCATTCAACTTCTAGTCACAAACTTTTGAATCTAGATCTTTTGCTAGCCGACATTACATGTACTTGGTACGGCACTGATCATTGGCCTGGTCTGTCACCTGCAAATTCATCGCCCAGAGGCCGGCGAACCAGTGCCTGGAGCACCAACCTACACTCGCTGCATCCGCCTTATCTGCCCTCACTGTCCCCGTATATTCAGTCATCGCACGGGTCTACTAGGCCACATGCGCCTCAACTCAGTCCACACTATCTGCCTAATTGTGTGTATTTGTGTGAAGTGATGGACTGGTGGGCTGAGAGTCAGGCTAACACGGCTCCATCTTAACGTATATCTATGGGTAGTGTTTCTCAGTCGACGACTGACTGGTTACCCGGCCTTTGAGGGCTGATGGCCCAGGCCAGGCGCAGGGCTGTGTTTCACCCTTCTGGTCCTCAAAGATTGTGAGCGTCTGCTATGCCATGTTAAGCAAACCACGGCCCTCGCAGTCGGGTGTGATCTGGCAGTTCTCTGGCACCTGGTTCCCTGCCGGCGGACGCGGTTGCATTTACGCTGTTTACACAGGTCGTGTGCATGGTTGCCCAGTCTTCTTCCTCTTTCTGACCCGTTGTTGTGTTATTGTTTGTTATAAGCCAGGGAGTGTGGTGGTACGCCTAGGTGTGGGTCCGGCCGTGTCAGTCACCTGCACGCACTCCCGCCTCCGGTCTTCTTAACTCTGTCTTGACACCGGGTTCGAGTGGAGAAAAGAGGTCTACTTCCACTATAAACTAATTTACGCGCAAGTCACCATACCTGCTTCGCCTTGTTGTAGAGCGCACGGTGGACATCGTCGAACGACGGTCAAATAGTCGGTTCACTAGTCTCTGTGTTGTGAATTCGCAGGTGGCCGACCAGGCTCATGCAAGACGTGCACGTGCGGTGGCAGTGTGCGTGGTGGCGGTAGTTTTGACGTGTTGTGAGGTGAGAGGGAACTGGTAGTGCTGACATTGCGCTGGATCTGCAGGCTTTTTAAGAGGTCTATCTGTGCCCGGAACGTCCACTGAGAGTGTTTACACGATAGCAGGATTTGGGTGGTAGCGCCATTAATTTGCAGCACTTGAATCTTGTGGGGCTCTCTTCTTGCCGTGCCAGCGGCTATTCAGCCAACTCTGAAAATGACTGCTTCCATCAGTGTTGCAGCGCCCCAAACTTTTCACTTTTGAGCTAGATCTTCCCAGGGTTCAGAATGGATTTGCAGATTCTGGAGTGAGGTTTTCAAGGGTCCTTCCAAGGACGATTTTTTCCGCCTTGTCTGCGACCATCCGTAACGATAACGTCACTTGGGCAGACGTACATCATCCTCACGACGTGGCCGCTCCGTCGAGGTTGTATCTGCACCGGTATGGTATAGATATTAAAGACCGGTTCTTCCCAGGATCCAACTGTCTGGGATTCTTTCCTGCCATAAAAACTGCAGTATTCTAAGGAGGCGGTTTAATCGAAAAGTGGCTGAGTTTATAGCTTGGTTTACATAGAATGTTCAGGCTTCTTCCCGGTACGGAAGTATTTTCAGGACAGCAGTCCTGTTCGCTTCCAGTTATGCAGTGAAAAGGATGCCACAACAACTAAAAACAGATCGTTTTGTTCAGTCGAAAGGTTTACTGGCTTTAAAAAGGTGACTAGCCATTTCTTCCTCCATCTAAATGTTTCTGAAGTTGTACTCATAACGTACATGAATTCCTCAATCACTGAAAGGTAAATTCCAGTGACATTGATTAGAGGTTCGGTGTAGTCAGTTGGTATTGGGTCACTGTCTTCTCGAGCCTATCGGTGAGTCCGAATTAGGAGGTCCACATTCCGTCGCATGTTCCCTTTAGTTTTGGTGTTTTGCATTCAGTCATCTGAGAACAGTATTTTGTGGAAGCTGGTCATGGATGTCATCTAAACTTTCGTATGCGATGGATATTGGGCAGTTTTCCATCACTTTGCTAATCGGCATTAATCCTTGGCTGCTGCTTACGGCAGGCGTAGCAGAGAACATCAGACTGAATAGATTGGGAGCAATTACGCGGCCCTGATTTACCCCATTTGCAACCGCGAATGCGTCAAAGATTGCGTCGTTATCCGTGACGCGAGTCATCGACATGTCGTAAAGTTGTTTTATCATTTGAATGAATCGGTCAGGACATCCGAAATTTATCATGGTTCTCTAGAACGGTTTCGAAGGTCTTCGTGGAACCCGCGAGGGTAGTGTAAAAATTGGTCACGAGAAGGGAAGGCGAACGATCAAGGTCGTTTATGGTGCCTACATGAAGAATTCGATCAAGGTTTTCCTCCCAGAATATGCAGGAATGATTGTGAACGCCCTGAAAGTACTCGGCCTAGAGCTCCAGGATCTATAACTTCTCCTCCAGGAGGGTTTTCCCATCCTGCCTCAGCATTGGCTCAGTCCCCTTAGCCTGAGGACCGCAAACTTTCTTAATGGCCGTGAGGACACTTCCCATATCACCGCGGTCAGCATACATATCGCTCGATCTCCTCGGCTTTGCGAATCAACCAAACGTTCTGCATCTCCCTCAAACTCTGGTGTACTAGACGTTGACACTGGAAGTTTACGATCCTATCGACGATGCTGCTCTTGACGACGTAGTTCGTGTGCAAACTATCATTCTCAGAGCTCGGACTTCTTCACCATTTTCATCAAACTAATCCTGATGTTGTGTACTTGCCTGGCCTATTGCTTCCATCGCGGTAGTCTAGATGATATCCTGTAGTCTCCTCCACAAGTTCTTTATATTGGTAGGCGCCTCCAGGGTTTCCACCTTTCTAGTTTTGTGTCTATACACTGGGTGATATTCGAGTGAACTTCAACCGTACCAAGAAATACAGTATTTAAGTCACCTAATGTCGACTTACCTTGCGGTCGCCGGCGCAATTGTAGTTGCGAGCCCATTTTGGAGACGACAAGTTAGGAATCCGTTCAGCAGTTGGAATCGTGCATCACCTTTGTCACTAGAATGTCATGCTGGTCACGCCTATGCATGAGGGCATAGTCAAGCAGGTGCCGCTGACGCGAGCAAACGTAAATCCACTTCGCCTTCTCACTATTAGTAGGGGAGAAGAAAGTGTTGGTCTGGAGATTCTGTTTTGCATAGGTTCTGGTGATGGTGGCGAATTTGTTTCCGCAGATTGGCATCCTTAAAGTCATGAGACGGTCGTTGACGCTCTGTGACGATCAGGATAGCCGTCTCACGAAGTCTCTTTTCTTGGTGAAGACGGCATAAGCTCCTCATCGTTCTGCCTCTGAATGTCTGCTCTGGGGGAAGGTGTGTCTGGCTCCCGCCTCATCCAATTATCCTTAATCAGAGAG
>CACRXP010000010.1:1175456-1186332 GCA_902702965.1 Spirometra erinaceieuropaei
GTTTTACCAGCCTTTAGGGCACTTTTTATAGCCCTCTCATGGTGAGAGGGCAGGCAGTGCTTCCCCTAATTGGGACTACTGAGTCATGCCATGTGTCTGCCGAATTTTTTAGTGGGAAGACCACTTCGGTTAGGCGGCTCCACCTACAGGATTGCAGGTCGCCCTCTTCGCAAAGTGTTTTATTGGAGTGGGAAGGAGACAGCTTGTGAATCAGTTCAGGGACTATCAACTGTAAATACACACACACACACGCCGGACAGCCTCATCTGGTTTAGCCTGCCGACTAAGGATAATTACTGAGGTCTGATCGCCGCATTAAGCCCGGCTTCGTGGAGCCAGAGATAAGGGCTGGACGCCGGGCCTGGACGAAGAGGAAGTGTCCATCAGGTCCATCGATGTATTTGACGGGACTGTCGGTGTACAGCTTAGAGATATTCCTTGCCACGTAGTTGTACCTGCTCTACCAGTCCCGTTGGTGTCACCTGTGTTACATCTTGGCGCATGGTAATTGCCGACAGTGTCTGCGCGGCAGGCTATACATGTAAGCGTAAGGTCATGTAACGTCCATGCAAACGCGTTGATTAGTCTGTTGTAACCGTACAATCACAATGTGAGCCTCCACGCACAGCACCCCGTGCTTGTGAAAACAATATCCACCAATTCCATGATAAATGTTTTTAGATAAAATGACGAGTTCTGGACGGAAAAATGAAAAAAATCTATTGGATGAAAGGCGCGGAGAGAATTCCGACAACCCCATTTTTGAATGGAGTTACTCAGAGCTAATGCCATGCTGCTGGAAGAAATTGGGGGAAGCTAGGGGAGAGGACAGTTTTGTGAGTATGTCGGATTCTTATACCGAAGGATGCTACAAAATCTAGGGGCATTATGGGGGCAATGGTTGTTGCTGACAGACAATTTATTTGGTTCATTATCCAAGAGATAGGGCGGCCACAGCCCCTATCGTGTTCTAGTGCTCACTGGGCTAAATTAGGTGGTATTTGCAGGTGCAGTTTAAATCTCATATGGAAATGTGGATTGACTGATTGGTAACTGTATTCGACTGTGGTTTTCGTTGAGAGATTTTATGATATTTGTCAATAGTTTTTTGTTTTGATTAGGTTCTACCTTAGCAGAGGAAGTTAACTGCCCTGGCGTGCTGCTGCAAATTACACTTGCGATGTTAAATTACTCATGTAGCGATCAGGTCTTGACAGAATTCCTGTGAAACTTGCATAAGGTATTAACCATTAGTTGTGCTTTCGATGGAATAGGGTAAGTAGAAATGTTTTTTTTTGAGTAGGGAGATTTCCTGCTGTTTGTTCCAGCGTTATGGAGTCCAGCATATCTGTGTTAGAATTTATGAGCACTTTGTATTACTGCTTGCTTGTGCTGCAGTAATGTGGTGGTTGCTATACTACTGTTATTTGGAGATATCCAGGTCCAGCTGAAGCGTTTACATCCAGCTTCATGGGAGTGCTTCAGTACTGAGATGTTTTTGGCGTAAAGGTTTCCTTACTGCACATGTAATTCCACGCTCTCGGTGTGTGGTGGGTTGGTTGGAATTGTCATTTTTCAATTCAGTTTAGGAGGATGCTTTGGGTATATTGTAAGGTTTGCTTTATTTTGTTGAGTGCCTTACGCATTTGAAAGTGTGCGAAGGCTGGGGGCAGAGCATGAGTAGTGACTTGTGCGAACCTTTTTAACGTCTAAACAATTTCTTAGTGACTAGGTCTTTACCAAAAGACAAAACATCCTTATTAATAGACTTTTTTACTCTTGGAGTTAATTCTTTTAGTAAATGCTCTTCTAATATTTACAAATTGCGAGTTGGCAACTTGCTGTATTGTTGGAACGATGTTATTGTTCCGCTGCACGCTACAGATTACGATGTTGGAAATGCAATCCTTCTGAATGAAGGCTTCGTCCCTTGCAAAGATTTCTGCGTTCGCACTAAAGCATTTGACTGTGTTTACCATTTTTGTTTTTTTCTCGAATGTATCATCTTTTGAAATAAAAGGAGAACTTTTAGCTCTCACACGTGACGCGTTACGCTTTCAAGTTATATCCAACCACACACATGTGAACTGAGCTATTCAAGATATTGCACTTGGCCCGCTCCCGTACTGCCTTACGGTCAGTAAGCTATTACGCATACTTCAGAATGGTTGACCTGTCTGTTTGGGTTCTGTCTACCGATTCAAGCCAGCATATCGTGACATTATGCTAGAAGACTTAAAGAGACTACCCACAGGCTTTTACTCAGGGTTTCTGCACATGGTGCCCTCCCCTTGTGCGACGCAATTGTTTCACTTATGATTATTGACGACGACCATCAGTCTCTATGAAACCTTGGTAGTCACTACATAAAGGTGCCAGGGGTTATTGAGGACTGGGGCATAACATACTTCAAGAGTCTCATTCTGCTGTAACACCGCGTCCTGATTGTATCTTTAGTCCTTGAAATAGCAGGACTTATTCTGCACGTTTGTGACCTGAGGAGGACGGAATCTGTTAAGTTTATTCATATCAAAAAAATTTTTACTTCAGAGTATCATAACACGTCCTGCCAAGAACGTTGCAGAATCACAAGCTTTGAGTCATTATGGCTCCCTCGACTTTTAAAAGGACTAATTCGACTTTTTGAAGCTATGAAGATGTCGTAAATGTAAAACTCTGATGAATGTTAAGCATCATGAGTTCAACCGACACAGTAGTCACCGCGAGGCCACCTCATCCCTTCAGTTGTCACGTATAGCTGAATATCGTCGATTTCCTTGCGATAGCGCGATTTCTATCCGCAGTAAGTCACCCACGAAAGTAAGAATTGTTCAAGAAATTATTCCTTTACAAGAAACACAACGCGTTTCCTGCATTCATAACAAACTCCACATCTAGATGTCGCCTCCGCCGAATTCACCATCCGGAGTAATAGAATTCCTGGTCCTCGGCCTCTGCTTGGTTTCATTCCTTGCTTAGCGCTGTTGACTTTGAAGTCTGCTACCGAGCCGGTGGTGGACAGCTGTTCACTCCCTAACCCCCTTGGCTGATTGAGAAAATCATCTCATAAAAAGCAGCTGAGCATTAAACGTCCCAAAGTTCTCGTGATTATCCGTTTCTGTTCTTATCTGCAGTACGTTCGGTACATTACGCCGTCACTTGATGATACATCCTCTAAAGTGCGTAATCTACAGCAGATAATGTTACACCCCGCAAGTTTTATTGATTAATTTTATTTCTGATGAAACGGGCGTCCTTTCTCAGAGCGGAGAGGGCAAGAATTTGCACTTTTCATCTCCTTCGGTGCGGCCTCGGTGACTTGTTGGTTCGCTTCGCCCAATGTTGCTCTGAGGCAACTCTCCGGCCACAGGCAGTAAATGCGCTCATCGTAACCCGTTTACCCTGTGTGGACCGTCGACGGCTGCGCTACTCTATAGTTTTACCGTTTGATACAGGTAAGTTTGACATTTATTTTTATACTCCCGCTCCATTTTCCATTGCTGCGAATTTCGGAGGAAAGCCTAAACACCCGTACACATTTCGTTCTTGTATCGGACATTAGCTTTGTCTATGAAAATTTCAGCTTGCCAAACTAAAGCCGACGAACCTACGTAGTGCCCATCGCGGCAGAAACTTTATAGTTGAAAATGATAAGTCCTTACATTTCGACGCGAGCTTGCGACCCAGGTGCGGTCCTGCTTGCCTGTTCGCCAATGCGTCAGGGCTTGACTTTCGCTAGTGCCCATTTTCTACTCTGTGATGTTGTCCAAGTAAATGTCGCACAAGTAATTTAGGAGGACATTGCATGTTTCATCGAGTATTCGCTGGCATGTTTTGGGTGACCGAAAATATTACATATGTGCCAAATTGGTGCAATTATTCGAGGACAAAAGACAAATAAAGGTTCCATGAATTTTGCACTATGCAGAGTACCTAGCACAACCCTTTGAGAAAAGCAGTTATGTTGGGGTGAATTTAGTTTTTGATACTTTGCAGCTGCAGCGCGCTGGGTAAGCTCAATTATTGAGGAATGTGAAATCCTACGTAACTGAGAATTCGGAACCGAATTCGAAATGCGCATTTATATCAATGTCTTCATCTCTTTTTTCGCCCCCTTTTGTTGGCTAATGCAGATGTTCAGGTGATGTCTTGTTTAAACTGAAATCCATTACATCATAGTCATGAGCAGGGGTGTCCGACTTTACCTTTCTCTCACATCGATTCGAGGGCTTCAAACAAAAATCTTTATTTTTATATAAAAATGTACATTTTTGAAAGTACTAAAAGGCATGCCACACCGGTATTAATGCTTGGATCGGCCGTGAATGTTGTGCAAAATAAAGGAGGACGCTATAACGAGAAGAAGCATATCAGGAAAAGTATTGTCTCATTCCCTTCCTCAAAATGCTAATGGTACCAATTTTCTTTTTTGTTGAATGCCTGTGGACGAACAGAGGAATCGACGGACACACAATAAATATCTAAACACTTGCGGGCAGACCAGAAAATTCGTACGATTTCGGAATCTGCGAGATTACTCATAGGAGTTCGAGTACAAAACCTACGTTTCCCACCATCTGGCCGAAGTCCGTAGAGAAGACGATGAAAGACCCGTTTATAACTTTCATTTCATGGCTTGTTAGACCAGCCTCTCAACAATGGCATATAAGTAAAATTCCCGGAGGCCTTCCGGATGGAGAAAAGAGGTGGAGATCAAACAGGACCATTGTGACCGCAACCACTCAAATTATGCTGGAGAACAAGGTGCAACTTAGGTTGGTTATATACAGAAATGTCAGCCTCCGAAACTCACAAATAGCACATTGAACCGTACTACTCTCCCGCGGAACGCGTAAAACATCAGACATATCTCTCAAGATGTAAATCGGAACAGAAGGGAAGCGAACATGAATTGACTACCTCTAGTTGAAAATAGTTCGGAATAATGCGACTTTTCAGTAGAATCAACCGATGAGAATAACGACAGCGGCACTTACTCAGCAAGTTCAGACGAGGTTGTAAAACCAGCCGATGAACGTGACAGCAAAATTAAACTGGAAATGTCTAGTGTTCTGGTCAAAGAAGTCAAAGTTGATGAAATCCATTAAAAAAGAGAACAGGGCAGTGAAAATGACACCTGTAGGGATTCAGTGCGAGCGATGATGGCGATTTTTCCAGTGCATGCAACATGTCCTTTCGAAAACTGCGATGTACTCCCTAACCAAACTCCCAAAGACGAAATCAGCAGCATACCGAAGTGTGCGCTCTAGGCCGCCTCTATTTTACTTACTACCGACCCATGTCAGGATTCCGTTCCAGCTTCTAAATGTTGGGCTCTCGCCTCGTTATCTGTTCTACCCTGGGCCTGCCACCATTGAACATGTACAGGCTTTCATCCTATCCTCATAAAGAACCTCGCGTGTTCTTTACTATCTCTTAGCGAAGAAGTTTTCCTCTTGAAAGTCTTTTCAAAACTGGCGGCTCCTTTTGGAGTTTTTTTGTATTGCCTCTCTCATTACCCGGCCTTTTTTCTAGAAACCTCAGATTTAGGAGTTGTGAATATTATTGACAAAAGTGTACGCGAAAGGTCAGATTGCCGGCGGATGTGAGAACTTTGCCAACTTTACATAGCACAATCTTTAAATTCTTCTATAAATCTGGCCACTCACACAGACTATTATTGTATAAATTGCCTGAATATTAGTAATTGTCTTAGTATTAACATGCCTTCGAAAGTGCCCTTTGGGCATTTACAAGTAAAACCATTATTATGGAAGTAGACGCTCCCCGATCGTTTTTACGGAACTCACTCGTTCCGTTGTGCTTTATGGACTGTCATCTCTCGCGCCCAACCAGCCGCCGCACAGCGGCGCATGATATAGGCAGAATGCTATTACTGACAAAGACATTCTACCATTATTATTATCGAAGTAACTGGAAATCCGACTAACACGAAATTGAGATGCTTATATACTAAGGCCCAAAGCCTATTATCCAAACTTGATGGACTAACAATCTATCTTACGAACTACCTTCAAAT
This sequence comes from Spirometra erinaceieuropaei, assembly GCA_902702965.1. Lineage (NCBI taxonomy): Eukaryota > Metazoa > Platyhelminthes > Cestoda > Diphyllobothriidea > Diphyllobothriidae > Spirometra > Spirometra erinaceieuropaei. The sequence continues at coordinate 1,181,497 of CACRXP010000010.1, forward strand.
GTGGTATCAGTAACTGGAACCTACAGTGCGTGACCTATCTCATGAAATGTTGGCTGAAATTCTGAAATGCGTTTTCGATTAGGAAGGATTACTTGGTTGCGGTTGTGATACTGATTATCTTAAGGCATACTGTTATAACATTTTGGACTTGGCAAGATGTTGGCTTTTAAATGCACTTCTTTTCAATCTCCTGTAGAAAGCGTGCTCGGTAAAAAATGACTACTTAAGCAGCATGTATTTTTCCCATTGATTTTCGATGGTCTTGGAAATTCAAATATATTTTATAGAAACCACCAACAAAAATAGGCTTTCTTTTAGTCAGTCAATAGAGAATCACGTCTTATTTATATTTTATGCTTAAGGAAGGAGTATAATTAGGTTTTAAAAAAGTTTTCTAATTGCCGAATAATTTGGAGCCTGATCATTCGTTGCATTAGCGCTTAGTGATTAAACTCTACAAGGTGCATGCGTTCCGCGTAAAGAAAATCCCATATTTTTCTGTGTCATTAAAGAGATATCATACAGGGTCCATGAAATTTCGCAATGGATGCGGACCATGTTGTACATTTCATGAGGAGCAGTGGTAAACGGCCAGGTACGACGCTATGTGAATGGACATATCGCGGACTTAAGAAGTCTTATAATTGGAAACTTTTTTAAAACCTAATTATACTCCTTCCTTAAGCATAAAATATAAATAAGACGTGATTCTCTATTGACTGACTAAAAGAAAGCCTATTTTTGTTGGTGGTTCCTATAAAATATATTTGAATTTCCAAGACCATCGAAAATCAATGGGAAAAATACATGCTGCTTAAGTAGTCATTTTTTTACCGAGCACGCTTTCTACAGAAGATTGAAAAGAAGCGCATTTAAAAGCCAACATCTTGCCGAGTCCGAAATGTTATAAGAGTATGCGTTAAGGTAATCAGTATCACAACCGCAACCAAGTAATCCTTCTTAATAGAAAACGCATTTCAGAATTTCAGCCAACATTTCATGAGATAAGTCACGCACTGTAGCTGTCCGGCAGTATTCGTGATAGCAAAGTAGTGCTATCTAAATGCTTAACATATCGGAGGTATAGGGGACGCTGTCAGGGAATGAATTAATTGTCATGTAAAAAAAGTCTCCATAGTGTCAGAAAAGACCGACAAGTTTGCGTTAAGTACGGAAGCCGTGTGGCTGATCGTTTACGTTACTGACTCCCCGAGTTTCGATAAGCTCACTGTCTATCGACCACGCGGGACAGGACCCCTTGGCAAAACCCATTTACTGGAAGTGTCAGAGAGGTTAGTCCGTAGACATAATAATTCAGTATTTTTCATGTGATTCAGTATATAAAAGAAGGATAGATGGAGCCTTTGAGATTTCTATTAACAGATTTTTGGCAAAAACTACATAGGTTGACGTAGCTATATGGCATCATTGTATCAGTCCTTGTCAATTAAATAGGTGGCCAACAAGTAGAATGCCTTCAAGTCTAAATGTCTACATGCTTTACTCCAGAACAACTAAATTAGCTAACTCGTTCCACGTTTCAACCATCAACTTGGAGAATATGTTATTTTGTTATTCAAATGCTCTAATTGTAACGATGGCTCCGAGATTTGTCGTTTTTGTCACTTTAAAAAATTAGCCAATTAAAATGCAGTCTAATCTGACAAGTTTGATGGCCATGGTCATATCCCCTATGATCTAAGTGGAAGAGACAGAACGAACTGTAAGCCTTTCTAATTGTCCTTCATAAGGCAGACACTTCAGTATATGGACTAGTTTGGGTGTGGACGTCATCCACACACCTAAGTCCCTTAACTCGTTTACAGTCTCGTGATGGTGACGTCCGCCGAAGTTCTGATCTTCAAATTCCAGCGTCTTTCTGTGACTAAACCCTGGTCGGATGACTTGATATCTGATGAAATAAAGTAAAGGTAGTCACCTCTTACATCGTTGTTGCAATCGATTCAAGTTGCCTTTACAAGTTCGACGCATTCTCTGACTTATCTATCAAGTTTCTTTGCTTCAGGTCACTGGCGGACGTTGCTTTCTCACAGGTCAGGCAAGCTAGACGGTTGTTCACATATGCCAACAACAAGGTGGAACCCAGACAGCTCCGCTGCAGGACCTCACTGTTAACGGGTTTCCACTCCTATTTGGCATTATCAGTACAAACACACGAGGCTCTGCCTTGATAAAGTCAGACAGCCATTTGATTAACTTGCAAATAACACCCTCTTGACGCAGTTTGCATATGAGCCGTCTGTGTGGAACCACGTCAGAGGCTTCGCTGGAATTAATGTAGACTGCATATACTGACAAACCCATTTCTAAAGATTAAGTCTAGCTTTCCATGGATGTGAGCAGGTTAATATGACAAGATCGACCTGTTATAAGTCCACATCGATGCCCATTAAGTCGCCTATTCTGCTGAATATGCATAATCAAGTTCGTCTCCAGTGGGTAGCCAGTTTAAGTCAGTTTATCAAGGGGACGAGGCTTTCGCCCTCGAGCTCTCTATTCATATCGATAAATAGAAACAGAATCAGAAATTACATCAGCAAATGCGGAAATTAAAAAGTTAGCGGTAAGTGTGAGCCAGGCGCAAACTGCCGCCGCTAAAAAAATCGGGATTATATGTACAGTAGGTTTCTCAGTAAATGAGCATCCAGTCTACACTTAAAGGATTCGACAGTTTCCGAAAGAACCACCGCATCAGGGAGTCCGTTCCATGCCCCACTGACCCTGTGAGAGAAGGCGAATGTGCCAGCTTCCTCTGCAGTTTGAAGGAATGACCACACAGACGGTCAGTCCCGGCCAATTGGAGGAATTCATCAAAGTCTAGGGCACACTCACGGCCTCTGACAATCCTGTATGCTTGAATGAGATCGCCGCGTAGTTGACTTTAATTTAGAGGAAACAGATTTAGTTCGGTCGGTCTGGTTTCGTAAGGCAGATGATGAAGATTCTTGACCATCTTCGTAGCCATCGCCTGTACTCTTTCCAGTCGTTAATAGTCTGTCTTCAACCACGGTCGCCAGACCTGGACGGCATTCTCTAAGTGAGACCGCACAAATGCCCCATAGCTTTTTCCGAACGGCTTTTTATCGATCTGCACCGATCCTCACTTCAACGCAAATAACACCCTTGTTGTAAATTGTAATGTTCCCACGAACTAACGAGTTATATCTCACGAGCCCCTAGCCTTAAATGCAGCAAGTAAATCGGAGCAGTGAATAATATAGAGGTTTTTGAACGTTAAGAAAACTGACAATAGAATACCACAGCAGAGCACGCTAGCTAGGCGGGTTGAGCAGGTGTGTCGTTTTCCGTCACATTCAAACAAGCAATGCGGTCAAAGAAAAAGGGACCAAGTTGTCAAAGGTCAATTAGTCAGGTACCTCACCACAGTACCCCCCTTCGAGACCGGAGGGCGACGAGATACGGCGCCGGAGGATATGCACAAGTCTAGAAAAAATGGGTAACTAAACGATCGGGAAAATGAACGTGACGGCCACTGCGAGTTATGTATGCAGGAGGTACAGTCGAAGAGGGTTGACTGCGTGCTGCGGTGCACGATGGTGTTGCAGTTGGATGCTGTTGACATGTAGGGAGAGGAAGTATGCGGGACGGACGGGTAAAGGGCAAGGGAGGGGAAGGGCAAGGCAGTGGGCAGGGTGAACGAGTAGGGGATAGGGAAGATGGAGGAACAGGGGTTAGGGGGTCAGCACATGTTTGTCCTTGTGACAGGTCCGGCGGCTCCTCCGCAACAGCAGCCTTGACCCGATCGACACTGACCACGTCCTCCTTGTCACTGCGAAGAATCCGGAAGGTTTTGGCGTTGCGCGCGAGCACACGGAACGGTCCTTCGTAAGGGGATTCCAGCGGCCGGCGCACACGGTCACACCGGACGAACACATGAGTACACTTGTCCAAGTCTTTTTCGACATAAGACTCAGTCATAGGAGTTCGAGGTGGAACCGGGGAAAGCGAGCGCATAAATTGCCGCAAACGGTGCACAAGATTGTCAGGAGTCTCGTCGGCTCCACGAGAGGTTGGGGTGATCATCTCGCCTGGCAGTCGGAGGGTAGTGCCGAAAACCAATTCAGCTGCGCTACAGCCCAGATCCGACTTCAGAGCTGCGCGGATGCCGAGGAGTGCAAGAGGAAGGTTGTCCGACCAGTTTCCTGGGTCTTCTACGGCACGCAGGGCGGTCTTTAGCTGGCGATGGAAACGTTCCACCATACCGTTGGCAGCGGGGTGGTAGGCTGTCGTCCGAATGCGTGTGCAGCCAAGGAAATTGAGTAGCGTTTGGAAGAGTGCCGACTCAAACTGGGCACCACGATCAGTCGTAACCGTGGATGGGGCACCGAACATGGCGACCCAACGACTGACGAAGGCCTTCACGATGGTTTCAGCCTGAACATTCGGCAAAGAAATAGCTTCAGCCCAGCGAGTATATCGATCGACACAGGTAAGTAGGTAGGTGAAACCATTGGATGGAGGCAAGGGGCCTACGACATCCAGGTGCACATGGCTGAACCGTGCGTCGGGACTGGGGAATGTGCCTGATGGGGACTTGTTGTGACGCTGCACCTTGTTGCGCTGGCAGCTCAGACACGACCGGGCCCAAGCTTTGACGTCCTTGTTCATGCCAGGCCAGACAAACCTTTCCGCGAGGAGCTTTTGAGAGGCTCGGATCCCAGGGTGGGAGAGTCCATGCAGAGTTTGAAATACAGCTCGACGCATCGAGGCGGGCACAAAAGGGCGATGAAAGGGAGTTGAGACGTCACAAAGTATGGTACCAGAGCCGGTGGTCAGAGGAACGTCTTTGAGTTG
>CACRXP010000010.1:1186494-1203594 GCA_902702965.1 Spirometra erinaceieuropaei
GTGGGGGGAACCACGCTGATCTGGGCTCCGGTGTCCACCAGGAAGCGCCTGCGAGTCACATTGTCGCAGACATAAAAGGTGCGACCAGAGCTGGGAGAGCCAGAGAAAACGGTCGCGTCTATTCTCTGGCTGGTTGGTTTCCCTGTTTCGGTTTAAAGGAACAAGGGGAAGAACATTTGCGAGCCTTGGCGGCAAAGTTTGCGTGATACCAACACAAATTGGCTGTGCGAGGTCGCGAACGTGAACGATGACGGCTGGGTGAGCGACTACATGTAATGCGAGCAAGTTGTACTTTTAGGGAGGCTATCTCATTTGCCATAGTCGACATCTGTTGCAGTAACTGCTCGTTAACCGTTGAAGAGGATGTGGAAATCTGAGCAACGGAAGGTGGTTGGAACCGTTGAACCTCTATCATTCGGTCTGCCATTTCAGCAAGATGTGAAAGTGTAAGGTCTTGCGAGCCGGATGCCAAAATCGTTTGGACATCTGCAGGCAGCCTCTCTAGAAACATCTCTTTAACGAGTTTCTCATCGACCTGCATGTCTCCTAAGAGAGTACGCATTCGTCGGAGAAGTTCTGAGGGCTTTCGGTCGCCCAGTGATTCCTCCTTTATCAACTGGTGGTAGCGTTGTCGGTCAGATACAGCATTGAGACGAAGGATTTCCGCCTTCAGAGCAGAATAGGGAGCGTCTGCAGGGGGTTTCACTAATAAGGGTTGAACTTGTGAGATAATATTGGCAGGGAGAACCTCCACAAGTTTGTGGTATTTTGCTACCTCCTTGGTAACGTTGGCAGAATAAAAGGCTGATTCTATGCGGATGAAGTAAAGTTCTGGAGCGTGTTGCCAGAATTCAGGCAAGGTTAAATTGATTGCATGAAGGGACTGGGCGGGGGCATCAAGTTGTTGATCGGCGTGAGACATAATATCAGAATTCGTGAGGAAAATAAATGTTAATGGAATAGATATTCGCAAGCAAATAGTACGTTAAATGTTATCCAGTATGACAGAAAGGTATAAAGTCTGCGTAAACGTCGGGAGTCACCAATGTTGTAAATTGTAATGTTCCCACGAACTAACGAGTTATATCTCACGAGCCCCTAGCCTTAAATGCAGCAAGTAAATCGGAGCAGTGAATAATATAGAGGTTTTTGAACGTTAAGAAAACTGACAATAGAATACCACAGCAGAGCACGCTAGCTAGGCGGGTTGAGCAGGTGTGTCGTTTTCCGTCACATTCAAACAAGCAATGCGGTCAAAGAAAAAGGGACCAAGTTGTCAAAGGTCAATTAGTCAGGTACCTCACCACACCCTTATCGCACTTTTGACTGCCCTTTGACCCTGTGATGATGGTTTCAACGAGGAGGTCATTAGAACGCCCAGGTCTTGCTGTTCCACAACATTAGGTAGGGGCTTCCCACCAAGGACGTATTGAAAGGAATCGTCCTCCTTACTGATCCTCCTGGTGCGGAGTCTCGGGACCACACATTTGTCCACATTAAAATTAAGGAGCCAACGAGCTGACCAACTGTTCAGGCGGTTGAGGCTGTCTTGAAGCGCGTACCTGTCTGCGCCAGTTCTGATGACTCTCCACAGGTTAACATTGTCAGCAAACATGATGGCGGTGCATCCCAGGTCGTCGACGCAGTCGTTAATGGAAACCAGGAATAGCAACGGCCCTAAGACAGAGCCCTCGGGTACGCCGTTTAGAACGGAGGTAGGAGTTGAACTTGAGGCCTCAACGCACACGCTTTGTAGACTTCCAGTAAGAAAATCTGTTATCCATATCAACAGCCTTCGTCTTATACCTATTTCAGAAAGTTTGTAGATAGGTGTTTGTGTCGGACGCTGTCGAGAACCTTCTTTAATATCACAAGACCTGGGGATCGAATTGGGACCAGTGTGTTAATAACAAATTGCTTCACCGTGTTAGCTCATTGTTTAGGAGTGAAATAGGCCTTGTGTCCGTGTTGCACTTCATTAAATAATTCTTATGGATGTTCATGGAGACTTCTTCACCCCGCGTTTTGAAATGCTTGTGTGACCACCCTTCAAATACGCCATGACCGCTCGGCCGTTGTTTCCTACACCCTTTACCGTTCTGCCCTAAACGTGATGGAATCAACGACGGTTAAATTTGATGTAAATTAGTTAAAAATAATGGTAGGTTTGCGTTGCGTCCATCCAACTCTCTCCATCTCACCTAACTGTGTGTGGTAGCATGAAAAAGTCAAGAGGTCCGGAGGCGTGAATTTGTGCCTAGGCGTTCTACCATCCCCTTGGACCACTCATGGACAGCTAGAATTTCAAACGACTAGAAAGAGGGCGGCACGGATCCAAGACGAATGGGAGTGCCATGAAGGTCAAATGAAGAAGGATCCGTTTCAACCTGACACAACATCCCGTGCGGAGGTGTGCTCTGGGATCGGCATCGTCTACAGCGGCAAGGTTCAAAACGCCGAACGAGTGCAAGCGTGCACATTGACTCCGACAATTACCATCCGACATTCATAAAACGTGATAAGGTTAGATGAGGCTTACGCGCTACTTATACCGCTTTTAGTGGGCTGTAAAGTATGCGGCCAAAACGGAATTTTCGATCTCCAGCAGATCTTTGGGTTTGTGTGCGTTCCAGGCATGCCACATCTGCAATATTTCAGTGCTTCACTTTTCACTTTGCCACTTATTTCTCGAAAGGCTGAACTTCTAAATTCGGTGTGAGGTTTTCTTTCCCGTGATATATTTGTCCTCTCGGCCTGCATCTTGTAAGTCAGAGTACATAATTTGACAAGCACATCCGGTCATCACCCCTTCTAAACTTGTAATAAGTGTGTTCTTCCCAGGCGACAGGCAGATGCGGCGGTCCGCAGTATACCTATTTGTTTGGATTTTATCATTAAATAAAGTACGAGAGCAAATGCATTGATGCCAATAAGGACTGGTTAGCATAACCAGTTTGAAAACTTACGAGTAACAATTTTTCCGATGAGTTTTCTCCTTTTTAGACACATATGTATACATAATGATAGAAGGGGGCTCAGTAACCGCATTACGAAAATCACTCACCCCTTATACGTGATCGTCTTTAGTATGGGAATAAGGCGACATAGAACGGAAACGTATAGTAGCATTTTATTGAATTTCTTGTCTGTTTGAATCTAGAAGAAATTATATGCCTACCCGTTCTATGAATGCCATAATGTCATTAAGCATGCCCGGCTAATTGCAAATCCTGCTACCCGGGAGAGGGCCCGCTCCCGACCTCTTTCTCATAATGTCAGCGGTGATTCGAAAAGCATTTTGTCCTGGGCATTAAATAGCGTCCATCTTCAACAGATCTTATGAACTGGTTCCATACTTGACTTCGGTCTATTCGATTGTTCCCTGCTATAGTAACTGGTTGCAATCACTTCCGCCTTGCATGCTGCTATATCAGATCATTGTGTGAATTTTCGCATAACACTTCACAATTCTCTGAAGACGCATATTGTGACATTCATTTTTCGTTAACTTCCTTTTTTAGTAAGGATGCGGCGAAAGCGCTGCCCGTCATTCCTCTCCCATAAGCAGAGGATCGCATTATCGTTTTCCCACTTTGTCAGTGATATTTATCAACCAATTGCGAAACCAGCATCCACGACCAAACGAAGGAAAAAGGATATAGACCCAAAGCGAGAGTTATATGCCCTCTATGAACATTCAGTATCCCTGGCAATGCAGCCACCACCAGCATCATCCTTTTGTCTGCATTCCATATCCGTTCCCCTATCCTCAGTATTTTTAGATTTTTTTGCTCGAGCACGCAGGGTAGACATATTTTTCAACGAGTCCTCCTTCACACTATGTTTTGAAGACAGAAACTCTCCACATAAGCGTTCCCTTATCGACGCAGATCTATCGGAAGCAGCCTTCCTCCTATATGCTGCATCAGCCTCATGCTTCCTTCTCTTCGCTTCCGTCGAAGTCTCTTCTTTGCGAATTGACGTGACCGTGAAGGAAAACCAGATATTTTCTACCACGGATTTTATACAAAGCCCACTGAGTCCTACGCAGTTTGATAAAGTCTCTGCTTGTGTCGCACTCCAGGAGTTGGCATCTCAGTGGTCCCCCGACTATCTTCGTGTTCCCCTTTACGTCCATGACATGGAAACGCAGGAGGAGTTTGTTAGGTCCCTGAAAGTGGCGTACTCCTGTATTCACCGTAGTCATTCTTCAATATGTGGCGCAAGAGATCGACTTCCCCAGCCAAAACAGGTGAAGATAAGGCTACTAGACTATCAACTGGATGCTATTCGATGGATGCTACTCCGCGAGGCTGGCATTAGCAGCCCAGTTAACGCTGACTGGATAAAATCCTTTTTTATCCCTGTAACGGCGACCAATGCTGAAGGCGGTCCGGTGTATTTCTCCACGTTGACTGGACAGTGAGTCGATGCGTTTTTCGTCATATATAGAATTGTTTTGAACGCGGTCACTTTTGTGGATTTTTCCATTGTTTGGCTAACGATGGACTCATGCTAAATCTCTTTCTCGCCCTTTAGTAGCTCTCTTTTGGTAAAAGGGTTTGCCGTGGGCTCCCATAGGATGTTGCGCGTCTCTTCTTTTCTCTTCACCCCTCCCATTCCAGTTGTCGTCTGATTGCAGATATTTTGCCATGATATTTACTGTGTTCTTCTGCTAGCTGAATACTGTTTGGCCTCCATTTTACCGCCATCACATACAAGTCCGAAGCACTTTGGACAGTCGTAGTTTTGCTTTTCTTAAAAGCTGTTTTTAAGCTCATTTACCAACAGAATGCACGATTTTTCAGGTAGCTACTCGGTCGTTTCCATGCTAACTCTTTATACTTTAGCCTTTTCCTATACACCAGAGTTCTTTGCGCATATTGCAACGGATATTCGAACTCCTGCTTGAGAGCAGTAAGATGGAGTCGTATGGTTATCACCTATAAAACCTTAAGAATATATGGTGAAAATGAACCAGAGAGCACCCTCATAAATGTGGAAGAACTATGGCGTCAAGTCTGTCAACGAACAGCAATACTCGACTACTTATGCATCTGTATCTCTCAATAAGACTTCGTTCAAGGCCTTATCGCCTGGTCGTAAGTTTTGATGCCCCCACCAGAAATCCAACCAGCCAGAGCTAGAAACGCAGTTGGAGGACTTTCAGTCGGTTTCGGCAGACAACGCATAATACCTGAGGTTCACGTCAGTCAACTGCTGTTATCACTATCTGGACAGCGACGAGAAATGTCTCTGACGAAGTCACATGCGGAGAAGTTAAAACAGCTCCGCCAGAGAAAAAAATGTTATAATAACTATTCAACATAAGGGAACTGGCGTTATTTTAATGGGCATGGCAGACTATAAGAATAGTCAATTCTGTCGGACCGGGATAAGCCCAGGAAGACAGAAAAGGAGACAAAATCGTACAGATATGGTTGAGGCACAACTGAATGACTATTTAAAAAGACTTCAAACTGATGGGTTCATAAGCAAACACGACGTAGAGTGTCTCCGTCTCGTTGGCACGCATATATCTCGGCTGTACTGCTCGCCGAAGACCCGCAAAGGTGGCATGCCGCTTCTCCTCATCCTGGATTTGAGGAACTCGCCTTACCATACAATAATGAAATGGCTCGCAGAAAAACTTAAGCCCGTACAGTGTGAGCTGGCCCCACAAAGCTATCGGAATGCCTTTGAATTTGTCAACAGTATGAACAACCTCGATCTAGGCGGAATTGTTTTATTTTAGCTAGATGTATCGTCTCTTGTTACGAACGTACCAATCGCGGAAACCGTAATCCACATCTGCGAATTCATTTTCTCCCATCAGCGGGATACAGGAATGCCGGTGAATACCCTCAAGGAATTGTTATTGCAATTTACCTTGAACTTACAGTTTCTATTTTACAACAATCTTTGTAGACAGATAAAAAGAGCGACTGTGCGCTGTCCCCTTTGTTGGTTTTTGGCGAATATATTCATGGGTAAGCTAGAGGCTTTCCAGCTTCGTTGTCAGTTCAACAGTCTAAGATACTATGGGCACTGTGTGGGTGATATATTGGTGATTGCGCCTAAAGGAAACGATGTTTCAGTTCTACTGGATGATATAACTCGGGCGCATTTATCAATCAAATTGTAGCTGAAAAAAGAACAATCCGGATGACATGCTTTTCTGGACGTGCTTCCGAGAAAGCGGGACGGCAGTATTCGATGTAGTGTCTGACATAAGACATGGTTCGGGCAATGCACCACTTTTGGAAGTTTCCTACCGCTTAACATGAAGCGCAATTCAGTCCACTGTTTGACATAAAGGGTGAGAGGGATCTACTGGGCTGGTAGCACTGAGAGAGAGCCTAAGACAGTCGAAAATCTCTTTCGCCATGTCGGATACCCTGATGGATTCATTGCTAGGAACATGGCCGAAAGGCCCCCAAAGCTCTCAGTCCTGAAGGCAGGAAGGAAAGGGCTTTTCGTCAGGGTCACGTTTAGAGAGGACACGCTAAGTGAATTTTTAACAAGGCGCCTGTTTCAGGCTGTATCACGCATCTTTCCATCAGCTAACGCCCATATTCTGTTCGCTACTAGTCCCAATCTATGCGGAGAGGGCAAGGACAACCTGTCAGTCCAGACCGCCTTTACGCGTATTTACACCTTCACCTGCATTTGTGGGACGGAATTTATTGGTCTCACGAGCTATAGTTTGTCCAAGAGAATAAGAAAAAATCTTCTCTCATAGTTGGGAAAGGGTTGACAACTCTATCTTCGCGCACGTGGTAGAGACCGACCACCGTGTAGATGCCTGAAACGCCTTCTGAGTGATTTACAATATTCCGCCAGGCTATTCAAAACCACTTGGAGAGTGTCTGTTGGCTACGGCAGAGGCGGGTGCAATCAGGCTACGCAAACTGGTCCTATACACACAGAAGAAAGTCGTACAGGCCCCGAAGTTGCTATCGGCCAAAGCCACTAAATCAACCACCAACATATAATGACCTTTCCTGGTATCCGCCATCCCCACTGTTTGAAATTTTGTTTTCCACTCCCCACTGAAACCCTAACTACAGCATAATTATCTACTTGACCGCATCTTTTATTTATTATTTCAATATTCATATGAATATACAGGCCTGGAGAGAATCTATCGAAAGCGGACGTGTGCTGACAAAATTGTCTTTTAAATATCCTTTACGACATTCACCAGCAGTGTAAAGTTTCCCCTGTCATGGCAGTGCTAACTCTAGATCGGTTTTCGAATGTTTACGGCTTACGTGTTCAAACATGGGACAAAATATTTCATAATTAAAGCGGACAACGCACGGTATTTGACGGTCGCTGATCGTCGTACCCAATACGTTGCATCCCACTGAATGCTGGGCCAGAAGCGGTTGAAACTCTGGAGGGCGATTGTAGGAAAAGACGCCGGCGATAGTTGCGACAGGAACGTCTGAAAAGGGGACATCTGGTTTTGCCACATTTGCGTTGGAGTCCAGTTATGTTGATGGTATTCCATTCATTAGTGACAAGGTGTCGGTTACAGTGTTGTACCGCCCGTACACATGATGAGTGACAGGAAAAGCAGACGAATGATAATTTTGCGCCGATTGAGTTCGTCCAAGTCTGGCGGTTGCGCTACGATCGCGTCGAAGTCACTTATTCGTGTCGATCATAGTGGTGGATGTGCTCGGAGCGCCACAATAACCAAACCAAGTCCCGGTTAGCAGGTTAAGACAAAACTTGCCAGAGTGAGAAGTTTTATTGCGGACAGAGCCCCGGGTCGCCTCAGTAGCCACTGTCGTGGTCGGGACGTGTACTGACGGTATTAAGCTACGTCCACGAGGGATGAGGCAGTGGTGTCAGCTTATTTTATGGCTTAATGGACGCAGATTCAATTTTCGTTTTGTTCATTTGGTGGATTAAGGTGGTGGGGTCGTAGATAACTGTGGCCTTCCGAGTGCTCGCGTCTGCGCCCAAATGTGAAATCATTGCCTCTAGAGCCACTCGCTGGGAAGGCGAATGACCTTGCCACGGTGAGCGTCAAATAAAAATCGATGGCTGTGGGCAGCAGTGTCAACCCCCATTATCCTTAGTGTTAATTAGATCCCAATCGACTTTTCCCAATATTTACCACTGCAAGTATAACTGCGGTCTCTGGAGTGAGGTCACAATGCAACTTGTAAGGTTATTTATGGTTCTTTTATGGTTGCTGTTATCCTCGCCAAACGCTTTTTCGCTCTTTAAGTCACACAACTTTTAGGCTTGCCTCACCGTTAATTTTTCCATGAAACTTGTAAAAGACGCCATTTCCAAAACCTTGACATTCTAAGCTGACACGGTTCTCTGCTGTCTTATACAAATGAAGTTTTGTCAAGACTATGCCGGATATCGATTCGTCCTCTTGCCTCGGCGGCATTCTTGCGGATGAAATGGGGCTGGGAAAGACGTTGGAGATAATCTCGCTCATCCTCCTTCATCCCTTCACCGCCCACCTTGATGTCTTAGGCCGATTATATAGCCTCTCTAGGAACGAGGATCTCCCCTCAAACTGCGTCGCCTTCAGTGTCGGTACATCCAGCGATCCACAACCGGAAAACGCATTGACGATGGAACTTCATGACGCTGTTGAGAGCGATGACTTAACTGAACCCATGGATGGAAGCTGCGACTATGAGAACTTGCTTTGCCCATGCGGTGGTGTCCCGGAGACGGCCAACCTCCCAACGATTTCCTGCACAAACTGCCTTTCTCCACTTCAACAGCACGTGGCCTGTGTCCAGTACGAGCCGGTCATATATCAGCCTGATGGACTGCGTATCATTTGCAACTACATTTGTCCGCACTGTTGGTCCGAGGTAGGCACTTCTCGATCGTCTCTTCCTCTGTCCATTGTCATTCTGTTTCAAGCCCATGTTTTTGTCTTTTCCTCCTAGCTTAGGGTGCACTCCAAGGCAACTTTGATTGTGTCTCCGGATCATATTTTTCGTCAGTGGCAGGACGAGTTGCTGGACCACGTTGACTTGAAGAACTTAGTAGTCGTGGTGAGCCATATTTTTTGGCCGTTCTCTGGTTTACTCGCCTTCCAGGTACTATTTCCATGAAACCAAACCACGCCCACTGTACAGCCGAGCACTTCAGTCTGACAAGTGGACACTTTAGGGATTGGTAGTGTTTTTATTCCCAAACTTCCCGGTCTGGTCAATCCTTTTAATTACTCCTTTTTACTTTTTCGCTGCCGTTAATAAAGTCGGTTTTGTGCGTGGCGTATATCAATCGTGGTCTCAGTCGCCATCATTATAATTAGCCCATCGACCATCTTGAAGCTGCCATTCCTGTAAGAATAGCTCTGTGCATGTATGTCTCCCTTAAATCCCGTTTCGGACAACCCATGTGGTCGAGCGGCTATACCACGTTAAATGTTTAGCTGATAACAATCTTGATTTCTGGGATACCGTCCTTGTAAAAACAGTTACTCTAAAATTGGAAGGTAAACAACCCTAGCGCACTTGCCAGAGCTACGCTACGCTCGTTTACATCATCCTTCAGGCATAGTCTCTTCAAACGACCATCATCTTCCAATCTCACCCTTCTTATTTTACTGTACCTTGGTAAGATGGAAACTTGTGGAGAGATGCTTGTAGATAGACTTTAAGTGCCATTTGTAATGATAGTGGTGACGGCAAGAATGATACCGATGACGGGAATGACGACAACAATGATCGTTAGTATCCCCCAGATTTTCTCGATGCACTGGTATTTTAATTATTAGAGTAGACGCATTCGAGTTCAAAGGCTATGTCAGAAGAGGGAGTAATTCGGATATTCTTTGTGATCCTGTTGTTCAAAACAGTAAGATTAACAGAGTACGATAGAGTTAACCAGGTAGGGTATAAATTGAAAAGTAGACATAAGCTCGAGGTGGTTAGACGACCAATCATGTGAACGACACCAACGCGTAGTTGTTGGTTTAAACGCGAATGACAGCAAATAGCAATGAACAAAGAACAATAGGAAATGACAAGTAATAATGCAGACACAAAGAAAGCGGGGTCCAAGTAAACTCTGATTACTAGTAAATAGTTAGTAGCGAATACAACAGGAATTTAAATTGACGCACAAAATGTCATGATGGCGATGCTGAGCCTTCTCTTCTATGTACTGTTCGCCTTGTACTACTAGCCGAGTTCGCATGACCTGAGGTATTTTCGTTCTGTACTGATGTTTACACAAGTGTTTACTGCCATATCCCCCCTGTTTGCAGATTTACAACGGCCTTGACGCGCCAGCCACAAGACTGATTCAAGATAACGGTTCCCGCTGGCCCTCCGGAAAAAAGCGTTTACGGAACCGTGAAGTGGAATCGGAATTTCGTCCAAGCTTTGTCCAACCTTCCCTTCTGGCCGCCGCCGACATTGTCCTTACCACATACTCCACTGTCCAGCGTGAACTGGGTTGGGCCAGTGTCTCGGTGGAGCAAAGAACAGGCCTTGGGCATCGGCCAAATCTTCGTACAGCCCAGCGCTATCTCACGACACCGAGTCCGCTGGCCTGCGTTATCTGGTGGCGGGTATGCTATTTTGACTTCCTCGCAGAACCGTCTCTGAGTCCCTTGCCATCCTTGAAGTTGTCTTTTAGGAAGCTGTCGATAATTGAAGAATGTCGGTTGCTTGCAGTCGTAGTCGAGTTCTTTCTCCCCGAAGTTCTTGAAAACCTGCTATCATAGGAGGAAAAATTGAGCTCTTTTTCAAGTATAGACGCGGAATTCTGGGTTATCGGCAAAGGCAACTTTGGAATTGTCAGTACCAAACTCGGCTTGACACCCTCCCCCTTTGTCGCTTGTGCCTTGCATCAGTATCACTTCGTCCGTAGTTAGTAGGCGAAGT
Organism: Spirometra erinaceieuropaei; assembly: GCA_902702965.1. Classification (NCBI taxonomy): domain Eukaryota; kingdom Metazoa; phylum Platyhelminthes; class Cestoda; order Diphyllobothriidea; family Diphyllobothriidae; genus Spirometra; species Spirometra erinaceieuropaei. Next base: position 1,197,378 of record CACRXP010000010.1, read on the forward strand.
TGGGAAAAAAGTCGTCAGAACAGAACTGGCCAGGTCCGTACCAAATTTACTTAACCGAATTATATGCTGACAACTTGGACGGGAAACTGCGTGCTCAAATTTGCGACTGCGACAGTAGCATGCGTTTCGCGCAGAAAACTCTCCCCTCTTCGAGGACGGTTTTTCATGAACCGACCTTATTACGTAGAATCAAGGATCTTTTCGCTAGCGACGAAACACCAAGGTATTTTCCAACGAAACCATCTGCCGAGGGTCTTTCATTTTTTTAGAAATGTTCACGCTTAGAGACCCTAGTGGAGGCACCTGGCGATTGGTGTTCCCTTTTGTTTAGTGACTTCTAAAAGTATCATTATTAACATTCCCGTCTAGCGTTGTTTAAGACTCCACTTTGACACTTAGGTCGGTCAGATCTATACAGAATTAGAATTTTTCATTTGCTCATTCCTCCAGCTTTGTCTTGACGAGGCACAAATGGTGGAAAACGTGACATCCAAGACTGCTCGCATGCTTTCAGAAGTCAACGCAGTACACCGATGGTGTGTGACGGGAACTCCGGCTGAGAAAAGCATTGATGGTAATTTTTATTTATCTCAACGTTTATCTTTTAGATAGCTGAATTTCAGCGAACTAAATGTGCTCTTTCCGCTTCATTTTCGGCGCAGACTTCTTCGGTCTTTTGGCCTATCTTCGCGTTGAACCTTTCTGCCACCGGCATTACTGGAACTGCCTCTTGTACCAACCCTTTCTCGCCACCGTTAGACAGTCACAACAGAAGAACAAGAAAGACCTCACCGAAGCCATTTCAAAGACTTCCCTTGTCACAGTTTTATCACAAATTCTGTGGCGGAATACCAAGTCTCTCGTGGGTAATCAGTTGACCCTGCCGACTGTGAGCGAGAAAATTCACTGGTAGGTTATCCCTAAGCATCCACCAAACGTCTGCTACTCAAACGCCTCTGTGACCATCTTATTTGTGCCTTTATTAACTTTGCCGTTAGGGTTGATTTCACGTCTGTGGAACGCTACATACACGATCGTGTGCTCTCTGAATGTACAAAAACACTGGAGGAAGTCTTCCAAGAGGAACTGTCTCAGCCACGTACCTGCCTTGATCCCAGCCCCTCGAAGGAGGACCTGCTTGAGAAGCCGTTGTCCGCACTGTCCGGAGTGGCTCATTGGCGTCTCATTGGTCTGGTAACGCGTGCAAGACAGGCCTGCACCCATGCCAGCTTGGTCGTCTTAAATGCCAGTCAACGACATGGGAGGAGTGGCCCACATCGAGGCGTTTCAGGTCGGGCCGCGGCGGCTAATGGTGCATGTAATGGCAAATCCGTAGGTGAATATTCAGATTATCGAACCTCAGCTGATCCTACCCTTCAAGCGTCAATGTCCAATAGATTTCACGGCACTGGGTGAGCCATTTATGTTCGTAGGTTTCGTTTTGGCTGCCTGTTTTCATTTTTTATCTTTCCTTGTTTTGATGAGGACTACCACTGTCCGCATTTCGAAGGACATTCGGCCTTTTTATGAACCTTTTCGAGCATATGAGCATCAATAAAGATCTTGAGTAAATAACATAATCTAGACCCTGTCGCAAAACCTACACACATCCTCGGCTACACACGAGCTTACTCTACAGCATGCGTACACATGACACCTCCGAAACACCATGTTTCACGCCTTCAACAAGCATGCGATTCACTTTGCCAGCTCCGGTACTGCAGGCAAGACGTCGCGTATCAGAACCTGCAGTCTCGTTTAGGTGGAAAGCATCTCCTTTGCAGCAGCCTGGTACATGAGTTGATGACCAGGCCGTGTGTGGCGCGCGTAGACGGGTTCTTCAGCCGTGTCGGTTACTGCATCCACTCTCATCACTAGCTGTTTGACAGGTTCGGACAGTCGACTGGTATATGAGAGGAAAGACTGAGATTGAAATTAGGGCGTTCATCCTTACGACACATTAACGCACTCCTCACTAATAATAAACCTGATGCGCCCGAATCTACCACGACGCACTATCAGCCCTGGCCTGGAAGGTTACCAACTGATGGGGTAAATTGGTCCTTCTCAGGACTGAGAGTCAGACTGCAAAACCTCCTTTTCAGTGTGACCTCTGAGATCCTTACGCACGTGAGATCATAGCCACCTTTTTTGTAACCTGGTAGGTATGATCCAGAGACCATGTTGTGTGTGACACGTGGGACAGGCTGTTTACCTCTATCAGCCGCTGTGTCCTCGCACTTCGTTTTTGTTGACTTTGTCTTGCCAGCAGACTTTGCGGAGTGAGAGATGGGAGAGCGCAGTAGACTCCGCGCAAGTGTACCTCTTTAAACTAATCCAGGCGTGATTCGCCGTTGCTGCGATGACATAGCTGACTGACATCGGAACAGGTTGTAGCGGCAGCCATCATGACCGGTCTGGCGTCATGGTTCAAGACCTCGCTGCTTCAAGGTCATCCATCCTTTTGCAGTAAGCCGTCCCAGACGCGCTGACCTGAAACCACTCGACCGACTTAAGCTCGGACAGCATTGCGTCCACACAGCGTCGCGGCTACCCATGCGCCACTTGAACGCGCCACCCCCTGCAACCAGCAGAGAAGGCCACTGGAATACGACCCCTCAGCAAATGCAACACACACCGATTGGAGATCACTTGAGCTTGGCTCACGAGCCTACAAAAACGGTTTTCACCACCGTCTTAAGGACTCTCAGGCATGACTGGACGCAGTCAACACCAGCCCTGTCTTCGCCAGTGGCCACTGCCGCCTGAGAGGACAACTCTGGGTTTTGTATACATTAAATCCCACATTCTTCTCCCTACAACTTGGGATCTGACCCGACGATGGTAGCGCACAGACAAGGACACACTTACACCGCTTGGTTACAACAAGGTCAAGAAAGGACACGACTCATTAATATGGGTTAATATTCGAAGCACGAAAATCTCCTGGTTACCTTCAGTTATAGTCTCTGTATTCTGACCGTCACGATTATTTTCCATCTACTAACTTTCCCTTTGAGAATGAGCTAATGCTTTTTTTCCTTAGACCATGTCATTTCTTGAATCCTAAACGAAATATTTTGAGAGGAAATGAACTACGAGGTAGCCTGCCCATTATGAATTTTGCAAATCTTCTAGTTGTGCAACAATGACCGAGGTCATCAGACGTGTCATAGATGAAACGAGACAAGAGTGCGAATCCGACTACCGCTCATGGGTCTTCTCTAAAAATGGTGCCGCTGGATGCTTCATCCTCAAGGAGAAGGTCAGTTGTCAGCTCATCTCTTCGACAGGACTCGCAGGGGTGCTGTGACTTACCTGCCACATATTTTGCCAAGTGGTAACAGTGGCATTTCTTTTATTTAGTACATTGACGCGGCCAACTGCTACCGGGACGTCCTTCAGACTGCAACGAAGCTTGAGAAGAAGTACGGGGTTTTGTCCGATTGGAGTCAGAGACTGCACGCCATTACCAACCTGAATTGGCTGATTCAGTGCTGTTCGGTCCCCTTCACAGACGACCCACCAGTGGCAGACTGCATTGATGCCACTAGGCAGATTGCCGGTGTTTGTCAGCAGACTTTGCCAGCATCGGCTTCCAACGTGTCTGACCTACCTACCTGGGATAGCCTTGATCAGAGAGTTGATCGCGATCTAGTCACAAAGGCGAAACTCTTGCGCCTGGACTACCTGAAGGTATATACATACGTCTTAAGCGACAGTACTGGCATTGTCTTATCTTCTTATACACACAATTATATGCGATCAGTTCAAATTCATTTGTTCTTTTTCTAAGCATTTTTAATTCTCACCTCTCGGTTAACGTCTGACTTTCTCTGCACTACCATCAACAATGATCCTTGGAGCTCGAGAAGCACTAAAGACGAGAAAGCTTTACTGAAGCCGCACTGGTGTGTGTGTGTTTGTTTAAATTCATATATAGAGTAGCGCTTTACCGGTCGGGTTTTGACACTGGACATGCTTCTTCTAGCTTGGTCTAGGTCTCATATATAAGGCCATTAAAGTGTGCGTTGCCCTTGCCTGCACTTCTCTAATATTTCTTGCATGTCGCTATGCGAACATCTGTTAGAAAATGGGACGGCCATGTCCGTGACGACGAGACATGGGTCCATGGCTTAATTAACAGCGCGCTCAGCCAAAGTGCTCGAGGATCAACTGGACTGGGCCTATATCTCTGGGCTTCTCGGCCTGCGATCGAGCTGAGACTAGCGTTACAGTCTATTGTGTGAAGTATGTCTGAATGTGTTGGATAGCTGAAACGTCCTCTTTCTCTTTGTCTGCTTTAGGCGTCTGATAAGTTGCTGCCTGTTAATACACTATCTCTACTTTTTAATCAGCCATCCCCTCACATTCCTGTCTATTTTTGCTATGGGCGAAATTTTCTAGTCGGATTTTGGCATGCCGTTTCTTTGTTTCTTTAGCTTCACTCCCGTTTGCTATCCAAGGCGCGTGAAAAGCTTGATCCCCTTACTGACCAGGTGGAACGCCTTTTGTCTCCGCCAAGTGTATCGACAAACGACAGCTGGCTAGATGTTCTCAGTGACGCCATGGATCAGCTGGCACTTGTGGATATCCTCGATAAAATACCTACAATGCTGTCTGCCAGTTTCCAGGGCCGCCCATCAACGTATTCTCAATTTAAGTAATAACGCAACAGCTACTTGTTAATTTATAATAGCCGTTCATTCTGCCGGCTCAGAAATTTTATTTTCGTTCAGGACCACTCTCCTTCACGTCAATTCTGGCAACACTTTAAAAAGCCTTTTGCTGGTGGAATTGAAGAACATATTCGACATGCGCCAATCGCTCCAGGAAGCGATGAAACCACTCGATCGGACGTGGACCACGTTTCAGGTTCGTCTGAGATGTGCTTCCACTTGTCCTCCTTTCCTTCGATTAAGTAGAAATTTCCTCGCTGGCCGAACCACGTCTTACTGTTGGCGGACGTGAAGGTGCTTTTAATCGATCCTGCCTCATTACAAAATTGAACAGCAATAAATTTGTGTTTAATCATTCACCAGTTAAGATTCCAGCATATTTCTTAACCGATTGCCTCAAGCCGGCAAACTGTTCTTTGTAGGGCTTCACAGTACATGAAGCGAAGCTTTTCCGAGCGAAATTTAGCAGCAAGTGGAAAGGCCTGCTAAAATAAACCTAATTTCTCTTAGTTGGCAGCCATAATGGCGTCAAAGATACCAAAGGCCAGGAAGAACTAAATAACCACTGTAAGCCGTTTTTGGCCCTCGATTATGGCATCTAGCGTTTGCACACGAGGTACTGGCGTGTCGAAAGCCGCAGTTAAACTTGGAGCTGCAGTTCGTACTTTGCCAATTTATGGAACTGTTCATCCATGCACTTAAGGCTCCCAGTCGTGGCCTTATAGCACTGATGGTTAGAGCGTTGATTGTACTCAAACCTTGTTCTTTCTGTCCTGGATTCGAATCCAACCGAGGCCACAATGGGATCAAAGGAATTATTTAAATGTGTCAAAAACACCTTTTGCCTGACGAGTCATTTTGGTGCCTCATCGGGATACGTTGGACCACATCGCTTCTTCGATAGCAATTGTATTCAGGACTACTTTGCAGGCGCTTTGACTAAGAAAGTAACTGTTAAAGACGTCACCCGGAACACTTAAGTCGTTTCGATGGTTATTTGTGCAGGGGGTTCGGCATATTTGTTTAATATCAGTACAACTCAGCCGCTCGAAGTTCGTGTCCTGGAAATTTTGTTGACTCCTAGACAGGTACCCAGTCTCTGTTTCCCTGATGACCACTGGCATCTGTTTCAAGAACTTCAGACAGAAACAGCGGACGAAGACCCTTAGTCAAGGCGGCAAAAAGAACTGTATAAAGTAGACCAGCGCTGTTGGTCAAAAGTCCTTCTAACCTTCATGGCAGGTATCGACGACTCATTTCTGCAAAAATCCACTCTACGTAGTCTACACCAGCGTAGTTCGCAGGTTGAATTTTGCGTGCTTATAATAGGGCTTTTGTTTTGTGGTACTGGTCGAAAATCACAGGTTTTATGCCTTTAGGTTTTCGTGTAACACTTCACCCGTCCACACGTACAACACACGGCACGAGCCCTAGCTTCGCACAAACATGCCTCATTGAAGCGACCGCCGACCTCACTTAATTGATTGGGTTGGTCGCGAGGACGCGGACCCTCCCTGTACTACAGGCGGTCCAGCGCC